>VXAD01002566.1:19359-268291 GCA_013399195.1 Dicrurus megarhynchus | reverse complement strand
CGCTCCAGCGCCGGGGAAAGCTGCGGTGCCCGGCGGGAGCGGAGCGGAGGCTTTCCGCGCTCAGGAGGAGAGGAGGAGGAGGGCTGCAGTGGCCGTATCTCGCCCGGCTCGGCTCTGACCTAATTAGCCTGGTTGTGCTTTGTTATCGCCTTCCCTCTTTTGTGCATCCCTCTGCTGAGCAGTGGGGCAGGGCACAAGCTGGAGGGGAAAACTGGGTACAATTTTGGAAAATCAAATTTGGCTTCAATTCTGCCGTACGGTACAGGGTTCATTTATCTGTCGGAGCAGAAGAGACTGTGCTAAAATCAGTTTACAGAGCAGCAACCACAAAGCCAGACCAAATTCTCTGTCTGGCCCATTGCACGTTCTTAAATTTGTACTTTAGCCAGTGGTGCTGAATTCTCCAACAGGAAACGTTCCTGTTGTAGACAATAATAGCTATATTTTTTCCCTTGAATATTTTCTCTGTGAAAGGTAATTTCCTGAACATTAGAAGTAGGGACCGGCAGCATACTATGCTCTACTGTTGTTTGTAAAAAACCCACTTAGTCCAGTGGGTTTACTTCTGACAAATCCATCTCTTTTCAACCCAAAGATAAGCTGATCTTCAGAGCATTAAGCAGATGCCATTTCTTTGTCACACTAATCACAATCATTTTTGTCTTGCAGCACTGTTTGATTAATAAAACATGTATTTAAGGTCACCAAAACTCCTGAGTTTATTAGCGTCAACCAAACTAAATGTGATAATAGCGGAAAGAAATATTAAAAACCTGAAGGATGTACAGGCATCCCAATGTGACAGCAAAGGCAGCCTTTGTGCAGCCGTGAATCCCTGGTGCAGTCTGAGCAATGAGAGGTAACTGCAGATATTCTTCCAAATTCCAGCTGAGCAGAGGACAATTACACAAATGACATTGCAGCTCTCCTTGATAGCTATTAAGATCACCTTAAAACTTTTTTTCCAGGGAAGAGAATTGTACTTGCTTTGTGGTCCACACAGATTAAAGGACCAGTTGCATCTTTAGGAGAAGGCGTTCTCTCCAGAAAAGGCATGGGAACTTTTGAGTTTTGGTTAGGTTTGGGGGATTTGTTTGGATTGTTTTGGGGTGGTTTTTTGTTTGTTAGCACAGAGCTGGAATGACTATGAAAACAAGGAGAAATACAGAAAACATATGAGTTGGTAACGTCCTCTGAGAGAGGGACAAAGATTAAAGCTAGGGAAAAGCTGAGCAGAACAGAAATACCAGGTATTTGAGGGGGTTAAGAATGTGCATCTGGAGAAGCTGAAATGGCCATGGCTAAAATCAGCTGTCTTCTGTTTACTGGCGTTTATGCAGTGGAAAAAGCATACAGGCAGCAATTATCTCTAACGAATGCCAGGTAATACAGCTCCAGAGTAGTGCACGGTCAGAGGATAGCAGAAATGAAGTTTCAGAGCTTCATGGGGAAATGTGTTACTACAGCCCAGATACGTGAGGATACCGTTGTAGACTGCTTTGGGAACTGCCAAATTGTGGTCTGAAGTTCTTGGTTGAACTACGAAGAATGTGGTGCTGGCCTCTCATAAGCTGACAGGTTACGGGTGCTAGTACGCTTAGTTTTCTTCAGAGAAAAACAGAATAAGAAAGAAGAAGAAATAAAGACTGGTAATTGATGGATGCACTCTGTGGGGATTTTCCTGAGGAGAAGGAAAGAATGAGATCTGAAAGAAAACATTATACTGAAGACATCTGGAAATAAAGAGTGTTTTCCTAAAATCCATCTTCACGTAAACAGCAACTGTGGTTGTCACAAGTACATTTTGCAATCCTGAATGAGGAGAGAAGCATCCAGAAGAAAAAAAAGTCTTTAGGAAATGAGGAAAGGGGAAATGCAGCCTCTATCATTCCAGCATTTACAACTTCAATAGTCTCCAGCTTAACTGTGTCAAGTTACTGGTAATGGCTGATGGCTGCCAGCAAGAGCAGCAGCAATGCACTCTGCCACAACAGCTCCTGGAAGTGATGAAAGAACAAATCTGGCTAAGAGAGTATTTGATTTCAACCATAACAGCTAAAGCTGATCTCCAAATTCCTTCCCAGTCTCTCCTTGAAGAGACTTAGAACTTTCTCAAATGAAGTCTTTTGCTCTAAAGATTAATCTCATCCCCAAACATGTGTCACTGTTAATGTAATGATGAAACCAATTCGGTTCCATTTTCAAACAGAATATTTTCTAATTAAAGATCTACTTCCACTGGAATATCTGCGAAGCTCACATCAAAGAAGTTAAAAATTCATAGTTTAATATTTACCATTGAATTTTAAAAATAAGCCTGCAACTTAATACTGCAAACTTTTACAGTGCAGTGATCCCAGTGATGATTAATGAGAGTTTGCAAATAATACTCAGTTTTTATTAAAAAGAGGTTAGAGGATATAATTATTTTATTGGAATCATTTACATGAGCTTCACTTACAGTATTTTAAATTTTTTTAAAATTATATTTAAGGTGTTTACCATATTAATCAATGAAGAATTCTTGGGTCAAAAAAAATCAAATTTAGCATCACAGAAGGCAATCTCTGCTTCTGTCTTTTTAATACGTTGATTATTCAGCCAACTTATTAATATGAATGCAAGTTGTGCAATACTTCAGTCAGGATGGCATTGCAGATGAAACTTTAAACCAAATTACTAATTTCTTAACTTTTCATACTAATGGAAACGTTTGGATTTAATTACTTATTTTATGTTAATTGCAATAGCAAATGAAAACTTCTAAATTGAAATGGTTTATGCCGTCTGGCAGTACTATCTCCTGTCATCATAACTAAATACTCACAAGGTTTAAAATGCTTCCCCCATTTATGCACCACACAAGGTATAAGATTAAGAAGGAAGATAAACACTGAAGAGTGTTCTGGAAGCAAGTAGATACCCAAAAGAGTAAAAAGCTGACTTCCTACAAAATGTTAAGGAAAACAGTATTCCATAATTTTATCCGTGGCCAGAGTTCACTGAGTATTGATGGAACAATATTAAATTCTACTTTTTTTCCTTTGCGTTACTTCCTTATCGTGGATATTCTCTAACTGCTCAGGAGTGATTAAAATATGATGAAAACACAGTTGGGTTTTTGCTGCAAATGCCTGAGAAGCGCTGTATGTGCTGCCATGTCAGAGAAGTTTTAGGGCAACTCAGTGGAACCCAGTCACTGGTTATGCCCTGACTCTAATAGTGTTGTAAAAGAAATCCCATTCATGCTTTACAGATTAACTTAAATATCAGGAGTTCTACCCTAAGGCAGAAAAAGTCTAATGCAAGGCAGAATAGGAGGGAAATGTATTTAAACCATCTCACTTCAGGAACCAAGGGAGCTGCTGTACTCTGCACCATTTGTGGTCTTTGCATTGGTTGAGCTGAAAGAGACAGATGTGTTTATGCTGAAATTGTTGCTACTATGACACAGTCGGGGATATTTGAACAAGACATTTTTTTCTGGTTAAGATACTAACTTGAGTCTTGGGAGATCCTTCCTCAAAACCAGATGTACCACAGCATGTGGGTGAGAGGGTGAGCAAGTCGCTAAATTACCGTGTGCCTTACTTCTGTTTGCAAACTGTGTCAAATATTCACCCGTTCTTTGCCTGTGCAAGGCACCACAATCACTTGCTAAGAATCTGTCGATTGCGAGTCACATAAAAGGACTAAAACAAATAGAAGCAGCGGCAGTGCATCAGTTATGGATGCAGAGAGGCCAGGTACTGCGTCCTGATTCACGTACAAATGTTAACAAACCATGCATCTATTTTACATCCTCAGAGAGCATGTTAGGGCTACAAAAATGCAGCGCAACTTCTTTGCTCTTCCCGACGCCTTCAACACACACTGTTCCAATTACTTGCGAAACCTTCTTGTTGTAAAGCCACCCTTAGCCCCATCGCAGGGCCTTGACTGCTTTGCAACACAAATGAAAGACTCTTCAATTTAGGTCGCACTAGGCCACACTCAAGCACAAAGGCTAAATAAACGGCCATTGTTCATGGGCCACCAAGATGAAAAGCACTTGATTGTTGTCATCAATTAAATCAGCTCTCTAGCTTTAGTGGCTATTAACCCTTTCAGCAGATTCTTAAATATTTATTTCAACAGAGTGAGTGCGTTTCTGTACTTTTACAGTAGCTCTCCTGGTGCAACAGCATTTTCCCAGAACACTGCTGAATGTAGCGTGCCCTTGTTTATCCTTACAGCTGAGCCATGCACTGCACTGGCTCAGCTGCTCCTGACAGCTGCAGGCACTGTAATTCACTTCTGAAAATCTACAGGGCTATACACTATTCTAAGATAGTGCAAGTGAAGTATTTAACTGGCACTAACATACAGGCATTTAACATGCTTCTGCATTTGAGCCTCCCCTTTCATGGTTTCATGTGCACCAGGCAATGCTCCCACTCTTGGCAATGGACGCCCACAAAAGATGCCACCACACTGCTGATGAAAATGGTTTGTGTTTGCAGCTAAACACATCACTGTGAATTTGGGTAACAACCTGTTCCTCATGCTTAGATAGGTCTGGAAGAATCCTTTCTCACATAAGTGCCCCACTTCCTATATTTTCTATATTCTGGTTTACCCCAATCATCTAACAGAGATGATTGCACACTAAAAGCAATTTGTTTTTTTCCAGCATGCTTCATAAAACCTTGTGAGGCACCTCTTGTTGGTCCAGCTCCATAGATCTATTTAATACATGTTTTATGTAAATAGTCTTCTCACTGATGACAAAAGTGAATTGTGTTACAGGACTATGTTCACTCTAGGGTGGAGGTAGTTAGGAATCCCACTTTTATTCATACATTATTTATCAGAAACTTCCATCCCATGCAGTTCCTAACTATCCTGGAGTCTCTCTGGCAATACGGTCTTCACTGTGTGATCAGATGAACAAGGAACAGAATAATTGTATCGCTATAAAATATTGACCAGCTATGATTCTTTCATTAGGACATTTCCTTTCAATTTTCTCATCTCAGTTTCAGGGCAGTATTTGCCATTCCTCCCCTCTCCTCAAACACCAAGCCCAGCCTGTTTTGGCAGCAGCATAAGAATAATTGTGAATCTTTTTACCAGCTTGACCAACCAGCCATGGTTGGGCCTGATGGAATTCAAACCATTGATTTTAATAATTTGTAGATAATTTGGAACAAATGTCTTTTTTTCCTGCCATGCAAACAAAAACTGAAAGTTTAATTAACACAGACGAGAGCCATCTTATTTCTGAAGACCTTAGTTACATATTGCACTGTCTTTAGGCACATCTTAAGCAAGTGAAGGATACATTCTTCAGGCTTCATTCTAAAATGCCCCTAAATGACCCTAAATTTTCCTATTTTTGGAATAAAACTATTCCAAAGTGTGAAATGTCCACCTTCCAATCTACACACAGTTGTATTTTAGACAAGTTCTACAGCTTATAAACCATCTAGCTAGTCTTTCCAATGTCTCAAACTCCTCCTGCTGCTTCCATCACACACAGTAACACCTTGAGCTGCCCCATACCTTTGTGTTATCCCACCTAAGGGTGAGTTGATTTAATTCAAGAGCTGGCAGGCAGATGGCCCAGGCTGAACCCCACCTGTGGGTTCTCAAACAGAACACCAGCTTCCTCTCCCTTTCCCACCTACTGACTTTCAAGTAGCTTTCAGGGTCATCCTACCTGTGACCTCTGCTCTACCATCACCTTTCACTGAAGTTGCCCAAAGGCTTCACAAATCATGATGGCGTAAGGGATGGTGAAGGTGAATAGGGAAAACAATCACATGAGCAGCCTTATTTCCTTAAGAAAGCACATGAATAATTTGAAAAACATAGGCAATTTACCCATAATCAAATATACAATATTAGGTTTTACATTTTTGATGTCTTAAATTCGTAATTTAATGGAACTAGAGAATAAGTCATTTTAATGAACTTTTAAAAACCCTTTGCCACATGAACTAAACACTTAAATTATGTATCTCAACAGATACCTATCAGTGCTATTTTTATTTGATTTTCTTTACACAGAGAAAACATCTTGCTCACAAAAGGACCCGACCACATTGCCATTTTGAATTAGTCCATGTATTTGAGCTTCATTCACAATTTGTCATGTTTATCACAAACTATTTGTAAATGCTGGACACTCGGCCTGTGTACATGCAGATTAACACTTGCAGTGCAATACATTGTCAGAGCTAATAGGTGATGTGTTTCTACTGCATAATTCAAAAAACATTAAAGTGTCAGCACCCTTGATCTGCTGTAAAAATAGAAGCTTCCTCCTTGGCTTTGAATCCATCTCTGCTGTCTAGATGAAATGCCAGCTCTTCAGTCGAGCTGGGGTGATTCATTCTAGCTGATGACCCTGCTGTGGAAGCCCCAGCATTCCTTGCTGAAATAGTCCTCAAGTCATGCAACACTGTCAAAGCAAAGTTGAGCAACTTCATTTATTTTCTTCTGTCTGGCAGACAGTAATGCCATTGCTGATGGGAATTTGTGGAACCAGGAGCAAAGCCCAGCTAGATGTCCCATTTATGGTGTATTTCTCAGGTGATTAAAAAGTTTTCTTATTTCTGAAAATTGCTAGAGGAAAAGTGTCAATCTGATAAATTGAGATTCTTCTGGGTCCATTTTGTGCTGTTTCAGGACATGCCAATTTACATGCTAGTGTGACTGAGAAGACAAACACTTTTGCATTTAATTATAAACATTTATGATATTTATAAGCCATCCTTTTACTGTACTGTGATGTCAGTATTTTTTTGATTCAACTTCACAATACTTTTCTGAATCCATTTTTTAAGTGCATACACAGACATGCAACTGGGATGAGAAAGGTCTGTGTGACTGTTACAAGATTATAAAGGACATGAATTTTGTTGCAAACAATAGAAATAAAATAACAATATATATTAGAAAAAAAACCCTGTAATTTTGGATTTTCTTATTCCAAGGCTAGTTCTTCAGTTTTGGGCCACCTTAATGAGTTTGTTGTTTCTAACATAAATAAGTGAATACATTAATAAAAGTTTTGAATTCTCATCTGTCGAGTTAACTTTTTTGTATCTTTGTTGTTTCCTAAACTATGAGTTTTATTTTAATATAGTTCTCCCCTTCCTTAGGATTTCATGCCTGTTAGAAACACTGTTGTATCAAGAAAGGGTTTCTGGCAGACAGCAAAATATTCTTAGCATTTAAAAACCTTTCCAGTTCTTGTGTTTCACAACAGCTCTTTATAAACCAATGTGTATTTATTTTGCTGGAAAGTTACCCAAATAAAAATATTGCATTTGCAGTTCTGGTCTCTGGGGCTTTAATCCACTGAGAAACTTATGAAAGTACTCACTGATTGTGGGATAATATTGCTATCAGATACTAGCAGTATTTATTGCATAATTTTATGAATTTTGACTCTTTTTAAAAATAATTTGATGTTTATAAAGCACTTTTGCTTCCATTTTCACTAGGGGAGACACAAAGACATCAACTCTCCAAACATATGTTCCTAGGGGACCTAAAAACTGTAAATAAACAAGGCAAAGTCTGAGCTGTAATCAACACATCTCTAGCAATGAAGAATGTTAATAACTTTCTCTCAGAGGACTTAGAGACTAGCAAGTAGTTGATAAACCTTGCAATCACGTTTAGAATTTATAGTTTTGGTATTTCACACTTTAATACTGGCTGATCAAATATGTTAGGAATTCACAAAGTTTTATAGTTTTAGTTTATTATAATTTCTAGTTCATTTACAACCTTAGACTCCCTACAAAACCTAAGGAACGCCGGCATGTGTGACAACAGCTGTAGGGCAGAATATCAGAATATCACACACAGTTCTGTACGTGGGACAGCCCTGCCAGGCAGGAGCAGCAGTGTTGGACAGAACAACATATGGGAAATCTGGATACTCAGACCTTTCAGTCTGCAACTTCCTCACAAGGGGAAGAGAAGGGGCAGGCACTGATCTCTTCTCCGTGGTGACCAGTGACAGGACCCGAGGGAACGGCAAGAAGCTGTGTCAGGGGAGGGATAGGTTGGATATTTTAAAACGCACTGGAACAGGCTCCCTAGGAAGTGGTCACAACTCCGGCCTGACAGAGTTCAGGAAGTGTTTGGACAATGCTCTCGGGCACATGGTATGATTCTTGGGAATGGTCCTGTGCAGGGAAGGGAGTTGGANGGCAAAAGCCCAAGGGATGCCGTCGTCCGGACACCCGGGGAAACACCATTTCAGCCTTTTTTTATTCCATTTCTGACGTCTGAAACGTTTGATGCTGCGAGGTGCCAGGTGCTCCTCGCTCCCGGGGTGCCATGAGGAAGATCGCTTCCCACGGGAGATACAGAGCACCCCGCAGATCCCACGGCGCTGTTCCCTGCCTGGCTCATTATCGGCTCCATTAGCTGATGTTTTCTATTTCTGTAAGCCTTCCAGACATTGGCCTTTCCACACTCCACCATGATGACAGAATCACAGAATGGTTTGGGCTGGAAGGGACCTTAAACATCTATTCCCAACCCCCCTCCCATGGGCAGGGACACTACAACATCATTCTGAATATTAAATAAAATAAAGTAACTTTTGCTCCTCATTTCTTATTTGTATTTAAAAAGAAAGACACAGCAGACCATGCTGAAAGCGCTTCTACCTTTTCATATTTTTTTCATGTTATTTGTTTTTATCATGGTTACTGCATATAATACATTTAACAGTAGTTTCTTTAGCTACTGATTGTGTATTTTCTTACCAGCCCTGGACATTTTCCCCATCTCAGAATCCAATTAAGTATTCAAAACACCCACAAAGGAAGTAAAATTAATCTGAGAGAACTGNGAAGTGTTTGGACAATGCTCTCGGGCACATGGTATGATTCTTGGGAATGGTCCTGTGCAGGGAAGGGAGTTGGACTCGATGATCCCTGTGGGTCCCTTCCAACTCATCGGATTCTGTGATGCTGTGAAGTAGCAGCTCCTGACGCCTCAAGAACAGCGTCCGTCAGGCGGTGCCTCTGGTCGGGTGTGACAGTGGGGACGGACCCCTGCCTGGGGGTCGCAGCCGTCAGCGACCCCCTCGGCTCCCCGCCTGTGCTGGCACGCCTGGGGAAGGCATCCCGGGCGCTGAGGGGCCGCTCGGAGCCGGGCGCTGGCGGCGCTCCCGGCGCTGGAGCCGCTCGGAGCCGGGCGGGCCCCGCGGGCTCCGGGCTCTCCCCAGGCCGGGCCCGGGCCGGGAGCNCTGTTCCCTGCCTGGCTCATTATCGGCTCCATTAGCTGATGTTTTCTATTTCTGTAAGCCTTCCAGACATTGGCCTTTCCACACTCCACCATGATGACAGAATCACAGAATGGTTTGGGCTGGAAGGGACCTTAAACATCTATTCCCAACCCCCCTCCCATGGGCAGGGACACTACAACATCATTCTGAATATTAAATAAAATAAAGTAACTTTTGCTCCTCATTTCTTATTTGTATTTAAAAAGAAAGACACAGCAGACCATGCTGAAAGCGCTTCTACCTTTTCATATTTTTTTCATGTTATTTGTTTTTATCATGGTTACTGCATATAATACATTTAACAGTAGTTTCTTTAGCTACTGATTGTGTATTTTCTTACCAGCCCTGGACATTTTCCCCATCTCAGAATCCAATTAAGTATTCAAAACACCCACAAAGGAAGTAAAATTAATCTGAGAGAACTGAAAATTTGAATAATTAAAATAACTGAAATGAATACTTGTTGATGATATGTTTACATAAGTATTTAACAGAACTAAGCAAACTCACCATATATCTTTTTACAAATTTTAACAAGATTTTAACCACAGCTGTCAGTTTTTAGTACAGTGCATAAGTGCACAGATTCTTGTTACCAGTAAGAGGAAAAAAAAATCACTTTTTAAAATATAGACTGTTAAATCAGTGGATAGGTTGCTTTGTCCTTCCAATTTCAATTGTTTTCTTTCTTTCTTTCTAGTTATAGTACGTTCTTAGCAGGATATAGTAAGACAGAGATATGAACTCCTTTCTTAGCAGGATAAAGAGGTGAAGATATTCCAAAAAACCCACATGCTCAATATAAAGTCCTTTTGCAAAATGTATATACGAACTCACTCAGCTGGGAGCAGTTAAGCACATTTGTGTGTGTGATGGGTATTCTTGTAGGCATAAATAAACATGGACATCATCAACTCAAATGAGGGCGTCTGGTGGACTGTGGATTTAAAAGGCCTTCAAACAGGGAGGGGCCTTTTTTCAAAACAGCATAGTTAAAATTAAAAGAAATTACATGGTCACATGAAGAATGCTGATATTTGACTTCACATTTCAGCTCAGCCTCTTCAGTTTATCAAAGGAAAAGGCAAGACATGGCTCCAGTCACAGTTGCTCACAGAGCTGCTCACAGACAAGACCTTCATAATGACCTTTCTTCAGTCTGCCATTCAATCATGGCATGATTCAAATCCAGAAGTCAATTTTTATGTCTCAATTTTTCCTTCCCTGTGTACATTCAAGAAGCTGAGAAATTTTCTTAGGGAGGATCATATCTTCTCATGAACAACATTTATTTTATTGCTAAAAGGTAAGCATTACACATCTTTTAACATGGGTCATTTGGCCTTGCCTTGTGTCTGATGATCCAATTCTTATGAATAGTCCTTTTCATGGGTGTGACCGTCACCCAGTTACTTTTACTTGCACCACTGCTTTCATGCTGCTGTCCCTGCCCCTGTTTATCTCCTCATCTCTGATCCTTTCCTATTAGATTAGTTTAAATGGCTATGCTAAGGTTCTTTAGATCTTAAAAATATAGATGCTTACAATTTTTGGAAAAAGTGAGCAAATAAGGTACCACTTTCATCTAGAAAATCTGCCTAAGCAGACAACTTGTAAAGAGCTTATTCATAAAGAGGAAGCTGATGTAGTAGACTTTGGACTCCATCCCTCTGGGAACAGATTGGCTGCCATGAAGATGGAGCACAGGATCCTAGCAAGCTGTAGATTTTTGTTTTATGCACCTAAGCTCAGACAGGATGGAAAAAATTTGCTTTATATCCTCCGTGTCATTTTGTTGTTACAGTCTCTTGTGTTGCTGTAATGACTCCTTTCTCCAGGAAGAATACCATCAGGCTCCTTTCTCTCTGGAGCTCTGTAGCTCTGGAGTTTGGTCTCTGAAAGTTACAGATGGAACAGCTGGGTATAGGGGTGGACCTTACCTGGAAAGAACTGTTTTCCCTTACAAGCTTGTCACCTATCAATCTTTTCTTTCCCTTTTCACTTAAACATGCTCACAAACACAAAACCACCTAAATTAGACCTGACTCTCTCTCGGGTGGAGAGATGAAACATTACTTTGCTGGGTTAGAAAAAAAAGTTGCAATATGTGCTCTCAGATAAATTATATAACAATCTCACTATCAAGTCTTGTGTTACACACAAAGGTAGAAAAGTACTGCTGTAAAACACTGGATTGTCCTGCAATTTGCATAGCATAGAACTCCATCAGACTTCTATCAGAATAAGATTCTTGTAAGTCTTATGGATAAACACTTTTACTCAGCACTACTGTTCACAGTAATAATTCGCCATGGATTTCCAAATTCTTACAACCTGTTTCTTCCTTAAAAAATGTTCCTTGAGATGTCTGTCCCTTTTTCAGTAGCTGTGCACTCACAGCAAGTGGAAATACTTTGTTGCACATTATTTGTACAAAAAATGAGAGAAAAGAGAGCTGCACAGAGGTATTTTGCTTTCCAAACCATCATGTTTGACAGTTCTGTTTTACACTTATGGAAGATTCTCAACAGTGCCTCACCCTAAATGGCTTGCCAGTGACCTACCTCGGTCACACCATAGAGAGTTAGCAAACTCAGCCTAAACTAAGTGTGACTTCCTGAGATGCTTATTTCATGGTTATTCCAGGAAATTAATTGGGATATATTGGACAAAAATTGCAAAGAAGCTGGTGAGCTGTGGTTGTCCCACTGAAAGAATAAATAAGCACAGGAGTTTAGTCTTCAAGGGCAGCCAACAATTCAAAAGGACAAACTGGCATCATTTTAGGCACAGTGCTAATGGTAGGCAAACATAAAAAAAACCCAGATCAGTTAGCATTTAGCATCCAGAAAGCTCAGTGGCTTTGTTGAACAGCTTTGAACCATGAAACTTGTGAAATTTCTGCAGGGGTGTTAGCACTTCCTGGCTTTGGCAAGGCAGGAACTATTGCACAAAACAGCCCTTATCAGGGTATTTTGGTGCTGCCAGTCCCAGTGCCAGCAAAACCCAAGAAGCCTCAGGCAATTATAAATGCTAACATGCAAAAGAAAAAGAGTGAAAGTCACTGAATATAAAGAAAGCATAAACCTAGGATTCTTTTCAAAAATTTAAACCAACAGAAGTCTACCCTGAATTAATGTGTTTCCCCTTAATTTCAATAGCATCATGCATTAAATTGTGCAACAGCAAAGAAATACTTGCCTTGTAAATATTTTAGCAGAAAACGTGCTTTAAATAATTTGCCTTAGTGAAAAAGCCCAGAACTATGTACATTACAAGGCAAACATCAATAAAAACATGTAGGGTATGATAATAGTAAGGAACTAATTGATCTCCCAGCTACAATGTCATTCTTATTTGCTACATATTGATGATGCTTTGTATAAGTTGCTTTATTTCTTCCTTCAAAAGGATTACAATCTAAACTAACACAGACAGATGGTATAAACAGGGAAGGTATAAGTAGATAACAATAGACAAGCCCAATCTACATATATTCCATCTGTTTAAAATTAATGCTTTCATCACATTTTGTTGGAGAAAAAAATTAGTATCTCCACCTGGTCATGAGAGAAGTACATAGATGGAGAGGAAAAATGCTGACTCTGTGGTCTGCTGTCTTTCAACAAAAAAAAATTGCCAGGCATCTTCACAGGAGTAGGAGCAGGTGAAGAGCTGATAGGATGAAATGTCAGTCATTCTCCATAGCATTATCCCAACCAGCCCACTAAAAATTTTGAGCATAATTCAATGATAATGTATAAGAATTAATTTTAGTGATTCATCCACCACAATAGCAATCTTTCTGAACAGGGACAATGCATCCATGCTCTCAAGAAGAGAGAAAAATTTCTGCTAAAACCGTACTTACTTCTCTTACTTTCTTACTTTTTAGCTTGTAACATCTCTTCATTGGTGAAAAGCCTTATAGTTATGGGGTGTGGACCTCTCTTCAGAGCTGTAGAGGGCCCTTCCAACAGCATGCGAGCATTCAGTGATTGAAAATACTTCACTTTGGCTTTGGTTGAAGGCAAAATCCAGAATAACTCAAAGTTGGTGTGTCCGCATCAGAACATGTAAGAGTGACATAGAGGGTGTAAATCTTTTAAAGTTCCTCTGCCTCTTCATTCAAGCTGCAAAATACATGTTCTCCTGTTACAGCTGTCCTTGGTTCACTACTTCCTTACTAACAGCTTACAGCACTCAGAAACTGTGCAGTGACAGTTTCCTTTGTAAAGCACTTCCCAAAGGCCCTGGAGCAGAGTAAGATTTGCAGCACAGTAGGAAAGAAGGCACACATGCTTTCATACATGGGACAGATCCAAATATAGATTCATTAATGTAGGAAAAATTGAAGCCATGAAGCCCAGATCAACTTCTACATAGAGATCTCTACATAGATAGAATGGAAAACAAATAAAATCTATGTCTTTCTGCAAAGTGGAAGAATTTGAGTGTGATGAGATAAAAAGAAAGAGGGCAAAACAGAAAGTTTTCAAAGCAGTTTCATTATTGCATATAGTTGAACAAAATCCAAGTAAAATTCAAAGTATTCCATGAACAGCACACCTCCCAAAGCTTGATTACCTGTGTGTTTGTGCATTGGAAACCTCTCATCACCAGCTACCCAACTTCACGTCCCTTAATGCACAAGTCCTGTGAGAAAGCCAGTTCCTACTGTGTTCCCAGACACTCACATTCCCTGACACTGCCTCCAGAGCATTCCTCTGCCTCCATCTACTGCTTCAGCCAGAGGCAGCAGATCCAGCCACTGGTTGCTAGTCAAGAAAGTGTTTGCTGGCCAGGCAACATTTGCTGATTGACTGGTGGCAGTCTGACAGGACCGATCGCTGCTGAGCTCATTTTGCAGCCTCCCCCTTCCTGGGGGCACTGCTTCGTGTCTCTTTCCTTCTCCTTTTCTATTCATCTGATTTTCACAAAGCCTGTTGGAACCTGATGGGTGGGATTTCTGCCTCTCTGCCTAATTTCAAGTAACCTTCCACAATTTCAACACCAGCGTTAAGAATTACTAGGGGATGCACACGGGGTGCAGCTTCAGAACTTGGTTTCGTGATGACACCCAAGCTCTTAGAAAGGCATGTAAAGGCTCTTCAGAGAAAATGTCGCTCACCAGCATTGATGCCAAACACCAGGGATGATGGGATCAGTGCTGATTCTCTCAGTTGTCCTTTGGGCTTGTGATGGGTCCATGAAAACTCAAGTATATTATAAAACAATAATAGTGCAACCATACTGAACATACCTATTATATAGACCATGGTAAATTCTCCTAGGTGAACAGTGATACTATGAATTTTTTTTTTGTATATTTAAAGACAGCTCTTCTACAGAGCACTCTCATGACAATGAACCTCTGTTGCTAGTTACCACATCTATTTTAATTCAGTGCAATAGCTCAGCTTCAGCATAACCCAGCAACGAGCTCAACTGATGAAGTCAAAGTGAAAAAAAAATGTACTTTCTGAGCAAGTTAGTTCTAGCATCTCTCTGAATAGGATTTAGACCAGTGAATCTTTGCAGTTCTGCCATTTGGTCTTGTGTTTGCTGTGGGTTCTGCAAGCATTTGTGCCTCCAGAGGAGAATTTTTCTATGTCTCCATTGGTTGCTCTACAGAAACTCTATTTGATAGAGCAAATTGATGAACCCCAAATTGGAAAAATAGATATTTTTAAAAAGAAGATCTATCTTTCTTCTCATTCATTCCTCAACTCTTTGCAAATATTCCTAGCTACAGTATCTTAGTTATGGTGTTTTTAAAGGATGAGTGATCTCTTAGAATCTTAGTGTGATCTGCAGTAACCAGAGAAAAATTGTAATAAAAGGCACGGTGGAGTTATGATTATATTCTAACACTAGCATTTTCACAAGAGAAAGGCCATTCTAACTTACATATAGGGATGGTTTTGTTTGGTTTTGGTTTTTTTGAGACAATTAAAGAGCTGAAAAAATAGATAACAAGATGGGAATAATTAAGCAGTTCTTAAAACTTTTGAGATAATGAGTAGGACACTAGTCTACAAATTCTGCAAGCTTGGTAAAGGTACAAGAGCAAGTATTGCAGCTTTTCAAAGGATATACAAGAAAAGCCTGGAGAATGTCAATTTGTAAGGAAAGATGATAGTAACAGCTTTTTATAGCAAGAACAGACATGTTGCTGGACAAAACTGTTCGCACACATCTTCGCTTGCAATAAGCTTTTGAGTGTTGAAGAATAATGGGTAGGATTTTATTCTACAGAAAATTTTAAAGATTTTTTTTTTTTCCTTTTCCTTCAGGGAATCAGGTTGAAGAAGACAACCTGACAAAAAATTTACATTGATTTGTCAGCAAAAATTGAGATTTGTTTTGGATTCTTTTTGTACCATTTGTGATATATTTGGGGAAATCATTAAAAATAGTTTTTTGCTTTAAGTAACAATTCACAAAACCAGGAGCTTTCTTCTCAAACATACTATATCAGAAATGTCAGTATAAGCAGGGCACTGAATCCATGTCCCACTTACTTTTGGGAAATTGTGCATAAGCTGCTAAAGATGCAGACAACATCAATAGCCTCATAAACCAGAGATCAATCAAATCAAGCAAAACAACACAAATGGTATAAATTCAGTATAGAAAGCAATAAAAAGCAGGACATTTCCAGTGATTACCTTCCATGCTCAGAAAAGTCTCTGAAGAAAATAGTGGTTATTCAAATTTGGTGGGAAGAAAGAAAACCAATTCTTTACTGAAAACAATTTGTGACTAACTTAGGTTGTAGTGGATGGGTAGTTCTTTTTTGGGTTTGGGGTTTTTTTTGTCTTCCATCATTTATCAATTCATGTCAATCACTGCTATCTGCCAATAGCAAGCAGTCCAATTTGAAAGGAAATTTCAACCTGTAAACTTTTTATCTTGGTCATTTACTTTTTCTTAATCACAGTGAGTGATTTCACCTAATTTGTCTTTGTGTTTCTTCCCTCTGTTGGTTCACTGACACTGTCAAAATCTTTAAAAATGGCCAAATAAAAACAGGAAGAAGAAATGACAGAAAGCAAACAAATGAGAACCTTTCTCTCTTCCTATCCAAGATAACCCAGGTGAATAATGGTTATGAACCATGACTAAATCACAAAAAGAGTGTTAACTGATATTCACTAGGATGTGAAGAAAAACTTAATTAAAGTAACTTTTCTTTGATTGCTGCTTGCCTTTTCTAATCTATCAGAATTCCCATTCCTCTACAAATACTTGGACACACTTCTACACAACACATTAGGCATGGAGATCGCTTCACACTTGTAGGTAATCGTAATAAATTCACCTTGTTCCGTTCTCTCTTGATTTGATGTGAAAATCAGCCGGATTTTCAGAAGTGACAGACCTTTTCTAACGTGTGGGAAACCCTAGATTCAGAACCTAAGTGCTTAAAAACCTAAAACTTGAATATCTACATCAAATTGAACCAAATATAAACCAAGTAAAATCCAGTGTGTCCTGAACAGATATTTAGTGGGTAATACCAAAATAGAAGGAACTGAAGCTTGTGCTGGTATACCAAATTTATCTCCAAGTAGAATAAATATGATAAGTTTAAGAAATTAAATATAGCCATCAAGCTAATTAGAAAAGGTGTAGAAAGCAAGGCTGAAGGTATTATCTGAACACTATAGAAGGCAAGTGAAGAGATAAATCTGAGAATTCTTGTAAACTTTATGTCACAGAAATGGACAAGACAGAGAACAGCAATCATAAAAATTCCAAAAGTTGCACCCTAGGAATCTATTAGGGCATCAATCTTTAGACACTGACATGAATTTGGAGTTTTGTTAGACATTAAGTGGTAACATATGACCTCTAAATATTTATGAGACTGTATTAGTATTCAGAAGGGATTAATCGATTTCCTGCTGGAGGCATTGGAAGCCTTTGGTGGTCAGATTTTTAAAAATCAAGGTGTTTATTCTGATTTTAAGTACTATGAACTCAACAGCTTGCTCAGAGTTGGATCAGATAGGTAAATTTATTATGTAGTTGTAATGAAATTTCAGAGTATATCCTTTACACCTGATTATGCCATAGGAAATAGATCACTAAATGCAATCTCCTGGTTTTCTTTTTTTTTTTTTTTTTGACACAATGTTATATAGGAATTGGAAAATCTAGATAGAAATAAAAAATCCCTTTCTCAGTGCCTGGTCTTACTGACTTTTTAGCAAAAATATTATTAAATATTTACAATGTTGGTACTAAGATTATGAAATAACACTAAAATATTTACACATAATTTATTTCTCTTTGTGCCAACAGCTGCTTTGTGCTATCAGTGATGAAATCACATATTATAGAAAAGGAGAGGCCTATTAGGTCATCTCCTGTGTCTGCTTCCCCCCTCCAAAACCAAATAGCTCCTCCCTGCTTGGAATTTTCCAAATGGCCCCTATGTTTATGTTTATCTACCTGAATTCCCTGTTTTTCAAGACTATGGTTAAAATTGCTGTACATTTTGGGAACAACAGCTTCCATAAGAAAAGCAACAGAGCTTCTACCTTGCAAAGCTATTAAAAATATCATCATTAAAACTTTTAACATGCATTTTCAGTTTTCCCAATGGTTAGAATCAGCAGCTGCATAAAGAGATAATTGCTGAGTGACAATGGAATAAATTCAACCAAACTGCAGTATGCTAATGTTATGCAATGTTACTTTGTACATATACTTATTAATATGAGAGACCTTTCCTTTTTTACTTCAGACCACTTCATCAGTTTCTTGGTGGATGCTGTCATTTCTGAAAGGAATTGTCTACATGGTATTGCATGACTCTATGTGTCTCGAAATGCTGATTTTTTTCCCCCTCTTTACCTATTATGCTTGTCACAGGAGTCTCTAGCCTGAAATCAGCATAAATGAGTGTGGCTGGCACTGTGTGCATGCACAGTCACACAGCCTCATCTGTGAATCTGCAGCAATTAATTATATTTATAGTGAAATATCTGCAGAACATTTGCATGTATGAATTATGTATTGAGGAAAAAGCAGTACACTATGGTTTATGCATTTTTTGTTCTCATGAGAGCCCCTTTGTATCTGTAATATATGCTATGAAGCAAACCAGATTTTTATTAATTTGTCTATCATCTTAATGATGAAATATAATTTTAAGTAAAGACATTATTTTTAGAAGTGTTTTTCAAACAGCTACTTACCATGATTTTACCCTTACATTTTCAAATAAATTGTCCATTACTGTTTATTATATTTTTTCTTTAACATCAAATTCTTCTAGCAAACACCAAGGAAAAAAAACCCGAATCATCAATGAGTACAGGCCAAAGTTTAAGGCAATGAAGTATGCATGAAATATAAGCATGATATGATTATCCCTCTTATTATGGTTATTACAATACATAATGAGCAGTGTCAGTCTGTTATCTTATCATTTCATTATTTTGTGGATTCACCCAAGAGTAAAATGTAAATGTAGTAACAGAAGTAATGATTCAATGGGCTGGGAAGGATGATAAAGAAATAATAAGAAGGTAGTATGCTGCAAAGACTATTCTGAGCTAGACTAATTGTATGCTCTGAAATTAATTATCTGCTACAAATACGACAGGTGGCTAAGTTAGCTGTGAAAGAAAACAGGACAGAATATTCAGAAAACCTCTTCTCTTTGCTGAAGAAGTTTTGGAGATAATATTGAATTAAAGATTAATATACTAAAATCAATCTGCTTGAGGCTCCTGTTAAGAACTTACTCTTATTTTTCACATACTGTCCTAAATAGGGATTTAAATATCGAATTTAAATTTTTCGTGATTTAGTGCCTGCATATGAATGATTAACCTTGACTTTCAGTGTACATCTGTATTTTTCCAAAAAGCAAGAAAAAATACCTGAGAAGCAATAAGATATCAGATAATTTGTTTTTAAAAATGGTATAACATACAGTAGCTTTAAAAAACCACAAATAAATTCTATTAAAACCCCAGTTTCTTTAATGATTGGTCCAGAATTTACAGCAGCTCTCTCATGGTGTGACTATTACATATACTCCATGTGCCTGTTTGCTTGAGTAGAGCTTTGCAGCCTTGCAAAGAAACCTTGGAGAAAGATTCCAAACATTAAAACTGAAACTATTTAAATTAAATCTTCTGTGACTATTGCTCCCTAATTATCCTAGTTGTTTACAGTTACCACAGACTTTTCACAGATTAATACAAACCATTAAAATCTAATAATTATTATAACGCTTGAGGAGAATTGTAAGATGAGATTGTTTTTCTTACAAAATCACGGTCAGCATAACCACACACACTCCAGTATTCCTTAATTTATTTTGCTGTGGAACAGTACTCAGCCTGGAATTATCTTAGTTAGAGAGGAGGAGGGGATTATATTATTCTTCAAGGTTCTGTTGCAGGAAACATATTAACATTCATTGACCTTGCAGTGGCAATTTGTACTGATGAGCATCATTATATGACTGGTATATTAAAGCAGCTTATTAGAGTTAGGAAGCATCCTATGCTATTCAGAGACACTATTACCATTTGAGATGTGGCTGTCATGGAGTCTTTACATACAGGAGATATTTGGAACAGTGGAAAACTACTAGAATAGCCTGGCTAAGCCATCAAGTTATTGTAGCTCACAGCTCAACCTTTAAAAATCAGATCATATGAAAAATTCACATCAATACCTTTCTGGTAAATAAATATCGCATCTTTCCAATTTTAGCTACAGAACTACCTTCTATTAGTGGGTGAGTAAAAATTAAATGGTATAGTGAATGAGAAATAGATGTTTGGGAGTACAGAGTCACACTCCGTTCTGACCATGGAGATGCTGGCCGAAAATAGAACTGTGATTGCAGTATTCTAAATAGAGAGTCACCCTGCAAGCTCTTCTTAGGAGGTGCAACACATCTCATTACCACATTTTGGAAGAAATATGTTCTTAACAGTGGATTTTCTTCTTGTATTGAGGCCATGAATATAATTATCACTTGATAATTTACAGTGTGCCAACTGTTTTACTGCATCTAGTAAGCAATAAAGCACTAAAGGGAACATGAAGTTTGTGGCACCTGCAACTCATTAAAAGGGCACTATCAGAAACAAAATGTTTAGTTATCATGTAGTGCTTGGCTATACACAAGCAGCATTTAGGATTAATCTCGGGATCCTTGCATAAAGGACCACTGGCAACATAAGATGTTCAGGGAGTGTATGTTCAGAACACAGAATATAGGGAGCCTTACCAATTTATGAAGGGAAATTTATTTTCTCCAAAAGTAGAGCATAACATCTCTGGCATGCCATAGGAATGGTCTTCTCTGTATTCTCTCTTGGCTTCTCATGTCCTGAACACACTTGTACTAATAAAAGTGTTTACTATGTAACCGCAGATTAGGACAGTTCAAATGAATAATTTCCCTAACTAAATAAACAGTTAGGTACATAAAAAGAAACCTCAACTTTTATTTCTTCACATTATTAAAGTTTCCCTAAGATGAAGTAGTTATGTAGCTAAAAGCATACGAAGAATTTGAGAAGTGCTATGGCAACCTTCATGTTGCCAGCTCCTGTGTGTACGGGGGCCCTGTGCAGCCTCTCCTGACACCCTGAGTACAAATACCAGATCAATTGCATCTGCATTGCAAACACATCCACTGAGGTTTAATCCTACGTGCTCCAGGACTGCCTGAGAAAAGGTCACTCAGGGAACTCACAGAGCCTGCTCCTGGTTGTCCTCTTCATTTGAGGCAACTCACGTGCTTGCAGGGGATGGCCTGAGAACTGTATGAATTGAGCTGGGTAAACAGCAGGAAGAGTATCTTTGTAAGGTGAGCTACCTTCTCCAAGACTGTCCTGTTGGCACTCACAACGTGCACAAGAAGCTGCAGGATCCAAATGCAGGCAGAATACCAGAGGCATTCTGGAGGTAAAGAGGGAAGAAAATCCGGAGGAAGGAAGCTGGTGATACTGAGACTGGGTAGTTAAATAGGGAATTGATAAATAGAAAGACTGGTTGTGTCAGGATCAAGAAGTTTTTAAGAAGAATAGAGGAGGCCTGGGAACTGGTTGGCTGGGAGAGAATGATCTCAAGGTAGAACTGACCAAAAAAAGGATTGCTTCAGTAAGTAAGCTGAAAATAGAAAAAGAACAGGAAAGCAATAGAACAGCTCATGTTTGGTAACAGCCTGGTTTATAGGCCACTCAGCCTATATATCCAGTCAGAATATTGAGATAGGACTGACTGGACGAGTAAACTGAGACTTCTAGTGAGCCAGGCTCAACGTCAGGTGAAGGCTGAAAATGAGGCCTGAAGGGGAGATGGTGGGCCAGAGTAAAGAAAGATGTGGAGGAAGAGGCTGTAGAAACCAGATCAAATATAAGAATGAAGAAATTGAAAAGGGAGGAGAGAGGTGAGGCAAAAGAACCTGGAATGATACAGGTAGTATGAGACGGGCTAGGAAACTCTGGGATTAGTGCCAGGAAGCAACATTAGGGAAAAAAAGGTCTCTCTGAGGAAGAAGATGAAGGCTGGGATGAGAAATTAAGTAGATTTCTTGGATGTCCAAGTACATCATGATGGAACAAAGAGATTGGAATAGCAGTAGAAATCAAGTACGTGTGTTTGCTGTTCTGACTGTTACCTATTACTGGATGGAGTTGGTATGAAACCGAATGTTTTAAAATCTCACCATTCCTCTCTTCTTAGCAACATCTGTAAATCCTTCTGAGCTACTCTCCCACCCTGCTGCTGTCCCTTCACCATCCACTGGGGCATCCTGCTACCAGCTATGCCAGCTGAAGTAGCTGAGCAGTGCGTCACAAACTCCAATCTTGAAATGACCCATGTCATGTTACAGGAACAACAGTATGTAGCCGTGGACAAACCTTTAAATTTTTCCTTTTAATTTTAAAGATTTTTGAAGTTACATTCACAAGAATCTGAAAAGATTGGCTAAAACCCATACAATGGTAACTGGTTATAAATATTTCTGTGCAATTTTTAAACTGGTAATTCTTCAATACAATATTGTGAGACTTTGGGCTTCTAAGAAGAAAGCAACACTAATGTGAAATATTATAAGCATCCAGTAACATGGAAGATATTAAGTCTTGTGGGTACTGCCTGTAGATTGTTCATGATTCACAGTTGCTCGTACTGAATGAGTCACCCTAAAGCGGATAATCAGCAATCTTCCAGCCATTTTCCTTTTCCACCAGCAAGGACTTTGTAGGCTTGAATTAATGAGAGGCTTTAAAAAGTAGCTGAGAGAAGAGAATTCTGTTTTTATAGAGATCAATGTAAGTAGAAATTAATCTTTTTAAGAACTAAGTAACTCACTGTTGAATGCTTTTCTATGCTTTCTGCTGAGAAACCAGTTAGGCCTCCCTTTTCAGAATGAGGTGCTCAGTTTACAGCAACAGCTTTGTACTTCGGCATTCGATGCAGGCATGTAGTATATGGAAAGTAGCAATTAGAGTTAAGTGAAAAAAGAAGGGACCCATATTTGTTACTCATGGTTGAAAACTGATCCAATTAAAGTCTGTTAAATTGACCCATTTTACACTAGGCTAACCCTGAATAGGGCTCTGGATAGAGCTTTTGGGTGTGTGCCAGAGGAGGGACCATTGAACACACACTTTCAGGTATGAAGTGGCAAATATCCTGTAGTGGGATGGAATGATATCAGGACCAGCTTTCCAAGAAAGAGTTGGAATCGTAGCCCCCTAAGCTTACAGCAGTCAGAGAACACTGTTTTTTCCTCCTTGCACATTCACTGCACAGTGCCAAATATTTCTGGATTCGTGAAAATGTATGCAAATCCTTACCTGACACTATTTCCAACTAAAAAATTATTCTGTTTGTGCTTCTTTCCACACTTTTGTTCCTTTGTCCTTCTTATCATGAGGCAGTTATAACAGAAAAGCAAAAAAGAATAGTTTGTTAATTATAACAGACTGATTACTATGGAGATGTGTTAGCATCAACACGGAGCTTATCAAGATGAGAAAGTCCTTTCTGTGGATGTTTTGTAAAAATAACGACAAAATGAAAAGAGTACAATTTATTATTTTTCAAATTATCCTCAATATACTGGATAAAGAATGAACATAGTGGACCAATAATCTGTAAAACTTGCCTTAAAAGAAAACAGATTTTTTTCCCTACTGCAATGGAAAGACAAGATAACCATATAAAAATAAGCCCTTCCCCCTCACTCTTGTGTATGGTCCTATCTCAATCCTTTTTTTAAGTGCTGAAAGAAAAGCCATTATTATAGAAAGACAAGGCATCTTGTGAGTTTTTTAATTGCACCTGGTGCAACGGGGACAGCTCTGTCTCCCAAAGCAGTGATGCAGCATTTAACTCAGTGAGCCAAATGTAGTCTTTGTGACTCATGGATCTTCAGCAGGGTTATAGTGGGAATTAGTCTGTTACAATAGACTCAGCTGTTTCTTCGGAATGCCACCTACTTTTATCATTTTAATTAACATTCCAAGGCTAACCTCCAACTCTCAGCCCTCAAGCATTTTCTATTTAATTCATCATTTATTGCTGTTGCAATATCTCTTTTGAGGTAGTCCATTGTTCAGATTACAATTCTCAACAATGTTTTATAAATTGCCAATTTCCTAAGTAACAGTGATCATTTTTCTTAGTTACACTTTAAGGGAGGAGCCATCATATAGAGGCATTTTCCACCTTTTTGTTGGCACAAAGGAATGGGAATTCCTTTCCTTTATAGACAAAAAGCAGCTTTGAGATTTCTTCCAAACATTGCATCACTGCAGCAGCTTAAGTAGGAATAGGATTTTTCTGTTATCACAGCAATGAATCAGAACTGTTGGTAATATTTGCTTCATAGCAGCAGAGAACTCAGGCTGGATTATATGAAACTTATCACTGAGGAAAGCAAAGTAACAATGAAACTCAGAACAGGAGAAGGACATTGCTATTTCAGTGACACAGTTTGGAATAATTATTTTCTAAATCCTCTGTTAATTTCTTTAACTTTACCATCTCGGAGCAGAAGAACCAGTTTTCACTTTTGAAGGTTCAGTGTCATGCCCAAAGCCCTGAGCTTTACTGTGCTTTATAAAGGCGAAGCCTGAACTTTTTTGAGATCCATACAAAAAAATCCCAATCACTGGGTAGGTACATGAATATCTTCTTCATGTCACAGCTTGGCTTTGCCAATTTCCAGGTACAGGGAGCCATAGCAAAAGTGCTATAAAAGCCCATAAATCTTTGCTAATATTTAGATGCAAGAATATCATGAAACAAACCAGAAAATCAGTATTTGCAAGACTCAATCTTGTGTGTCTCCGTATCATAATAAATTAGTCCTCTTCAAGTATTTAGCAGTAAGATAACACCATCTTTTTCTATCCTGCCCTTCCTCTGCCTCCAGAAGAGAGGCAGATATTGCAATAGATTCCTCTCTTATCCATTTTCTTCTCCTACGAGTAGGAGTGAATGTATTTAGAGCCTGAGGTTAAGCAAGATCAAAATTTCAAAACATTAACCTAGAAGAGCAGTTAGAAGGTACTATGAAGAAAGAGATTTACTCTTCCCCTTTCAGAGACATCCAAACAGAAAATCTCGGAACATTCCACCCAAGAGAAGAGAAAGCCTCACCTAAGATGATGCTCCGCAGCACAACCTTGTGTTGGTTGCCTACACAGCATCCCCCCTGCTGCAGTCTGGGTGGGCTTGTGCTCAGAGGAGCACAGATTGCAGAGCACTGCAAAGGCTTTTTTTATCTTCTTACTCTCATTGTACTTATCCACTAATGTAAATATTTCCAATATCTGAATTGTACAGTCATAAAAGCATAGGCTGGCAAATCTTCTCAGCTGCATTAGTCACTTCAACTGCATGTCTAAAAATTTGGTTTGGATGAAAACATTTAAAAGTCTAAGTTCTAAACTCTGTGCCTCACCATGCAGCTGCTGAAAATTCCAGCCCCAAATATTCTTATCGGATTCACCCTCCTGCATACTTTATTCCAACTGCATACCAATAAAAGCCTCAGAAGAAAAACCGCAAGAACAAAAAGAGCCCACTATGTTTTTCAAAACAGGAGATTCAGAGATAACAGCTTCTTCAGTCTCAGGTTGTAAATGTACATCCCATCACTGAATCTGCTAATAGCTGTTAGGATGGATTATTGTTACAGCTGCTAATTGGGAGCTGGATTTGAACAGCTTTGTGATTGGTTGACTCAAGTTATTACACAAATTGATAAAATACACCCATGTGGTACAGCTGCAGTAACATAAAACTCATTTTTAGCAATATAGCAGATTTCCTTCAGCATTTATCTTTCTGTTTAGCAGTTCAGAAGGAGCAAAATGGGACAGAGAACAGGAGAGAAATGCCCAGAGCATCTGGGAAGCCTCTCATTTCAATCTTTGCATGTACCCAAGAGGTGAACACTAACACGGGTTGGGGACCCTGTTCTCTTTGGAGTGAATGCTAATTTAAACTTTCACTGTGATCTGATATGCTTTAAAATGCAGCAAATCCCTTATTTATGAGTATAAAGGCCACGAAAGGGCTTTAGAATCTAACCCTAGGGGGCTCTTCAAGTGCATGAACCCAGCAATGTTTAACACTTACACTTATTCTTGAACAGTTGCTTGAAAAGGATAGAGAAAAATACCTGGTAGATGCCCTCTTTTCTGAACAGTTGAGAAAGCTTCTTGCGTGAAATGAAAATAACATTTTCTTAGGAAAATGCTTTCTGGTACTGTAGCTATTGCACTTTGCTGTTTACAATTCACATTCCTAGAACAGAGTGTTGCATACATTTTTTATGACATAATCTCTCACATAAATGCAGTTCTTGGAATGCTGACAGGCCAATAAAGAAGCCTTGCTGTATTGGGGGAACAAAAACCATTTCGGGTCTAATATCAAAAGAGTTATTAAATGTCTCCTTTGATTTCTGTGATGCGAGTTTTCCCAAGTAAGTCCATAGCACTGGCAATGAGATATATAAATATAAAAGGAAGATGCACTCTAAAAGCTACAAGCAATTAAAAGGCAGTGTATTCTTCAACTAAGATTTGAAATATGTTCCATGAAAAACAAGCGTAATAAATGAATTCTGTTAAGCTGATGCAGAGTCAGATAAGGTACCCCGGGATCAGTAGTTATATTTCTGTATATCTTGGTTAGAGATTGCTTCACTGACTTACATTTTGCTTCTGAAAGTGTTTGTGTTGCTCCTAACAGGACTACAAAAGAGTCCTTTCATAAAACTCCGGTGTTCCTCTGGGATGGTATTAGACACCAGTATGGGGTGTTCCCAGCAGCTTGCCTTCCTTCCTCCCCTCCTCCACTGCCCAAGGTTAGCATCCAGACCAGCCCCAGGAAAAATTATATTAAGAACCTTCATCCCCAATGTTCACAGCCAGAAGCACTAGCATCTGCTGCCACTGGTCTTGGGTTAAAAAACCACACCAAATAGTGAATGTGGAGAACACTTGGAGGCTGACATGCAACAGGTATTTGCTTTTGCCTTTCTTGTTCCAAACGAAGCATTCTCTCCAGCATAGGGACAAACTGTTTCTGGGACTGGGAAATGCTCAAAATATCTCTCCTGGCAGGAAACCCTTGCAGGCCTGATCTGCAGGCATCCCAAGAATTGTGGTTCTTGACAAATTTCAGTACTAATTACTGCAGCATTGCTCTGACTCTTCCTGAATCTATGAAGCACACAAGGACTGCCATAGCTGCTCATTTTCATTGGTGCTTCCTTCTTGAAAAATAAAAGAAAGCATTCTAATAGCACATGACAATGAAGCACATTCAGACACATCTAACTGGAAGCTGCCTCACACTTATTTCTAAAAAAATTTGTAACAAAATAAAAATAATTTCTGGTATAAACCCAGGCTGCATGTTACAGGCTGTTTGAAAATGGAATACTTTCCCTCTTTAAGCAAACTATCTAGCTGCTACTATTTCCACCTGAAAGCCTTAACAAGGGTAGGAGCTATCAGTACCTATTCTTTAGCTTTTTACCATCTCCACAAAAGTAAATACTCAGTCCCATTAAGCCCAGCCTCTTTGTGGAACCAGTCCCTCCTGAGCAAATTTACCCAACCAGTAAGCTATACCTTTCTCAAACAGAGTGCTCTCACCTGCAGCTCTTGTTCTGTTTTGCCCTGACAGCCTACAAGTGAGGTCACTGATAAGTCACTGAGGGCAGCAGGCAGCTCTGTTTGGGAGCTTTATAATGCTGTCCTGTTCTAGAAAACTGGAAACATATAATCCAGTTCCATCCAAGAACAGGAGCAATATCCAAAATGTAATATGACAATTTCATTAGCAGAACTAATTAGCAAAACTATCTTTTGTGTTATACCCACTAGTTAGTGGAAATCAGCATTTTACCCAACATGTATATGCATAATTATACGGAAGGAACATTGTACCAAACAATTAATTTCCACATTGAAAAATGCACAGATGTGGAACATAGTGTTTGCCACGCCATGTAAGATTGATAGTCCAGTGCTTCAGCTATCCCACTTTAGACAGTGGTTATGAAGAACCACTGATGAAGAGCCCTTGAAATGAACAATTGTGGATTTTACCACGAGAAAAAAAATCCTAATAACTCTTCCTTAGTCAATAGAGTCTGTCTAAAGCATCAGGAGAAAGTTAAAATGTTAAGGGTATAAAACATCTCATAAATTTGTACAGAGATTGCAGATGAAAAGGATAAGGAGATTACAAAAAAAGCCTAACATTTATACCGCATGGAAAGAAAAAATATTCATCCTCATCATGCAATCAAGTGGCAAGCAAAAAGAACTAACATTCGTTCTGAATAGAAACTGATTTATTTACATGGGACAGCAAAATTATGATGAAGTGATATTAGCTACAGTCCCATAATTGATACCATTAGAAAGCAGGAGGGCTCAGCAGAGGGGGCACAGCACCACCTGTCATCTTGCTTCCTGGACTGAGTTGGCTCAATTATCTTGAGTTTGGCAAAGAAGAAATACACAGCAAGGGAGGTGTAAAACATCCAATTCATCTCATCTCAGTCACATAATTTACAAATTAAGATTAAAATTCAAGGCCTGGATGAGTCATAAATCCTTAGGGCATTTGAAACTGTTGTGTAAGAGAATGTGAATAACAAATACAGGTATGTAAGACTACTTGGTATACACATATAAATATATCCTAATTTATTTTGTAAAGTCGGAAAATAAATTAAATAGAGTGGTTCCAAGTACTGACATGCCAGCATTTATATCTCTGTGCCAGATTTATACATTACTTCTGAATGGTATTTTTTCCTTTTTTTCAAATTATAATGGTTAGGTAATTGATATTTGTATAATTTCATGGAAGTAATGTGTACTATGCATAAATGAGGAATTACACTCTGATTAAATCCTAATCTTTTAAAATAATTCAACAGCTTGTTACTTAGTGCAACATCTGAATTCATGACTTAGGAAGCTCATTCACAGCACCCTTTTGCCTTAGATATGAAAGATAGTCTGAAAGACTAACTTCAAATTACATGGAAGGCCTATTACATGGCAGAGGCAACAAAGTGCTTCCCAAATCTGTGAGTGTAGACCAGGCTTTGCTCAGCATTGTCCATGTTTACTCCATGCCTATTCTCAGGGGCTAAAATGAAACACTTCATTCTCATTTAAATTCATTTTACTGAAAAATTTCCCAATAATATCTTTTCTTCCCTCCTTTTCAAAACTACCAGATTAAAACAGGACAGAGCTAACATGATAAATGAATATTCTCTCCTGATTTTCACAGGAACCCTTTACTTAATACTGCAAACCTGAGTATGTAGACAACAGGCTAAATCCAGCCTGGGTTTAAAAGCTGATGCAATTTATCCAGTAGCTAATCCTGAGTGGAAATTAAAACCATGTACTTTTTACTGGCTTCTTATTCAAATGCCGGTTGATAGCTACTCTTACCTTGCACTCCAAACTACAAAGACAGAAATCTAAATCTCACTGAAAGAAAACAGAAATATATCCACATTGCTCATTGCCATTTGACCATCAAACTGCAGATTGTCTCAGCAAACAGAATTATTGTATGTGCCAACTACACAGTTGTAGACACTTAAGAAAATTCTTATGAAAGCATAGAAGGGAGATCCTTATTAATTTAACACTTCCTTGATTTCTTTCAAGTCATCATTCATTCTCATAAAAGACTAATCATCATAAGAACATATTCTACAAACACATACTAGCCTTTAAGATGATGGAGAGTAATTGCTTAGCTCTATGCAAAAGTGACATGTGGATATACAGGAAGAATCACTTTTTATTCACAGAGGACTGATTACATGGAGTATACTGCGGTTCTTCATATCATTTTTTGACAATTTACTTAGTCCAGGCTCGTTCTGGAAGCTGAATTTACCTATTTTTTATATCTGTCCTTGAAAAATATGATTTAGAAACTAGAAGTGAGTTTCATGCTGTGAAAAACTGAAACTCTCTGCAGGGGCTTTTTGATTTCTCTTAAGACTACTTTGCTTGAAGTTGTGGATTTTCCTGCTATTTTCCAGCTGGATTATTTTATCAGTGAAAACTCTTAGATTAGGTGGCTCAAACAATAATTTGTATCTGGAGAGTTTGCTCAGGTTTTCAGTAAGGGTAAGCTGTGGAGGGTTAGGCATGAAGTTGTGAGATGGCATTGTCTGATGTAGTTGTACTACTCACCAGAATAAAAGCTAATTCTCAGTACAGACCATGCAGAAGTTATTGCACAGCGTACGCTCAAGTTTCCAGTAAGGATAGAAGAAACTGGAAATAAGTCTGAAATCTGGCAAGGTTTTATCAGTTCCTTTTGCAGGGCTACTTAGAATTTCACTCTTTAGAATATTTCAAGCCTGGCAATGTTTTTCAGGGAGCAGCTTGCAAAATCAAGTTTTAGCTTGGAGTTTTATAAGCTGATAGTAGGGAAACTGTAGCAACATACTTCTTCAGAAGTGGTATCCCATGAAAAACATGACTGAGAACAGAATGGGAAAGAACCCAAGAATGCCTGAATTTTATCTCCCAAAACTGAAGCTGATGAACCATAATATTCCAAAGTCACACGAATGCTCTGGGTCTGCTTGCTCTTAGTCCAGTCCTGCACCATCAGAAACCTACAAGAGACAGTGCTGGAGTCTCTGTCATCTCTGTTACAGTTCTTTCCTTGTCCATCTCTCTGTACCTGTTTGTGATTCCACCTTTTGCTTGCATGTTGAGCTTGCTAGAGCAGGTACTGTTGTATTGAGAATACATGGTGGGACTATAATAAAACACTGTGAAATTACCAAGGGGAGACCTAGTCTGTGATTAAATAGCCAAAGCACTACGATAACACTAATAAAATAACTAGATAAATAGATGTGTGAATGCACGTAAACGCTTGTAACATCTTCCATACTGTTTTAGTGGGATACGTTCTACTAAAATGCCTTCAGATTAAATGGTGTTTTGTATAAGCATTAGCACTGGGCTGAAGTTTTGCTAATTTTAAAATTTATTTTTCTAATGGCTTTCTAGCTAAATGCTATTTAAAATGACCCTTCTAATTTAGGACTGCAGTTACTAAATTAAAAGGGAAAAAAACCCCCACAAAAATACGGAAAAAAATTCCTTATATCTTTATCACCCTCAAAATGAGTACCTGTCGAAAGATAAAATCTGTACAGAGATAAGCCAAGACTTCTTACAGATTTCTCTTCTCCGTACTCACAAGTCATCACTCACGTAAGCACATAAAGAACACTGAATAGATGTAGGTAGGACAGCTGTGACCTGAGGCCAAAAATCTTCTCTGGACATTTTAAGGGAGACCTGTAAGGTCTCTTTCTTAGGGTTTTCACTTCAATAAACAAGGCTTCCAAACAGTATTTGATTCTAAGCATAATTATCAATAATGGTACTTATTCTAATATATTTTTGTTCAGTGCTTCCAACATCTAAACACCCATCTGGTGAAATACCCCCGCACTGAATCCCTGCTGAACTCAAGATTCTGATCTTGATGTCTGAAGAACTTTGGACAGGCTATTTTGAAATGGTCAAAGGAAATATTTGATCACGTTGTAAGAACGGATTCCATATTTCTGTAGATTTCCATAGAAGAAGTGTCCCTCAGAAACAAGAAAAACTCATTACAAATGTGAAAATCTGTGACTAGAAGACACAGAATAAAAAATGTTTATATCAATATATCAATATATATCAATATATATAGATATCATACATCAATAGCAGCATAACAACACTCAGTAAGATTAGATGCACTTTCCACATTCCTCCACCTGTCTGAACAGAAGAGAATGGGAGAACAGACAGTAAAACCCTGATTAAAATTTATAGCACAGCTATCTTCTTTCTAAGGTACTCAAACACTGTAAGACCTGCAGCTGTCAAAATGCTCAGGTATATTGACTGATCAGGTAGGTCAGAGCCATTGGATGGAACACACATTGAAATTAGCAGTTACATGTTTCACAAAGACTGCAAGCTAGCTTTGCTCTTCAACAGCCTCATCCATCAGTGGTCACCCTTTGTTAGAGAAGGCCACTCTCCAGCACTTGGATGTAAAGTGTTTATTTCCTTCATCTGTTTCTCTACCAATTTTCATAAGCTAAACCACTTTTTGGCAAGGAAAGAAGTTTTATGTATTGTAAATATTTTAAGTTGTTTTCTCTGCACCTTTTTTTTAACCCATACCTAATTACTCTGCATAATATATTTCAAAATAAAGAGGAGTTTTAATATTGCAGTCATCAAATTACTTCAGTTACATTTACACATACCTGAATATCATCTGCAGTGCTTTTTGGGATTCAGAGCATTTTTAATATGCCCAGAAAGTCCTAACTAGCTACCCATGTCTAAACTGTTAATGCAAGGTGCTAGTTTAGGCCAGGCCCTTTTTTTTGTGAGTTAATCACAGTACATGACCTTTAAATTTCAGTTATCTTCTCCATTTCTCTTTTGCTCCTCACTGAAACTACTTAAAAATATTTGGTTTTGTTTTCGTTAGGTCGTCAAAAATATGCTTCAATATTTAATTAATAAATGTTGTTCTAGAGATTCTCAGATGAGTTGGAACATACAACTGGTTTTGGAAATGTATGCAAACACTGGTTTTGGAACAAGACAGATTAAGCGTCTCTTCAGTGTTTCCAAGTGTTTCCATCTAAACATAAAACATTGTATTTTGAGTAATCTTTACCATAGGGAACGGGAATTTTCTCTGTTGGAATTCATGATGCAATAAATGCACTATTATCTGCTACACCATGTGCAACATGGAATCAAAATTGCTCCTGTGCCTCAGCCATCACATATACATGCACAGGTGTACAGTGTTTATGCATATAAACTTATGCCATCCAAAACCAAATTATACATATCCTTAAATTCTTCACTGAATATATTTGGCCCTCATTCTCTGCTACTTCCATTTAAGGCTGTAGTAGTGAAGAGAGCTATATGGAGTTTCTGCCCAAATTACATACAGGATAAAGTAGTCTATGTTGGAGCAGCCAGCTATGTTCCTTCAGAGACTCCACTGTAGCTGAGAATTGCTCAAACAGTCTGTATTACTTATTTTGCTTGGCACAATCTCCATAGCTTGGAGTGTAAGAAGAGAAAATAGAAAGTGTTTTAGGAATGAGCTGTGCTGATCCTAAGTCCCGTGAGGACGCCTTAGCACGAAAGGGTGACACTGCGAGAATTCTCTATGAGAATGCTCAGTGCTGCTTTAACACCAGGAAAATGGAGAAGAATCTTACTGGTTAGGAGTTGTGTTCCAAAGAAAGGAACTATTGCCTCACTGTTCATATGAATCTGACCCAAGAGCTTTAACATTAATATAGTCTGTTCATTGAGGACAGCTAGGGCTTATGTCCTTAAGTTAACTGTGGGACTCATGGCTGCACGGAGGGACCTGCACATCAGTTGCACAAAGAACACAAGTCACAGATGTAAGGACGCACACAGCTAAACACGTAACACATGTGAAAATGAGTCTTCTTTTCACAACCATGTAAATAGTTCACAGAACTATCCTTGAAAAGGATAAAGGCTTCCTTCACACATGTGAGAATATCCTATTTACTATCAGTTTTTCTTGATTCTGTGCAATTAGCATGCTACCCTTCTACTTTGCTTTAATTAACAAGGTATCTTAGCCCAAAGACTGCAATCCTAGGGTTCTTTCAAACTATATTAGGCAGCTAAAATATGAAATTAAAAGAAAACAGAGTTCCAGCCAACAGAAACAAGTGACTCATTTCCTTGTGAAAACACACAAGGTTTATGTTACTCTGGCAACGATGTTCACTATTCCAGAATAAAGTCTCTTTGCTCCCTTCAGAGCTTTTATATATTCCTGTTACAATCTATGTTCCACTGTGACCTGACATTGAACCAAGTTATTCAGTTATTCACAAGAGACTATAAGCTATGCTTTAATTTAGACAGATTCTAAATCTACTCCTTTGAAAACGAATTAATAAATACATATATTCTTTTACATGGTGAGGATTTTAGAGGAGAGAAGTTACTTCTGAGACATATTGGTGATATGTGCCTTATCAGAATTGTGTGTTGCCATGATAAATTGGAATGGTTGTGGCTGCATTCACACAACCCTGCAAGCAACAAACACTTCAGCATTCCAGCTGCTGATTTTCACAGGGAAATCAAATGTATCACATATGTCAAAATACAAGTCAGGAAAAAAGCCACAATTTATAATCTCATTGTGAAATTAACCACATGTGTCATGAGAACACCAGCAAAATAGGGACACAGAAATTCTGCCCTTTGGAATTCATGCCAAAAAAAGATTTTTTAGTACAGAAGGTTCCTCATGTATAAAGTCATAACACCCTTGTGCAGTGCAAAAGAAGTACAAAGTTCTCGTTTGAAACCAAAACTATAATTTGGTATTTGTTACTGATTTCCTTCAAGATACGTCCTTAAAAGTTAGACGAGAGATTGCAACTTAACTGACAAGGCAAATTTTCTGCATAAATTTTGAAGCTGTTGCCCATGTATTTGGAGATTTCTCTGGAGTTAAAAAGGAATTCAGGAGATTCTGTCAGCTCGAGTTCTTGCTTTCCTTGATAGGGTAGTAAACTTCAGTCTTAAAAGAAGCATTTTCATGGGAGACTGCGAACATTAAAAGTTCTAAAATACTGTGTAGGAAAACTCCCACAGAACACATGATGAGCCAATATATTGCCATAAACTTCTATGGAGTAACTGAATTTGAAAACCATATGCCAAAAAATGAAGTTTTATGACATTTATGTGAACACATAGGTATTTGTCTGAATGGCTTCCTTTACCCATCTCTAAGATTTTTGTCACTCATGTACAGTTCTATCATGTAAACTAAGTTTTGGGAAACTTCCTTCAAAGTCCCTGCAAGCTTTTCTCTTTCCCTTTGAGGGATCAGGGTTTCATCCCTGTCCCCCTTAAAGTAGCAGGAAACAACAAACAAAACACCACTTTGTGCCCAAGTAATAAAACATCTTCATTTGTGCCCAGATTCTCCCCATTTCATTATATGAATATTAAGGTGAGGATTCATAAGAAGAAAGTAGAACATTAAACTGAATTTGAATAAAGATAAATGAAAGCGCTGAAAAGCTTTCCTTGAAAAACTGCTTCTTCAATAAAACCTTCCCAAAAATCACTGACACTTTTTAAATGTTTCCTGGGCTTGGCTAGAATTTCATTAAGTTACTGATCTTCATGATGACTGACAATAAATTCTATGATTAAGCTGTGGAACCCTCAGCCACGAGTTACTATTAAAGCCAAAGGCATAGAAGAATTCAAAGCACAATTACACATCTTGATCCAAGTTCTTGGCTCCAGTTCTTTCTCTTGACCATTGCTGAGACAGCACAAAAAAGTTAGAAAGAAGATTTAAAGGGGCAGATGTGCATTCCCTGACATTGAAAAATCTTTGACTGAGGCAAAATTGGAGATTAGCATAATGCCACCCAACCCCAATTTTAGTTTCTAAGAGATGGCTCAGGATTGAAAGATGTCAGGGAAACTGGTGCCACATGATCCTCAGCTACCTCAGATGCTGTGCCTCACGTGGCACACCTTGTAGACATACTTCTATTCTCACAGTTTGTGGAGGGCATTCTGAGCACTGCTGAAAAAACCAGGGATTTATGTACATAGAACAAATGAGGATTAGACGGGATAAATCCAATGGGGCCATACTTTTCTAAGACATACAAATATATTACAAAGCAAAAACTGCCTACTAGCTAGCTGTTGAAGAGGAAGACTTTTTCTATGACTTCCTACTTGCTTCACCTAAATACCTGGAACTGGTCATTAACAGAGGTAGGCTACATATTTGGAATACTGGAGGAATTTCAGGTATCTTTCTACATGGCAGTTCCTTTGCTGCAGTTCTGTTATCACATAGTAATGCAATGCCTTCATAGAGATAAAAAATGTAAGAAAGAGTATTTTGCCTGTTTTTCCATGTTTAATAATTGAAACAAACAAGATATAGCAGAGCCAGGCAAAAAATATTGGTTTATGAAAGTCATTAAAGGGAAAAGGGTTCTTTTATACTGTAAGATCCCACAATACTGAATACTGCCATAAGCATTCTTGGACATTACAAGGCCTTGAGAAAGTACTACATAATCAGCATGTGCTCCAAATACTTGTTATAAAATATGCATAAGCTGAAATTGCCTGTGAAAGCTGAATGTTGATAAGAAGAAGTAATAATTGTGGTTTTGGCCTTGATCCTTAAAAAGACGTCTCACACTAATAAAATACAGTAGCTAATACAGAAATCATTACTATCTTATGAGAAACATAATAATTCTGCCTACACTAAATTGACAGACTATATCCACAGTATATAAATGTATTAAAACAGATAAAATGGCACTAGTTTACATGAGGCTGATGCATGATGTTCATTGTTATAAACTCACAAAACCGTAAAAATAAATTTCATCTTAAACTGTCACATGCTGAATAACAACTCTGTTATTGAGTTACTGTTACTGGAACATCCTCCTCATAGGACCCAAGTACACAGAAAGAAAACATTGTCTGAGCGCAGTCACTGGCAAATGACAACAGCAAACTCTGACATCTCTGATTACAGCATGAGGTTCAGTATGATTAGCAATAGCCTGCTCATTACTGTCGTTTCTCCATTTCTTTATATCTTTCCAGAGCATATGTTGCCAGGGTACTAAATATGCTAATATGCCAAAAAATAGGAGACCATGTTGTACAGCAGCTGTCTTTGACATCCACAAACCTCCCTGCAGCATTATCCACAATTTACCTGCTACAAGAAACAGAATTGCTGTGAGAGTCGCAGTTATGGCTGGAGAGGAGACTTCTTAGATGTATCTCCCAATATGAGGGCAGAGACGTACGACAAGTGTCTGCCTCCAAGAAGCCTGCACAGGCAGAACAGTATTGAGGTGACTGGCTCCTTTCAACCTGTTTTGCTGAGGAAACAAGCTGCTACTTTTTTACTAGCTGGGTTGTGGGTTTTGTGGGCTTGTTTGTTATTTGTTTGTTTGTTTTTTCCCCAAGCACCAGGTAGCATTGCTATGTACAATAAATTACAACAATCAAAGGAACAGAGCAGAAATCTCCAACCACCATTTTTCTTTTTTTTAAATTAAAACACTTCAAAGGACTGTTCTTACCTGCAAAAAGCAGTTGTTTTAACAATAGTTTTTGTTGCCTCTACAAAAAACAAGGACACAGGGAAATACATTTTTCTTTCCCTGGTTTAAATAACATGCAAAGTTCAGTTGTCAAAAAAAAATGTAAAAACAACATCACTTGTGCCCTACAGTAAACAGTGCCTTAAGTGAAAGCTTGTGTTAGAAAGAATATGCACATACAGCTTGGTTTAGGAGTGCCATTGCAGTGTGCCTCACTGTTACGAGGTTTGGGTATTTGCATGGATTTGTTGCTAAAAGAAACTTTCTACCAAAGCAAGTAGTAAAGAAAAATACCCAACATTAGTTATTTGAGTGGGTCAAAAATCTTGACAATGCTTAATTAAAACATTTGATGGCTCTTCATACCTTAAAGGCAGGAATAGTATCCTTTGGAGATCAGTGTCTGAGTACCAGGAGGAGGCTGTTTCCTCTGAGGACTCATGTCAGTACTATGAACACTGAAGAAGTTGCAGCCCTCCCTTGGTGCTCAGAGTCCCTGGATGTGAGCAGCTGTGACTGTGCCCTGACTGCCTTCTGGCTAAAGCACCTGTATATCCATCCCATGGAATCCAGGGCATGGAGAATGTGTCAGGGGAGAAAGTTAAAGTGCACCCTGGCTTCCTTGGTTTATACACAGCTCTGTGCTGTCAAGAAGAAAAACCCAAGCTCTTTCTAAACCAGCTAGCTGGGAACTAGGTAGTTAGCTACCTGGGAGCAGAAAACTGCGAAGCTCTGTGCAGGCTTATTGTCCTTCTGAGAAGTACTTTCTTTTGGCTGGACCTCCTACACAGGCAGAACCCATCTGTGGAGCAACTGCCGAGGGCTGTGAAGGGAGCTGTGCTCACCATACCCTGCATGGAGGAAAGGAGCAGTTGGCAAAACCTCAGTAGAACAAACCTCAGGCTGAAACTGGTGTTAACCTGGGATTCATTCCTGAACGTGAAGTTTTGACAGTTAAAAACAGGCCTGGAACCCAAGAACACTGCTTTACCTACCTTTGGGATTTTGGGGTGAAGCTTTTTTTTTGAACCATGCCTTTGTATTGGTTACTGTTGACTGCATATATATTCAGCACACTGCCAAGAACTGACAACAGTTTTCTGCGTGCACCCTGACAGCCATTCTGCACATTCTCTCCTATGATTTATTGAGTAAGTGCCACCTGCTCACACTAAATAAAGGGTAAAGTGGGCATGGATGGGAAGAAAAGGCAGCTCAACAATTGCAATAATCTCATTATCCCTTCTGAATTGCATAAGTAGTTCACAGCAGATATATGGAGAAGGTGGACAAAGATTTTAAAAAAGGAAAAGACTTGAAATAATAAGCAAAAGAAGAAAGAACTTTGAAACCTAAGAACAAGGGAAATAGGAAAGGAACTACAGGATGGGTAAGAGGAAAAGAGATTTGCATTAGTAGCAGATAAGAAAATACAGGAAATTTACTTTTAATGGTGGAGATAACACAGAGGAAGAAGAACAGAAGGAAAAAATAGAAGAAAACAAACAAACAAACAAACCAACAGGAAGGATCTGAGAATACATTTAGTAATACATTAGTAAATAATATGAGGAAAACCTCTGTAACTTAATAGAAGCCAGTATCCCCTGACCCAGGCTGTCTCAAATCTGAAAAAACACATCATTTACACAGACTGGTCTTTCAGCTAGTAAATGCTCACCCAGGCTAAAGCAGTTGATGTTCTCTTACAGTGCAAATGGCATCTGAGCAGAGTTTTGATTCACTAATATCCCAACTTACATTCAGACCACCATGAAATCATGTTTTTAAAAACACCAAATACAGATAAGTGCTTGTGAAAAGTCTGAGACGGGAGTGGGCTAGAAGAGGCAGGTTGGATACCTGACCTTCGCCTACAGGTAAAAACATATCTGTAATCAGTTTTCTTTACCTTGAACAGCAGTTCTTCAATACTATGAGATTGTTTCTAAAAAACTTTCTATGTCTTTAAGAAGGAGACCTCTGTACTGCAGTGATGATATTTAGGTTCTACCCAGCAAGGCATGTAAGGAATATTGTGGTTTTGAGTTTATTATCAGTGATTACTCCACAGGTTACACAGACAGCTGGCTCTGGCAAATTCACATCAGTGTGAGGATCCACCCACATAACCAAACATGTACAAAGCTCCTGCTCTATGACTCACACAGATTTACTTACCATAATACTGAGCTGAGGAAAACACACAGCAGGACTTGATGAATGCTTGTCTTTGTATTCCAGAGAAATTCGCCTGCATAAATATTTTATTTAGTTTAAATAAAAATATCTTAAAATGTTTTCTCTACTGTTCTGTTCAAGTGATATGTGGTCCATAAAATGCTAACTGTAAATTCACATCTGGCTAAGCTCAACATTTGTCTTCTTGTTCTTCATTTTATTTTTTCTTTAAGGGATTTTGAGTGTTAAGGATGATAAAGTGCTGACATTTATGGGAACATTCCATTATTATAGTTTGTATTTGATAAAAGTATATGATTGAACTTTACAAATAAAATCCCTTCATGCTTCAGCAACTCTAGTTTATAATAGGAAGTCTAACATACTATTTTCTATTTTTTTTTTTATTATTTTGAGCAAAAGAAATCAGATAAAATCCCAGCTCAAGATAGTCATCATCTGGGTAGCAAGCAGAGAATAGATCAACTACAAATAAGATAGGATCCTGGTATAAGAATCCAGAAGTGAATATTTTTAAAACACGAGTTGATGTCACATTAACTACTGCTCATCAATTGCCAATGATTGCTGCACGTCAGCTTTGCGTAAAAAAAGGACAATTATTCCTCATGCTTTCTGTTTATGATAACTGTCATGAGAACATTAACAGTACAGAATGTGTATCTTTGAATTTGGAAATGTACCTTTCGGAGGACAATGTAAGCAAAATCGTTGCAAATGTAAAAGTGTAGAAGAATCACTATGCTGTTTTCTCTTGCTGCTTGGGGGAATTCCAGGAATTAATCCAACTACACAATAGGATGGGGTTGGTATGGTTGTTGTTGATATGTCTAATGATTTTCGAGGAAGATGGAATTCCTTAACCTAAAGTTAACAGTGAGCTTCCAAGTAGCTGGGAGAGCTCTGACAGTTATTGGAGCTTTCATGTTTTAAAAATCTCTCTCTCAATGCAGTCTGTATGTTGCTTACTGTAGTCTGGTTTTCTTGCCTCTTGAATGTGGTTCCAAATGCTCCTTAGATGTGGAATTTACTGTTGACAGGAGTTCAAGCTCTGATGGGATAGGAACACACAATGCAATTCAGCTAAACCTCTCTCTCCTTACTGAGGGATAGACACAAAACCCCAAATATTACTTAGAGTCTTATTCAGTTAAAATACTGGACTTTGACCTGGTCTTAGGGTCTCTCTCTTGAGGAAGACATAAGAATATAACCTCCTGAGCATCTGAAAAAATGGATTCATTTTGAGAGAGCAAATACATTTGAAGTTGGAATTGGATTTATGCTGCAGCTCCTCTGTGTGTTGTTGCATTGGCAAATTGTGTTTAATTATGAAGAGTCATAAATCGGTAGATTTATATCTACAGATAGAGTAATAAGATCTGCAGGTTTCTGACCCTTTGCAGAAAACAGACTTTCTGAGTCTAAAAGGAGTTCCTACTACACCAGAGTGCCTTTTTAAAAAAAGCATCCTTCAATCCCACCCCCACCAATGATAGCTCTATATTTGCATAATATAGAGTTTATTAAGAAATATACTCCACAATTCCTAGAATCAGGGACAGGCAGGAATGGTTCATTTTGCAAATGGCCACATAGGGCTTCCAATCATGTTTTCAGGCAACACTTCTAGTAACTACCAAAGAATAAGTTAGTATAAGAAAGTAAGAGAGCACTTGGCATTCCTTGTGTTCTATATTGTCATTTTCACCATTTGCTGTGCTTCAAGTAAGTGATTTTCTGTGCTTTTTACTCTCCAGGTCAGTGGAAGACGTTTTGAGTGGGGAAGGCAGTTTTTAAACAAATGCTTTCTTTATTGTAGAGAAAGAATGATGACTTCTGAGACAGAGCAGCTTGCAGTAAGCAATCTCCATTGTATGTTGTAATAGGGGGGAAATGGCCCTGAGGTGCTTATGTGTGAATATAAGTCTGGGAACATTATCTCACTTCAAGGTGGGAATTGCAAGCGCAGGAATCAGATCTTGCATAAGCAGATATTGCTTGTGACTTCAACAAAGATGAGCTGCACAGTGAGTCAAAGTGGCAACATGATGAGTGCTTTACTTCAATTTAGCTTTACCACAGAATTCAGTAAAATAAGGTAGGATATGAAAAATACAAATATTCCACTAATGTCAGTAATAGGATGATTTCCTTCCAGATATGTACATAGAGATAGAGATATACAGGTACTTCCATATGCAGATGATTCACTCTGGAATGACTGCCCAGATAAATACAGGCAACTTGCTGACACAATCTCTTTAGAATGCTGCCATTGCAAGAGTCATCATCTTCTTTCAGATTGAAAAGGCTCCATTACACATCTTGATTTGTGATGGAGAATGATTACTGGTGATTGGAGTGGTGTCAGAGAGCAGGGCTTCTTTGGATTGCCAGAGAGATAAAGAGATATTAAAGACCTACAGGATGTTTCTAGAGGAGAATAGAAAGCAGGGATTGTTCTAGCTCAGCTGCTAACTTTTGTTTTAAGTCCAGTAGAGAGAGAACTGCCTGAAGACCTTGTGCCCCAACTTACAGCAGTATAACTACACTGACACAAATAGAATTGCAAATCAGAAATTTGCCTAAAAAACCACTAAAAACATGAATCATGAGAGCCATGTCAAAATACCTGTTTATAAGATAAAATATTTTATATTTTTGACGTACATTGAAAGTGTTCTACTCTTTGAATTTCGCACAGCTTGAGAAATTAACAAAACAACAGTCCTAGGTTGTATATATCTCTGCTCAATTTTAATTGAAAAGTTATGACTTTTTAGTACAAATATATTTATAATACATGTTAATTACACATGTAATAGTAAAAATTAGTGTGTTAGTAGCTTTCTCAAAAAAGTGTACTTTCCTGAAACAGAACTTTTTCCAGAGTTCTTGTATATACTATAAATATATTTCCACTGCTTAATCACTAATTTGCAAGCCTGATTTTGTATTGGTTTGGAATTCAGTGTTTCACCTCAGCTAAGATCAACGCTGAACACAGAATCCCAATGAAATAAAATTATTATTCAAAAAACTTGAAAAAGCAGGGGAAGCCCTCTGCCATTTACCTCAAATGATGGCAATTGAACCATTAAATAAAAGCAAGAAGATGAAAAAATAGAGTGGTTGATTCAGTGCATCTTTCGAGCTACGGGATGGTGAGTTCGTTAATGAGAGTGGCGAGAGAAAGAACAGAATTTTCATACCAACCATTTTAGAGTTTTTAACTTTTAGAAAGTCTTGTGACATAAAAATTTTGCAAGTCAGATTTCATGTAATGATGGCTCTGGGAAAAAGCCCCCTTGGAAAGTTATATACACTTCTTATCATCATAGGGTTTCAACATATGGTTTCATTTGCCAATATCTAACCAAAGGATGGAACAAGAGATGGGCTCAGATAGCAGGGAGAATAAATGTGAATGCTTTGGTTTAAAGGTGCTCATATCAAGATACCTCAGAAGAAAACTTCAGTCTCTGAGTAGCCTGTGCTTCTTGTCTTCATGGATCACCCAAGAATTTATATTTCTTCATTTTATCAACTTTAGTAAAAAAATGTGATTCATACCTTCCCAATCCAGTATTTAAACAGATAGATAAGTAGATAGATAGAAAGACAGATAGATAAGTAGATACACATAGCTTGTGTTTATGCTTCTTGTGCATCCAACCACAGTTAAAATTTTATTTATCAGATATAAGTAGAAGTAATTCCTCTTTTGGTGGCTACAGTATGCAATTTATTTAAGAAATTCTGTTCATCTGTGGAATTACTCTTTTTGCTCATATGTCATACAGTCAAGATATATTTAACATCCTTACTATAAATAGTCCTACGGGGATGAGATGTATCTTCTAAATTAGTAGAGTTTCAAGCACTCATGAAGTTACAAAAACATATCTCCAGTTTATTTTTTCAACTTGTTTTATGAATCACAGTGATTTTTTTTTTTCTGTACCATAGTGGGAAAAAATAGCAAAGAACAAAGAATCAAAGTTATAGTCAGATTAACAAAGTGATACTATGTAACTTTTTGCCTATGACCAAAGGTAGGTCAAATTTACTTGTTGTTTATTTAGCCAGTTTCATTTCTCAGGTCACAGTAAAATGATACCAGAATCTTTACAACTGCTCTCCAAAGCATTTCCCACTATCCAGCAAAAGGATAGTTATTTGACCAATCTTTCATCAAAACAGACCTACAGCACTTTGTTTACATTACCAACCACAGGGACTCTAACAACAGCCTTTGACAAAGACATGTTGCTATGTAGGTTCAATGCATTTGGTTTTCCTTATCAAAAAAATAACTCTTTTTACAGTTGCAAGGACTGTACGTGCAGATTAAAAAGATTTTGCGCTATGGAATAATTTGGGCCAGGTTTTAACTTTTCTTAAAACAGTTCTAATCTGGTGGGAACTTCCTCTAACTTGTAAATAGCCTTTGAAAATAGTTAGCATTCTTTGGCAAAGAGACAAAAATAGAATAGCTTGGGCCAGGTTTTCAAAGCATGTGTACATTTTTGTATGCCGTCTCTGTTTAAGAACTTCAAATACGTGATTTTGACGACTCATCACAAAACCAAGGAGAGGAATGGATGCTTGCCTCATGTTCTTAGGATTAGCATCTAGGAAAGTTATACACCCTATTAGCTTTGTTAAGGATAAAACCATTGAGAAGTATGACACTCGACATCTGAGGTTTTTATTTGCTGTTTGTAGGAACACAACAGTAAAGTAGAGTACCACCACTGATAATTGTCTCAGATGTAGTACTTAAACCCACCCAAACTGGAAAATTTGCTACTTTCTACTAAAATTTAAGCTACTTTGATCCCATAAAGTCAATACTTTACTCACATGATTTTTCTAACTGCAGTGATGGCGACTTTTATATCTAATACATGAGAAGCCTGGATTATTTATTTGATTGCACTTAATTCAGAAAATAAAGTAGTCATTAATTCATTCAAGCCAATAAACATCTAATTTTACTAACTGGAAACATAAGCCAGATTTAAGAAAATCTTTCATATTAAAAAAATTAAACTGAATGAAGTGAAACATTTGTGTTTATGCTCAAAATATTGAATAATAGTAGAAACCACCACCAAGATGAATTATGGACTAGAGTTTGTATGAGAGATCTTTCTAAAAGCATTTATAAATGGTTACAGAACTCTTGGAAAAATACATATTCATAGACCCACTTTGATGCTAGACTCTTTTCTAGTCTGGCTGAAATGACAAGAAAATTTCTACAGCTGATGAATTAATTTCTGTTAATGAGTCTCCAAGGTCCACATTAAAACTGCAAGTCATAAAATAAATGCAACATCCTTCCTTTGTCAGTGAAGGATTTTCAAGATCTTTCATGATCTAGGAAGTAAAGTAAGTACCTAGATTAAGGCAGGAATACTGTAGGATATGCACCATGCATCCCTGTAAAATGCAGTTAGGGATGTGACTTGAACATTTTATCCAACTATGCTGCTCTTTTTTTGAATTTCAATAATAAGCAAAGTCTGAAGCAGGAATGAAAGGTGCCCATCAGTTTACAACAAAACTCTTGAAGAACCTAAGTGACTTATGTTAGCTAATTATCTAAACTTTCTCAGATGTAAGGTTCAATGGCAACAAGCCAGTGGAGCTCTGACGAAACCAGCAGAGCAATGCTGATTTACGCTGGTGGAACTCAAACTCCACTGGGGGTTTGAACATGGAGAGAGTGAATTTATATAATATGTAGTCAAATCAGACTTGCAAAGCCCACTGTTTTTATAGTGTTGTTTCCATAATTTCCAATTTCTTTTGAGGTGTGTGATTCAACTGTGAAAATTAATTTTAGAGTCAAAGCTGGCATAAACAGCTGACAAGTCTATTTTAAAAGTTTCATTTGATAAAATGGCTTTAGTAAACTCGATATTAAAGGAGCACATAAAAAGTTGTGGTTTGAGAGGCCTTGTGATCCTTTCCCTGATAAAATCAACTTTATTTTAACAAGTAAGAGTTGAGAGAGTGTTAATGGGACCTAAGCATGTTTTGGAAAGAAGTAATTCACACTGGCATTTCCTTGTGTGCCTTTTGAGGGTGGATCAGCTCACACTACAAGCTATGAAGTCACAGCCACTCCGGGCACTCAGCTCCCTTTATCTTCACTATGTGATGACTCTGCCAGTTACATGTCTTGGGCAGAGGCCCAAAGCTTGTAGTTCCCTCTCTATGATCATGTGTTCCTACTACCAGGTTGGAAAAAGATGCACGTAAATGCTAAACATTGCAGATGGTAGTTGAATTGGAATAAACTGAGATCACTGTACAGGAGGACATGAGCTGAAACACATAATCACCAAAGAGGGAAAAAAAGGCGTAATTCAAAAGGAAAATAACTACTCTACAACAGAAATATATAAGAAAACTCCATATGCTTTTTGATTTGTGGGAAAGCTTGAGCAGGGGCCGTTTCAGTTTTGGCAGAACGGATCCTGCTTGACGAAATCATCAGAGAGCAAAGAAGAATTTTCATGACCTCCCACTCAACGAGAGGCCCCACAGCCACAGAAATCCATAGTTTGCATTGCAACGGAACATTGCACAAGACACTGAATGGTGCAAAAAAATCATCCTTCTGGAGAGAGGAAAACATTTCACAATGGTCTTTCTGCAACATTTGGTTAACCCTTCTTCTCTGAGGAATGAAATATAGGAACCTGATAGTCTAAATTTAGAAAAAAAAATTTTTTTAAAGGTTTTTTTAAAGAGAAGTTATATTTTATTTCTAGGTTTATGTGCTCATAACTCCATTTTGAAAATCCCTATGTCATTGCTGTTGAAAATCCAGCTAATAAATAAGAAGCATATCAAAAATAGGGAGGAATTTAACTTACAAATCATAGCATAGGTTTTGGGCTTTAACCTTCAAGAAAAATTATATCCACCACAAGAAGACATTTACTTAGTTATTGACTCTTCTGTGTTTTCAAATCATGGTTCAAACCTTTTAAAACCCGGCTATGAATCTGACTGAAGCTGCTTTATTTGCTTCAAGATTGTTTTTCTGTGTCTATATTCTGCCTGTGAAGGATACAGGAAGAGTTGTGTCTCTGACAAGCTCATTTTTTTTTTTTTTTATTAAATTCTAACATTATTTCTTACCTAACTTTTTTTTTTTTTTTTCTTTTTACCTCTATGGAGATATATGTACCAAAATATTGAGCAACTTCCATGTCAATGCATATACTGATTTTCACTGAAAATCATTTATGTGTTTGTTTCAGTCTCTATAAATCAGTGGGTGGTCTATTAGGCTGTGTCTTACTCCTTTTTCTCTCTTCAGACAAAAGGGTTTTAGGATTCAGTGTAAGATTCTACACCTAAATTTGGACAATAAACACTGCACTAATGTGTTGGTTACAGTCGGTACACAGTAGACTACACAATTTTTGTCAGCTTAGCAGACAGAAGTTAAGAACACCTGTATGTAGTGGGCACTTACTTAGAACATATTTTTAGTTTTCTTCTGCACTTATCTGAAGTATCTTCAAATGCAACTGAAAGTTTATACAACCTATATGCAAGTATATAAGTATATAAAGACATTTACTTTATAAACAGAAGTACTGAGGCAGGTAGGGTGAGATTTTTCAGTGTGATGCCACTTCATTTCAAACTTTAGACCCTAGGGGCCTTCCTGTTCATAAGTTTACACAAGGAAAGCTTTCATTAACTTGCAGAGCCTTTGTGTTCAGTACATTTACGCATCTGTCCACTTAGTTGCTCCTAGAAACCAAGGCATTCAAAATCAAGTACATAATCCAGCATTTATTTGTCAAACATGAGCTGTAGGTCTCTTAAGTTATTATATTAAGTTATTATATTAAGTTATAAGCAACATATTTTACTGTCGACTACAGCAGCCTCTTATAGCACTAACATCAATTTTAATCTATGTCCGTCATCCTCACACCTGATCCGTTCCTTTCCAAATCCTCCAGCTGAACGTCTGGCCCTTCAAATTTCTTCATAAAGCTGACACAAAATTGCATTCAGTTTACAGCAAGATCTTTTTCCTAATGGTAGTATTAATCCACTCTCTGAATACAAGAAGATTCTTAATGTTTTTTCCTTTCTAGAAAAAGATAACTTTTAGACAGACAGCCAGGATCCTCGATCAGGTCTCCCTCTCATGCCCCTTTTTCACACGGAAAAGCAAGTAGCTCTTGCCTTTTGGCCTGCATCAGTTGCTGACTGCCAGAATAGTTCCTGGAGGCCAGGGGCATCTGAGCACACTAACTTGGAACTGGATTGACTTCAGCCAGCTTGGAGAGGAGGGAGCCACAAAAGCTTTAAAGCTCTCACTTCCTTTTCCATTTTCAAGTCCTTTGCCAAGGGCAGCTCATTTAGTCTGGGGAATCTAGCCACAGGAATCTGAAATCTATTTAAAGATGTACATTCCTGAAAGCATAGTGGTCCAAATCTGATTTTAGCTCAAGCACAATTTGAAGTTTGACTTAACCAGAGTCCAAAACCATAGAGTTTTAGATTCCATAAACAAACTGAGCATTACTACCTGCTATGATGGAGTGAACAAAGTGCTTTTTTTGAGAGTGTAAATGTATTAGTTCTGCTGCTTTTGATTCAAAAAGAGTTTGCATGCATTTGCTGTTCCTGGAATTAATCTTCTTTGGGTTTATTTAGAGGCCAGACTGGGAACTTTAGGAAGAAATCCTCACATCTACAGCCTTCCTTTCTAGTCTCTGGGGTATTTCCTTTTCCCCTTTTTCAAGTGGGGAAAGATCAGGAAAGTTTGTTCCACTTAGAAGAAACTATCTCAACTCATAAGCTTGGGCTGATAACCTTAAAACACCAAAATCGTACGTGAAGTGTTCAAGTGCCCTCAGTTTTAATTCTAGCCAAACAGTTGTAAAGTTTTCTGAGCTACTTTGATAACTAATTTTTATCATATGATTATATAAACAAAATTTTAAATCCAACAAAGTTTACAACTTTTCTGCAGTTAAATTGTTTGAATAATATGATAGGACAAACTCTTAGCCACTAGAATTATGTGTGTAATGAGTCTCAGTGGGATTAATCCTAAGAAATACAAGATTATATTTTGTTATGTTTATTAGCCCTGTTTATATTGCTTAACAATTTGAAGTACGCAAAATACTGATTATTCTTCATATATGTCTTTCCAGATTTGAAGAAGATAATTATATTGTTAAATTAACTTATCTTTTTTGTTTTAATAATTCCTAAAATCCTATTTTTCCCCTTGAATAATTTTCATTTCAAAGCAAGCAAATATTAAATTAGAAAATTCACTTTAGTTTATAAAGAAATGTAATGTCACTTCCATGTCAGAACCAATACTAAAATAACTGTGTGTGCATTGCTTCATTTCACTGCTTCACTTGGAAAAAAAAAAAAAATCTGCAATAAATCTGTGCTAAAAAATTAAGTAACACGGTCTTTCCTGGCTGTATTTCATCAGTTCTCAGAGCGTTACAGAGACACAGGCTTTTTGATTAAATGCCGAGGCTGGTGGAATTTGAACACACTGGGTAATGTAACAAAACAAGGAGTAGTAAAACCCTAATGACTGGCAGTAGCATTAGCACAGATTTTTACACAGAAAGGGAACATAGAGCCAATCCTTTGCAACTGACAAACTAACACCAATTGTTTGTGGGATTTTAGGTAATTACGGAGATTTGTACAAGTCCAAATAGATTTCCAGCACAAGATATCTGGGGAAAGCTTCTTGAAATTTACATCATCAGGGTTTTTTGATCAGCCAGCTGGCTACCGATTTCTTTCTCCTAGGAGGGTAAGTCCATAAAGTAACCACACTTAGATGAAAAACTTCCTGTAATGAAAAACTTCCTATAAAGTTATTTAAGGGAAAAGGTTACAAAATTGCAAATGGCTGTGGCTTGCTTGTCTTTAATTTTCATCTCCTTAGTTTCTCTAATCAGTCTTTCTCTTCATATTAAAATGACCTCACTAGGTCACTGCATAAATTTGGCTGTACTGGATTAGAAAAGTCTTTCAGAGTGATTGGCTTCAGGGGTCATTATCTTCAAAGTCTGAACTCCTCTCCCAGCAGCCCCACCTACCTAATGTGACCATGCACAAGGACAACAGAAGAGTGCTGCAGAAACTGGACCTATCTCATTGTTGTCCTACATCCTATTTTTCCCCTGCCTAGAAAGTCCATAATTCTTTTTCCTCAGTTTCATAGACAAAAAGAAATTCTGGGCTACAGTGGCCCACATAACTCAATATGCAGAGTGATTTCTTCAATGGCTATCGTAGATCAAGCAGAAGAGAGATGTTGCTTTGGCATACAACAATTTCATAGAACAAATTAAAATGCACGGGCTAAGATAAAAAATCTCAAAGATCTAAAGGTAATTTGAAACCACTGCACATAACGAAAAGCTCTTATAGAGTCAGTTCTTGAATGCTGTAAGGATTCCTTCAGCGTCCTTAGCACTGTGAATTTCCTGAGCTATTTTACACAAATTCAGGAAATTTGTTGGAATCCCAGTGTGAGCAGTGCACTTCTGTAAATACTAAAATGAAATAAGCCATTTCTGGATTGTTCAAAGTTCACCAGCACAGAAACACCAGCTGAACAATACTGGTAATGGAACATGTAGAGTCTCTCTTACATTTTTTCCAAAGTAAAATGAAGAACGCAAAGCCAAACAGGATTACCGTCAGTCCTCTCTACTGCAATCAATCAACCACTCAAAAGCAAGTACCATTTCCAATGGACATTTCATAGAAGAAAATTAGTTTTAAAGAGAAACATGGCTTGCAACATTGCCAAGTTAATGCACTGTTCCAGGACACAGCCATGTGCTGTGGGGTCTCACGTAAAACAGGAAATATTTGGCTACAGTTTCAGCCTTAGGCCGTGATCCAGAAATCTGATCCATGTGTGTACACTACACAGGCTGAAACTTCTGCACCAGTTGGATTCAATTGCATCAGACTTCTGCACCCTCTAAGAGAAGACATGGGAGCAGGTGGTGGAATGTGGGTGGGGGAATGAGGGAGGAAAGGTACTTTTGAAGAGTGATGAGCATCTAGGATATTGCACAGCAGATGGGTTGAAATGCTTCAATAGAGGTTAAGGGCTCTATAAAGGGGTTCTTTCACTTTCTCACCATGCCCTGAACTGTGATTCCCTCCAATTTCTCGAGTTCTCTGAGGTATGAGATCCCACCTCACACTTCTTATGACATGTAGTCCCCACTCTCCATCCCAGAAGCGACCTCTACTTTCCTTACTTTTTATTTTTTACAGGAATGGGCTGTACTGGACCTTGACTTATTTTTATCCTCACTGAAAATTTCTTACCAGCAGCAATGAAAGAAGGGCTATGCAAACAGAAAATGGACACCATTTCTCCAGGTACTGGTAAATCCAAGAGTCTCAGGTGCCAGAGCCTGTTTCCAATCACTCCAATAGAAGTATCAGCTACTTTCTAGCCGTATTAGCAATACATTTTGTCATTACAGTCAAAAAAAGCCAGTCCCCACAGGTATTCCCACTTTCTTAGAATGTTACCATTGTAAAGATTCAGTTCTAAACACCAGCAAGAGAAGAAAACCAATACTCATACATTTCCCCTTCATGTTTGAGTTATTCTGCATCTCTCTTGCATGATCTAGGAAACAGTGACTTGTAGTGCATACTGTTTACAGGACTCCAAGGTTTTGAGCCTCTCTCTGATGTACTTTGCAGAAGACAATTATTAGTCCACTTTATCACTACCTTTGATAAAACTGCAATACTGCAGGAGAAATTAATGAATCTGAAAAAGGTCAAATGGTTTCCCCAAATGCTTCTCTTCAACAAATTAAAACATGAAAATACAGATAAAAGCTAACACCAAGTGACCAATCCATAAAAACCCAGAATAACTATAAGAATACAGGGAAAAAAACCACTGTGTTTTCCATCAATATTTTCAAATAATACGTGTTGCTAATACGTGTTGCAACACTTGCCCATAACTTGGCTAAAGGAGATGGTTTTTGGTATTCATCTCTGCTCTATTTGGGACTTATAAAGCATTCCTGTGCCTAAGTTCTAGATCCAAGTTCCTCGATGACCCAACCTAACAGTACTTCAGACTCATAATACAGAGGATGTATTTCACTTTGCACAAAAACTCCCACCCACTTGTTCAAAAAGCAGAAGCAGAGAGGAGACATTTTTTACAATGTAGTGTAGGGAACAGCTAGAGAATTTGTCCAGAAAATAAAAATCTCAGGGCTTCTTTAGCCTGAGGAGGCTCAAATTATAGTTTTAATCTTCTGAAAGTGCCTAAACTCTTAGGGTACATATGTTTAACAGGTTCAGAGTATTCTGTGGCCCTCTTCTTGAAGCTGAGTTGACATATAAAAAGGAACACTGAATTTTGGGGTCAAAAGCAGAAAAAGAAAGGTAGCCAAACTAGCCAAGTGGGTCGATTGCTCCCACCTGTTTAAGCTACAGGGTGTTAAGAAAGCCAAGTCAGCTAACCCCAGTTAGACTAGAAAGTACACATAAGTAAAAACATGGATAAGGAGTTTTGTTTGAGGAGGATGTCTGTAGAGTGTCCTTTTTACACTGCCCAGGGAGTGTAGCTGGCTTATGGCAGTTCTTCTGTTTCTTCTCATGCTGGGGAAGTTGAATGCAGTCACATGAAGTTAACCCTCTGTTTGCTACTGAACAGATGATATTGTCCCTGAATTCTGTCCCAAAATAACTTTTTGGAAGTGTATCTATGTTTGCGATTTGTTTTGTTAATGTAGTTTCAGTGCTCTGGATTTTCACTTTCTCATGGTGCCGTACAAGTGCCATTGTGAGGAACTGCCAAGAAAACAGTAATAAGATAATCTGTCTAACAAAGCCAGGCATTTCTTAGTTCAGCTGCAGCAAAGAAACAACACCAGCAGCTGAACCATGCTGTGTCAACAAGATGGAATGTAACTTATTTCTTGCTGCAATGTGCATTAGAACAGAAATCAAGGCATGATTACTGCTTGATGTGTGAGTTTCTTCAGGCATAAGAACAGCAGTTTGAGAGTGTGCCATGATGGAAAACATCTGGCCCATTTGGGCCTTCATTTGCACAACCAACCTGGATATGTCCACGGACAATAAGCCAGCTGGTCATTCCTTTCATAATCACCAGCTTAATATCTACTGATAATCATTTAGGAAACCAGTTAAATCTGAGTATCTATCTTCAAGAAATTGCGCTTTTTCTGAATCTAACAAAACTAACAAATCATAAAACTAACACTTTTCGCTGTCAGATATGAGACATGCCATGGTAATGCCTCGGGCACAGGGTTTTTCTAAGCCAGAAGGAAGAGGATATTCTGCAACAAAAGGAAGAGAGGAGTTTGTACAGGTTTTGATTCATTTTCCCTCCAATACTGCCACATAATTTATAGAATAACCACAGGCAAGAAATTTTCATAGATTTTTTGACTGAAGGAGACAGCTCCATACAGGAATAAAAACAGAAGAACAAAGTCTGTAGCAAACAAAATTAATTTTGAAAGAAAGGCGAAGTCTAGACTCAGAAAAGAGAAGGAGAACCTAATAGCTGGGAACTTGGCTATTTTTTTTTTCTTTCTTTTATTTTAAACTGTATTTTAACATTCTTCCAAAATATTTTCTTTCTCTCAAAATCAAAATGTTTAACCAAAAAAAGGTAGATAAGAAGAGAACATACATATATTCTTCTGCAATATTTAGCAACTTCATGAGAGTACAGATTCCTGACTCTCTGTACCTGTGTTTCTCATTGCAGTGCAGATTTCTACTGCATTTACTACTTATTACTTCAAATTATTTCTTGAAAAAAAGATCTAATAAAGCTTTGATCATCTGACAATGCTATTATTTATAGTTACAAGATTTCCCTATTAGTAAAACTTAGTGCACATATTTTACACATATTTTGAATACTATGTTTGGTCTGACATGACTTCTAAAAATACAAAGTAGAGGTAAAAATAACTAGTGATACTGTTACATCTGAGATCCACAAACTGAAGCACCCCCATCAGAGGAAGCTAAGAGAGGAGACAATCATTTATCCAAGTGCACTGAAATAAAGCAGATGTGTTTTCAGTCAGTAATGTTGTTACTTAATGTAACTTTTGGCATGACATCTGAAGTGCCAGTGTGCTGTGTTCTGCTTCACAGCCACCCTCACACCACTAGATACCAAAGTGGGTTCTGAGAGAATTTACATGCTTTATTTTGCTGTCTGCTTTTCTTCCTTCATCATCATACCTTCCTTCTCTCTTTTCCAAAAGGAAGTCTTAGAATCAAAAGATAAACAAACTGTTACACTAATCACTACACTACAAAAATAAAGAAACACTAAGAAGGATTTTGTAGCAAAAAATTGTAATGAAATGAAGAGAAGGTAAGATCATCCTGCTTCACTTTCTTCATGGGAAAAGTGGGAATTAGTAACAACAACAATGAAGAAGCAGAAAAAGAAGAAGGCCCATAGACTCCTTTCTAGAATTCTTACCAGCTGATAACATAGTAGTTGCCTTACCAATGACATTGGTAACAACATATGAGGACTTAAAAGGAAGGTTCATAAAACAGGTATATCTTTAAGCTCAATTGTTCTGAAATAGTTCTCAGAATCCTCTGGTAAAGCTGCAGTCCTGTTTAAAAAAAAAAACAACCTGCCAAGGAAAAACTTGCAAACACATTTTCAGTGGTTATAAGATCGAAGTTTTACTTCCAGGGGTCTGAGCCGTAAGGAAACACAAGAGAGCATTTTTGACCACACTTGATGCACACAGTTTCTTTAGAGTGAAGAGAAAGAGGTTCTTCCACTGGGCAATTCAAGCACTTTTATGAAGTATTTGCCATGGATCCACACTGAAAGAAAGCCATTTCTTCATTAATTATATAGGAAGCATTAATTATACAGCCAGCTAATGAAGCTGGGTGAAATTAGGACCTTTAATTCAGTAAGCTGAACATTCTGTCATGTTTTCTGCAAGCTGCTGGTGCTTATGCTTTCAATATGTCTTAAGCACTTTTTTGAAATCTACTTAAACTTTTATGTAATTCAACATTACTGAAACCTTATCACTAACATTTTCTATACATGAAACATCTTTATATGACAAAGGTTTTGCTGGAAATATTTTAGAAGAATTAACTCCTTGTGAATTTTGTAAGAGAGCTCTCCTTTACAGTCACAGATAGTTAAATGTAATTTGTACAGATCACTAAGGCTTTGGAATGCATTAGTATTCCTCCAAAGCAAAACATTTTCTGCCTTCCTATCTTCAGAATCTCCTGTGTACTTTAGCATTTTGCAACTATTTCTTAGAAATGGTAAAAGATTATTGTTAAAGAGGTGCAGTAGATTATTTGGATGAAAATAAGTTACTAGGTTCCATTTCTTTACTTCCAAGGTGTGCCAATAGCAACAAAAAAAGGAGCAATATATTGCCTTACTGGAAAGAACAAAAATACATGCAAAATTCAAGAAACCACAAATTCAAGTCCTTATGCCACATAAGTCCTGATCATTATCTCACTGAAAGCAGTGGAACTTCTACTACTGATTTAACTGAAACCAGGTTTCAGACCTAAATGATAAAGTATCTTAAATGTAATTATTTTCTACTTCATGATAATATGAATAACTATAAAATACCCTAGAAATCTGAGGGAAAGTAGCCAAACTCTAATATTAGGTCCTTTCTTGAGCAATATATTATATCTATTGACTGCAGAGGCATAACCAGTGGAAGTGAGAATTGTGAAATCGAGCAATGTATGGGGAATAGAAGATGCAAGTACAGTTTCTAATTCATTATAAGCAATGCTGTGCTGCATGGTGCTTTCCACCATTTATTGCAGAGTGAAAAAAGTTAAAAAGAGTAGGCCTCTATAATTTGAAAATAGAGAAATAACACTATAGAAATAACTAGGATACTTGGGAGTTAGCACTGAACCAAAAAATGCTTGTACTAAATGACCAACTAAATCAGACACTGTCACCAAGAGAACTGTCTGGTGCACGCACACTTCATACATAAACTTTGGCAATGCCCTCATTTTTTTTAAGTTCCTGGCCAAAGTTTACAGTGACAATATTTAATGCATAGTTAAAGGTCAGTCAACGTAACAATACTTACAGGAGTCTACAAAAAGCTTAAAATTGTAGAACTGGTAAGGATGGATTGCTGACTTAACATAATTGATCGTGGAACTTAGTGCTCTGGAGAGATTTAGCCAATTCTCTCCCACAAGAAGTCCTTCAAGCTCAGCAGTAGATGAAAGCAAGATTGTTACCCAACAAACTGTATAGGTTCCAGCTGTTGAAAATGCCACCTCAGGGGCTGGAACCCTGGAGTGGAGAGAAAAAGCACTCAAAAAACAATGGCTCCAAAACGATGGAATTTTCATTCTGCTCTTGAGCTGGGACTGGGAGACCAGGCAGGGGAGTAAGAAAAATCCAAGCTAAATCCCTGCAGACAGGAGGGCTCTCTGTGAGAGTGATCATGAAGAAGAGCTGTTTAAAGGGATGCTCTTTAGTTAAGGACCAAGATGAAGATATACTGCAAGAGGAAAACGAGGGAAGCTTAAAATGTGGGGGAATAAATGAAGAGGATTAATTTGGCTTGAGGAGTCCTGTTTCTGAAGACAGAAGAGAGTCTCTGTTGAGACTTTTTGAGAGCAGACAACAGGATGAGTTCTTTAGTTATGTCTGCTGTTCGCTTGCCTTCTTAATTCAAGCAAGACTGGAATTTAATTGTTTGCTTGAAAATCCAAGTAGACAAAGGTGTATGCCTCCCCAGCAATACAAATGCAAAGTCAGGGTTTGGGCTAATTGTCTGGATTAACTTGGCAAAAGTCTGGAAAGTCCTGCTCTTCCTAAATCACATGAAAAAAGGTACACGGATATAGGTAGGGTTTTTTACTCTTTATCACCTTCTCAGAAACCTATCTAAGTGATGGCAGACCTACTAGAGGATATGCTATGAAGACACTTTAATATCAAAGCATCCAATTTATTTTCAAATACACTATAAACAATTGAACATTCTAATTCTGTCTAACAGTTTGAGATACACAGATATGTACACAGAAATTTTAAAATATTTGTTATGTAGAAGCGTCTGAGAAACAAAGATATTTTATTCACATCTTACCTTTCACAAAGCATATTCACGTTTTTTGCAATGAGCTCTTATTGTAGGATGTTGATAAATTGTGAAAAAGGAAGAATCTTAATAAGAAAATATTTGCTATATCAGATGTACTTATTCCAAAATAATTGGTTTTACCTTAGACGTAATTTTTGTAAGTCAAAATCAGTCATGTCTAATTGGTCTTCTGGGAATTCTTGAGAATTACTTTACTTTTTCAGATGTTTTCAAGCTATATGTTCCCCTGTATGAGGGAATATATATTAATCTTCAGCCATAACCTGTTAAATAAAACAATGTGTGGGTAAGAGTTATGACTACGTTCTCTGCTCACATCACTGATTCATACAGAGAGGTTGCTCTACTGGGTTCTTTCTGTTTTTCTAAAATTATTGAATGCTATCAGCAAAGAGCAGGCAGCAAGACTTGGAGCTTCTAGATCTAGTGCAAAACTCCATAAAATTGATTGAATCATCCTGCAGCTTTAATGAGATTTGGGTCAACCCTTTATAACTCTATTTGCCTTCAACAGTAATTTCCTTATACTGGCTGCAGTTTTAAATCCTACCTGAAACCTCAAAACGTCAACTCGGGGGATCACCATTTACTTAGGTGGTAGGTTTTTCTCTGATTATGTTTAGAACAGCAAATACTGTGGTCAAACAGTGAAGAGTCAAATAGTTGGGACTGAGGAGATCTGAAGTTTCCATTATGTATTTTCCTTATTTCCCTTTTTTTTTTTTTTACTTTGGACTGTCTGTAGTGGAGACCCCTTAACTGAATGTCCTTGTGCAGCTGTGGTGTATTAGATGTGTTCTGATTGTGCACCTTGCAGTTTAGTTTCATCCCAGAGGAATTCATTAGCATTCCTTGCATTAACTAAAATATTACAGAGAGAAAACTCAACTTCCTCTTGCCACACACACTCACTCTAAATATCAAAGCAGGAGGAACACTCCCTTTTGCTCCAGTAAATACCTTGAAAAGTAACATGTTGAGGTAACACAAATTTTCCACTATTATACTTTGGGAACATCATATTTGGCCAAATTCAGAGCTCTGAAAGACAGGAGGTATAGAGATAAGGAAAAAACAAAAAAACCTGAACTGTTAATTACTGCTCTGTTTATATACTAGAAAAAACAATGTGTGTTAAAGTCACAAATATGGTATCCTCTTTGTAAAGGCAAAGGGATTGCAAAACTTCAGACATACAAGGCACATTGTATGTGTAGCACCAATATGGTGCTGTACTCCATGTAGTGGTTTGGACAGGGTGTATCACCTAAAAACAAATATGATGATAGCTTGTCCTAGGTTGATTTAAGTATCTGATTCTAGGAAGCAAGAACCAAGACTGAGACAGTCAAAACACATTTTTAAAAATGTGAGTTTTGCTGAACTTTGTAGTTTTGAGAGGTGCAGGAAACTTCCAGGCAAGTTCAATTCTTATTAAGCTGTTATTTAATTTCCAGTGTCAAAACCAGAAATGTTCTTGGTGGCATCAGCACCCAGTTCCACATTTTTGTTGACGTACAGATATGCAGCTAATCTCTGTAGCAGCTAGCAAGGGGTACAGGATGCTTTACACTCCCTGTGTGCTTCTCATCCAAACTGTACATCTGGAGTACTGGAAAGCAGAATTTAAATGGATTTTGAAATGTTTTGAGGACAGAGTCACTAAAAAGGAGGTGAAAGTAGGGAAAAGTTGAGGCTCGTGAACTGAAATTTTTATTCCATGGTATATAACATAACTGAAATATATGAGAGTACTCAGGATTTTCTCTTTTTTTCTCACCTTTATCATACTTGCTGCATCCCTCTGTGTCTGCGAGGTGACCCTCCTTATTCTCCAGTCTAAAACTACTACTGCACTTTCTGAGCACACAGGATAAGGGTTAGGTTGCTCATGCACTCAATCTAACCTGTACCTTTAAAAGTAGATTTGTATGTGGTCAATGAATGCAAAATTCTGTTATCCTTTAACTGCCTGTGAAACATATGTGTCATCAGATACATTCTAAAATAAGGTAGAAAAATGCCAGCTGCCAGAATCCTAATGATTTTCTAAGACATGTGAAAAGTATGTATTTAAAACTACTTCCACATTTTACTCATAAATGTGCATGTGCTTCATGAACTCACATTCTATTTGTTTCCAGTTTATACTTTATCCTTAGAAATTGTAAGATTGAGATAAAATAAAGTTTTTTCATAATTTATGTGAAGTGTTTAATTTAATTTTTTTTAGAATATGAATTTCAATTTAATCGCCATTTAGTCTTATAATAGGACTTATTTTTAATGCCATTAAAGAAAAATACTCTAAAGCATTCAACTGGGACTTGACTTTTTTTCTTTGGGGGAAATATCATAAGTTCTAAACTTTTACAAGTGTTGCAATGGAAAAGAAACAAATACCATAATATAAATGCATACAAAAATTACTAATATCATAGATGTCCCATCAAAAGAAAGTGCAGAAAAATACTTTGGATTAAACTAAATACTCCATTTTGATATGACTGTCTTAAAATTGTGTCTAGTAGGCAAAACAACGCAAGACAGCTTCAGAATTTTTTTATGTTTTGAAATAGCTGGAATGAAATTAATTCAAATTCTTTAAAGTATTTTCTCTCTAAAGAAACTAAAAGTCCTTGAAAGTTTTCCCAAAGCATGCTACTTTTGATACATTGGAATTTTCCATTTAAATATTACCAAAATATTCCACCTAACTCCAAATATTAATTTAACAATAATAAGCTTATGTTTATACAATCTTCCATACAAAAGTATTTTATGTTTTTCACTTACTTGTGTATATTTCCATAATTTAATTGTATCTTTGAGCCTCCACTGAAGCCTTATTTGCATTTAATATCCCTAATGTCCATTCTGATTTCAATCTCTACTAATATTCTCTTTGAAGATCAGGGTTCCAGGCAGTAAAATTTCCTTTAATATTATCTGTTTCCAATATCTATCTGAGAGAAGACATGTTTACTGAAATCTTATACCACTTGTCAAACCTGAGCATTTCTGTGTTGATTATACTTTCAAATACTAACGCTAGCAAAATCAAAGATGCAATCTTTATGTTTGAGAATGGCAAACACAGATCAGAAGGCTTTTCTAAGCATACAAAGCACATCAGTGTTATTTGATGAAGGATATCAACTTTTGTACAAAGCAAAACTGCTGAATTTCATTATATTTATTATTTCATTATTATGTATTGACTGTGTTTTTTTCTGAATAGCTATGTATACAAATTAATAAAAATTCAAGGAAATATCATTATGACATCTTTCGTTTTTCAAGTAATTCCATTGCAGAACTAATGCTAAAAGATTGGATTCTCAGGAAAAAAAATACAAAAAACTATCATTTTTACAGCTGAAAAGGTTTTGTAGACAAGAGCGTTTTGTATTTGTAACTCAGAAGTCAGCATCCTTAATACATTTAAGGCATGCTATTAAAATCTATTCAAGCTATCAGATTAATTTTGAATTGTGTATAATGATTAATGCTAGAATTTTTATTCAGTTTGAAATTTTAAGTGCAGCAAGAGACATCAGCTATGCTAGTTCTGGTGCGATTTAAGCGTTACACATGGAAATTCATTCCTCCCATCATCACTGCCATGACTTCTTACTAAAGCCAGAAGATGAGACAAATCACATACTACCCTCATGGCATCTGTTTTTGTTTGCCTGAAGAGTTTACATCAGCTACACTTCAGTGCTTAGTTATAACTAACTTCAGTTAATATTCACCAAATACTTATCAGATAGTCAGAACCTCAGAACCTTAAAGAATTTGAGGGTTGAGTAAGATGCTAAGATCATCAAAGCTACTGCACTGCCCAGAGACAGAACGAACTATCCTTACATCATTTCTGACAGATCCTTGTCTAACTCCTAATAAGGGGGATTTCACTACATGGCCAAGCTTTCTCTTCCTGACCTTAATTATCTTTATTATTAAAATAAATAATTGAATGCTAACATATAAACTGAAGATCATTACTTCTCGTACTGCCCTTTACAAATGGTGGAATAGATTCTGATTACCCTTCACAGAAACTTTGGATTGGTTACCCTGTTACCAGATCTCTTTTCTTTCTTTTCTCTGGACAGGTAACTTCAGGTTTTTCTGCTTTGCCTTTTGGGTCGTGTTTCTTGGACCTGAGAACCTCCTCACTCTCCTCTAGACACTGACTAGTCACCATCTTTCTACAAGCATATCTACAGCCGGATACATTATTTCAGCTGCAGCTTTTCTGCTAATGCTTTCTGCATTAACTTCTTCCTCTTCTGCTGAGCAGATCAGAAGAACTCTCCACATCTTGCAGGACAGGATTCTGTTTTCACATCCCAACAAAATGTTTGCCTTTTTCAAACCCAAATGATGTTGAATAATAGTGGTAGCAATCCAAAAAAACTCCTTAGTCCTTATCAATACAACTGCTGCCTAAGTACCCCTTTCTCTGTGTTCTTGCAGTTCAGTAGTCTTACATTACACTTACCTTGCAGGTACCTTACATTTCTTCCCACTGATTCACACACAGTTTGTTCTAACACAGCTCAAAATCTGTGAAGCCCACTTTGCTCCTCCGATGGCTCTGCTAAGTACTTGGAATTGCAAGGCCTTACACGGCCTATTTTTCACATCAGAACACTACTGACAATATTGAAGAGTAATTTTTGATTTAACAGGCTTTGCAGCTACTTTGTGTTGATATGCTACATAACAAGGAATCCTCTGTCATTGCTGTACAGAAAACCTTTGGGTGTCTACTTGCTTTAAGGCATAAGATGCAGAGCACTTCATGTGAGGTTTTTCACACTGAAGTGGAAAATTCTCCACTGGTACTTCTGAACTCTGTTTCTGTCCTTCTTTCATTTGAAATACTTGAATTATTACTGAAAAGGAATTGTACCTTCTCTGTAAGGACAATCCATTAATATAAAATAGTTGGACAGATAATGTTACAGGAATAGAAAATGCTAAACCTTCTGCTTCCTAAAGAAATTTAATAAACAGCTGTAAAAATTCCAATTACTTTTTGGCATAATTTGGAAAAAAAAAATAGTGTTTCTATTTATTGCTTAGTCCTCTAGAGACAGCCTTGCTTGCTGCAGTCTCTGTTCCTGTTGCTGTATTCTGGTGAAATGTGACTTTTTTCCTCTTGAAGGCAAGTGTTCCTACAAGATGCTATTCAATGAGCTGCAGTTACCTGCACTGGTAGTCAAGCAGCAGGTTTGTCTACAACCAGTTGTTTCCTACTGACACCTCAAAAATGCCTACGTAAAAATCGTCTGTATGCAAGAACCAAACAGGATAGAAACAAGGCTATACAAAACAGTTGAAAAATGGAAGTTCTCTCTTGGAAATCCCACAGCATCTAAATTCATGGCTCTCTGTGTTTGTGAAGTTTCACTCAAGTTTTATGTTAATTTGCCAGCAACTCATTTAAATATAAGATATTTGTAAAATTTTCAGTTCACCTCAAATTTTACTGAGAAGTAAGCAGACAATATTTTATACATCTATCACAACTGGACAAGCTGTCAATTATTAAGTCATCACATCAGGAAAGAAAAAAATCCATAATCCTGCTTGTAAGGAGGTGAAAACAAAAGGTAACCAATTACTGGGAGGGTTGATATAATATAATAATATATATTATATTATATATAATATATATATATTATATATAATATAATAAGGCTATAATAACCTTGTCTACAAAACAAAAAAAATCCCCAAAGGCCAGAGATTCCCCACTTTTTCTTGAGTTTCTCTGGGGACCAATTACATCCCTTGAGTGTGTGCTCAGCCTGTTCTCATCCTGTTCTAGGTTCTAACCGGCTCAATTTTTCAGCAACATGACTAGGTGTGAAAACATATCATCATCTAGGTGTAAATGGCAAAATTATATGTGTACAAAATTTACAGTGTCTGCTCTGGCACATGGTGATCTTCTGCTTTGTTGGAAGCAGACCAAATGTGGACCCCATATCAAGCCTGGGACCATTTCTACCTGCTCTACAGTGACTCCTGATCAACACTGTCCACAAACACCAGCCATGGGAACCGCTTAGATGACTGCATCATTATTATGACACATTCTGATCTTCTAGAAGCACTGAACTTGCCTACAGCTAATCATTAGAACTGCAAGATCCTAACACTGTTAACTGCTTCTCCTTTCTATTTGTTTCACTGGCAAAATGTGTTATCCTAGCTCCCTGACAGGCAGCTTCCTATTCCTGGTTGGAGAAGGGGAATCCCACAGTCCTTGCTGGAAACATTAGCTTCCCTTCCCTCTCACCCTCATATTAACTGAAAAGAAACAGGAGACCAAGCCTATAAAACACAACTTATAGAATCAAAATTTAAAATTGAAATAGTTTAAACTCTGAAGACAAACTGAAAGGCATCCACAGAATAATATGACTCATGTCCTCATACATGTGCCAAACCACTAATCTGCCTCCAGATTATATTCATAGTTGTACAGGGAAAAATACTTATCTTCTGCAGTGTTTCAATACAGTTATTTTTTTCCCTACCCTGTGTCACAGAAACAGTGGGTGTAAAGCCACAAACAGAAGTTAATGGTAAAAATTCAATCTTGTCAATATTAATATTTAAACGTAAAAAACCACCTTGTGGCAGACATTTAAATGTATGTGGTATCAAATCCTTCAGTCTCCTAACACTGTCATGTGTAGTGTTCCATGCCTGAAATTTATAAAAGACTTAAGGCAGTTACGTGAGTGAGAATGCTGTGATCATGTGATACTGATGCTTCCAATTCTTACCCGTGAGTTAACAATAAAGGGGATTTTCTCTCTAATTAAGAAGCAGTTAAACATAACCCCTCCCCAAACAAACAAATGTTACTTAATTGTAATCTTATCTTTTGACTTGCTCTTTTGGACATAACCAGATGTGAACAGCCACACACCAGCAAAGAACTCAAACCAGGCAGGAAAAAACCCAAAAGTCTCCGAATTCTCCAAAAGCAAGTGAGTCTCCAGACCCAGTTACTATGTAAACTCTATGCTTCTTAAGTCATTTAAAGACTTAGTACAAGTGGCTTGTGGTTTAATCTTTTAATTCCATTGCTCCATAAGTTTCCTTGTAGGTTCATTGAACAAGGAGTTCAGACTGGTTATTTGGGGCCCTTTATTCTAAAAGGGGCTGGGTATAGAAAAATCTGCAGTACTGAAGCTCCTAGAAGAGTTTGCAAACTAAGCTCCAAATTTACATCACATAAAAGCCATTATCTTTCAGGGATTCTTGTGTTTCAGACTGTTCACGTTTACAATCAGATGCTTGCCATAGGAGACGCTCCCTATCAGCAAACATCTGTGGAATGTACTCAAGCAGTTACAGCTAAACATACAAATTTGTGCCACCAGGTCAAAAAAAGAAAATACAGCAAGGAGAAGATCACTTTCACATTTTTGAAGATGTTTTATAGATACTGTGCATGGTTGTAAAAATCGCAGATTTGTGTGCTGAAAATCTTCAAAATATGCATACATATCCTGCTTGTTCTAATAATAATTCCAACTTAGATTATAAATAACTTAGAATTGAAGTAAATCTGGTTTAACAGATAGCTACACTTGCTTAATACCCTGAAGTTAATGGTTATATGTCAAATAACACTGTCGAGGTGGATAAAGTACACGAAGAAGAGAAGCTCCTTCTACCTTGTGATTTCTTGGAGAAGAAATACACAGGCAACAGCCAGAGGCAGACCACAGGCTGGCAAGAAGGAACCAATAATTTCTTCTTTTGATGTCATGTTTGAAATATATATAGGGAAGTTAGTACGTTCTTTGTGTGAATCTAGAATATTTTCCGATTTACATATATTTTATTTCCATAAAATTTAGGTTTGTAAATTTGAACAAAATGCATAACAGTATGAAAAAACATGTGGCAGCTATTCCAATTGTTTAAAAGCCTTTAATAATGAAAACATAAGTACTGAAGTATTTTATATGAAAAGGTACCTTAGCTTTATCCTAAAGCTGTCTCAGAGAAAAAACAACATAGGCTGAAAGTCAAGATTTGACATGATACTTCTCAGACATATTTAGTAAAATTTTATATTACTATAAAATATTTAAATAGTACATTAAAATATTTATTAATATAAAAATTTAAATATTTTAGATTTTGAGGCTTTTTAATCAGTAAATAAATAACAAGCCCTGCAGAATACAAGGAAAAATCAGGCTTTTTTGTCTCCCTTGAATTTCTGATTTTTTAAATAACATACCATAAATGTAAGTGAAGTAATTTTGCAAGCCTAATTTTATCCTAAAAATTGTGGTTTTCCATTGCCAGTATCCTCAGTGCTGTAGTGAACAGTCACGAACACACAACTTCATGTTGCAGATATGCTGTACACCACCAAACCCTTTGGAGTCAGCATGGCTAATTTTTCTCAAGAGAAAATCCAATTCATGCAAGAATTTAGAATATGTTTTCATTTCAAAGTAAATCCATACCCTTATTTTGGTGTGCCTCACCTAGCCATAGACTATGATTTGCATTACAGTCACTTAACCTCAAGTGTGCCAATTCCACAGGTTGGCAGGTTTCATTTGATCTAGTCTGGTGCAGTCGGAACGTGGGCTGATCTGTCTGAACAGCAGTGCAGTACCCTCCCTCAGTTAAACCCCGCATGCCCAGAGGAACACAGAACTTATTCAAGAATTTCATTGGCAAAAGAAATGTAGAAAACTTTTTTCAGATGTAGGTCACTATCCTTCTCAGAGTACATGGCATATGTTTGCATAAATCCCAGTGACATGCACAGGTGAACACAGTAGATGTAAAGTAACTTTGATATAAATTTAGGGTTCACACCTTAAGAAAACTGGTTGATGTGCTCACATGTGTCAGCAGTGACCTGAGGTAACACTGCAGTGCTGATACGCTCATTATTATGAAGCACATTTCCATCCTCTCATCCAAGCTTTCAGAAGATAATCTCGCCCACTTTCTCCTTTAATGTCATGTTCAACCACCTAAGATAATTATACAACCTTCTACTCAAGTGTAGAAAAGTATTCTTCTAGAAAAGTGGAACTCTTACATGGCATGTTAACTTGTAAGGTACTTTAATTATTAAGGTTTTTCTTAGCCACAGTGCCAGTATTAAGTGCATCTTGGAATCAGCAGAGACTGTTTGTTTTGGAAAATCTGATTATGGAACTTCTATTAAATGATGGTGAAACACTTTAAAAATCCATGCTCTAGTTACACAGTACAGTTGAACATGTTGAAACAATCTGACACAGTGTTCAGGGATTGTTGAAACTGAACCACAAAATGCATGGCAAAGGCTATAAGCTCTTATTTATCTATCTCAGTAAGAGGCCTTGTTTTGTCTCCTTTCTGTCAGTTTGAAACAGGGACTTTCCCCCCTCAAAATGATGTCTTGCAAGACACAAGGCTGTATTATTTCGTAGGCATTCACCATAGCTAATAAAAACAAAGATTACGAAAATGTTTTTCATTAGGTCTTCTTCATTAGGTTAAATTAGTGACTGTGCAATTCTAAGAGATCTCGACAACTTAGTTTATCAAATACCTATGATATTTTTCAAATCACATTTATCAAATATGCTTTTTATATGTGAACTTAATGAAGGAGATCAGCTTTTTTATACTACTGTATTGTTCTTCAACTCGGGATTGCAGAGCACTAAGCAATGTTACCCCCAGTTTATGAGAGCTAGTTGGAGCATTCTGAAGGGCAGAGAGCCTGAATAGTCATAAGGCAATCCCAAAACTCCAAATCTTGTAAACCTTGGGACCAGAATATCTCCCTTGGTTCTCATGGTTAAATTAAAGGCTATATGTATCAAATGTGTTGGCTACATCATGCTTCATAGGGCTCATAAGCTCATACAAAGTTTTGAATGTATGAAAGTTTATGGATGTATTTAGTGTTAACCTCAATTTATCACTAAGGTAGAATCCGTTTTGCTAAATGATGTGAACCTCTCATTAGAAACCTAACTGCTTTCTCTTTCTAATCATGAAGTCAATTGTTGTTTGCTAATTCATTTAAGGTATCTTTCCCTAAACACTGACTAAGGTCCTCCAGAATCTTTCTGAAATATGGGTTTCAGCAATCGGCTAAGACTGTCTTCTACAATTCAACCATCTCTGGCTTTCCTAATCTGTTTTGGTTTGTACATGTGACATTCAAGCTCTCCTCAACTAGAAGAAAACATTAAATAAATCTCATCAGACCAAGCACTCTTTTAAAAGTGCAGTTCAATGAAAACCTAGAAACATGTTGTGGTGATGCTTCTTAAGGGGTTTGTGATTAACACTGTGGAGAGGCATAGAGCATCATTAGTGCCAAATGGTGTGAGCCATAAGTTCTGAAGCCCTGTGCAGCATCACATTAACATTTGTCACTCACATGTCCCCTTCACTGTTTTTACAGATATTTTGAAAATATTCCAATACATGCAGGTTTCTTGTAAAAATGGGCTTATGTACGGATAGCAAGTTAAGTCTTTTTTACTTTAAATAATTCATATTATTTGGGAGCATGTTCTTGTACATTCTCAGGCAAAATTCCTATCCACCAAGTTAGCAAGACATATATAAAAATTAATTTCAAGCCAAGATAATAAGACTTATTTTGAAATGAGTGCTGAACACATTTGTTTCTGGCATGGTCACACATTTGTTTTCATGCTGTCAGTTTGGGTTTGACATTAAAATCTCACACAAATACAGACTTAGGCTTCAAATATATTTCGTATTTTTCTTGGGTAACTTTTTAAAAAAGGAGATATTCCTGTGAAACAGTTTGATTTCAACAGAACTGTATTTTTTCAATAATTAAAATATTGCCAGAACATTCTTAGCACTGCTGAGAAGGAAGGTGAGATGGATAACACTTCTGTGTGAAGTTTCTGGTTCTCAAACACCACATACCAAAATACTTCTTTCCTGTTCTACTTGCTTCTCCAACTGCATTATCACATAAAAAACTAAATTCTACTGCCTTTTCCCTCAGAACTTGGCTATGTGAGCTAGGAAGACCGTCTGAAGGACTGTGAGACATGAGAACCAAAGTGGTATCTCTCTATAAAGGGAGGGTATTACGGGATATGAGGGTATTACTACACTGCACCCACAAAACAAGCAGTGCCTAAGGAAGTTGGAATAACAGAGCTTCCCCCTTGTGGGAAATGCCTGGAGGTTGCCATCAGGGAGACAATTTTAACTCTTTAACCCTTAGGACTACAGTGGATGACCCGAATGTGGTCATAGCTCAGGTGGTTAGACCTGCACAGCCTTTACCTGGGCCACTTACGCTGTGTAACAGGGAAGGTGCAGCAGGACGTGAGAGCAGCCCAGCAACGAAGAGTGTCCTCTCTTCAGTTCCACTGAACTCTCTCCTTTCCATCGATACTTCTAATTAGACTGAATTTGTTCAGATACAGCTTAGTGCGCCAGACCCATGGATGATTCAGGTAACATAAGTACCTCTAGATGGAAGGAAAATTTAAAGCACCATGGAAGGAAAGAGTAAAGCACTTGGAAAGTAAATTAACAGAAGTGAGTCATTCAAATGGAAAAAAGAAAATTACAGTGAAAATAAAGAGCTAATATGAATAAGCAGCTAATCTTGGACCGCAACCCTCATGCTGAAGTTAGGCTACATTTAATATTTTTGGAACGTATCCTAATTTTTCAAATTCATGGGGGGAGGGTTTCATTCTAACTGTTATATCTGTGCAAAAAATTCAACCATAAAGAGAGACTGCATAACAACAACCCCATTCTCCACTTTCAGAGTTCAACAAAAAATATTTAAAGAAGAATTATGGGGATTTCTTTGAGCTCTATCTAACTTGGATTTTTTTTGCCCTAACATAGTCAAAAAATACAATGTAGGAGTTCAAACTATACATATATTCTTTTACATTTTTCATATTCATGCTTTTCCTGTTCATATCAATAAGAATTTATTAACCAAAAAAATGCAATCTGAGGTAATTTACCTACTGTTAGGGTATAGATATGTTTTTCTGTCTATTAAAGTATAATTTGATGCCACATCCGACTAGTTTTAGAGAGCCCAATTTTTGAAAATGTATTTTTTTCTTTCTTTCTCTTTGAACACAGGGAATACAGAGTGTCTACTGTTCATTCAAATCTTTGCTGTCCTAGGACAGTGTATTTGCATTTTTTGCAGATTTTATCTTTACCATTCTTGATCTGACGGATTTGAGATGCTTATGTGCCCATGACTTTCACAAGAGCAGGAAAGCTACATTTCAGGATGCAGGAAAGAGCATTGGTAGTACTGGTAGTAGAGTAGAAGGTCACCAAATATAGTCCGCTCTCAATTACCAGTAGGGTATTATCTGGGTTGTGGATTAACTGTGCCACCCTGAAAGGAAACCTGCTATATTATACATTCTTAAGTCTAGCAGAGAGATGAGCCTTCTTCCCTGTAATGTGGTGTCATGCTTCTCACCCAGCAGTAAATTCAGTCCAGAGTACTATCCCCCAACTTAATTTTCATATTTACTTGTGTTGCATTACTGAGTAATTCCACCATCCACTGTCCTGGGGAGTCAGAAACAGTATAGCTACAGCACAGATTTTGGAGAAACGTGGATAACATTCTGATATGAAAATGTGCCTCGGCAGATCACAAGTCACCATTAGACTTCTGCACAATATTAGGAGGATTTTGCAAGCTTTTAGAAAGAGAGTTGATTGTAACCCTCTCCTAGGACATGATTATCTATGTCAAATTAATTCTATATTCAAAAGTACAGAAGTGCTGTTAGGATCACAGAGAGCGTTAATATGGTTATAACTGTCTGTATGCCCCAAAGGTAAATAACATTTGCATGTGGTGCACTGACACTTTCTTGAGGCATGTTCTTCCTTCTCTGTGCATAATTCTCACCACTTCAATTTTCCTTTGTAGCTTGCATCTCATTAAAACATTTCATTTTGCCTAACAATGTGTGAGCAGAACCATAGGTATCACAAATCAGCATATTGACAGTGAAGGAACTATTGCATTGCACATACAAAACCTGAGTTCCGTGTGGGTTTTTTTTTTTTTCCCCCAAAGAAAGGAGAAGACTAAGCCATGTTACAGTGAAAGCGATATTTTTCTTAATACTTATTATTTTTTTGCCTTAAGCATATCACTATGAAATGTATCTTCTGAATTTCAGATGTCTGTTAGTAGGAATTTCAGTCAGATTTGTCTTTAATGTACCAGAGTACATAGAAAGTGGAAATAGTGAAGTCAAAATAGTGTCTTGTAGTTAGAACAAAAAACAAAAATGGGAGTAATGTCTATCAGGAATATATACCACCAGTACCTAATGCTTATCACTTTCTTTTCTAAACATCAAGTTCATCCATTAAACCAATATTTGCCTATGAAATTAAAAGGCAGATTTACAAAATCATGTGAGTTATAGTTCTTAGTTTGACACTAAGAGCATTAATGATAAAAGCAAAATAAAATATCCCTAGAACTGGAAACACTAGTACATAGAGATCACTTTTGCTTTAGCAGGTTTTTTTTATGTTGCAAAGATTATATCAAACAGAAACATATTGATCTAATATTTAATTTGAAGAGTCATAGAATGTTCTTGCGAGTGTGGACAAAGAAAAGTTTATTCTGTGAACAATACTGAAAGTTCCTGAATAATCTATGGCTTATAGATGAGTGCCTAGACATTACAAGATGGCTAAAAAAGAAAATAAATCAATAAAAGCTATGTTCCCTAGCTCACGGTGATAAGATTTATTTGCAACCAAATGAAGGATGATTTTTTAAGGGAGAAGAGGAGACTCTTGGTTTTCCTCTGCAGATCAGTCCGAGCAACTGAATATCACATAGGCATAAATAAATCAAAACTTTAAACTTTTCAGTTTAACAAGAAGTTTTAAGAGCTACAGTGACTGGCAGTTCTCTAGGGGGGTTTTTTGTCTTACCAGAAGCAAGTTGCTTTAGGCTAGCTATAAGCTCCCATGCAGAGCTGTTCGCAAGTATCATTAAGAAGAGAGATTTAAAAAAGATCATCACTATTTCTGGGCAGAAATATTATTGTACATATATATATGTACAATAAGATGTATGATATATATTTCTAAATATATACAGGATGTAACACATAAATTATGCTTCTAAAAATATGGGACAGCTCACATGTACACATGCTTCATGTCCAGTCTTGCAATTCTGAAGTCAAAGGAAAATTTTGATGGATAGCTCAAAAGACCTGTGGCTGCATAAAGAAAACATAATTGCAGGTATTTTGTCTACAATATTTTGCCTGACAGCCAGACTGCCACTAAACGTACTTCAGAAAGTTACTTCGATAAATGCCTGCATATCTTCTCTTCTGGAAGAGCTTTGTCAGGAGCTGAGAAGTGGTTTCCATCCAAGCAACAGCATTCTGAACCTTGTCATATATGTGCTCAGCAAGTGCCTCACTGAATCAAGGGTAGGCCAATAAGATTCATTAGGCAAAATCCTTCTGATAACAACACTGAAACAGCAGATTTGTAGCAGTGTAACAGTGCAAAATATGTCTAATTTTCAAATAATAGCTTTAAATATAAGTGAGATTGTGTTTTTGCATTTTGGATGTTTATATTTTATAGTATCCTTTTAAATTACAAGAGAGACTATGCTTTCTCATAACAGATGAAAGTATGTTCTTTCTTGTTTCAATACATAAATAATTAAAAGTTAAACAAGTAAATTTATTTAACTAAATATTTTAAATGTTTCATTCTTTTTGTTTCATTGAGATTTATTTTTATGAAGTGCCATAAACCTCTGTCATATTATGGCTACAAAAAGAGAAAGCAGCCTTTTTTTCCAAAAAAAAGGTAGAAGCAAATCAGATTTTTCTTTGTGTCTAGTGATCACTTTTTGTTGATATTGATTAGCAGGAGGAAAACAGCAGCCAAAAAGACGTTAATTTCATGCCAGCAGTGTTTATTTTGCAATGGGGCTATGAGTTTTGTGAAGAATGAAAGTAGAAAAGTGGAGTGGACTCAATGAACTGAAGAATGCAGTAGGAGGGGAGGTAAGACGAGCTGTAAAACTAATTGGTGTCCAACATGTTTTGGACTGCATTTAATTTTCTCGAGGGGAAGAGAGGTCAAGAATGGAATGAAGTCAATGAGAATAGGAATAAGAAAGTGGAAAGCAAAATGGCCAGCATTAAAAGGTCAGCGAATATCCCAGGGACAGGAAATGAACTTTAAACAAAACTATAAGGTAGTATTTCTATCCACGTTTGGGAGTTGTTAAAATTAGTATTAAAAGAAGGAAACTTAAATAACCAGGTGTTTCTTGTATGAAAGCTTGTTTCAGTCTGCTTTCAATTTATTAGAGACCTTAGTAAGACCAAGATTTTGTGTGCAATGCAATTAGGAAATGAGTATTTCAGGAGAGTGCTAATGTTATTTAAATATTTTAAAAGATTTCGATATTTCACACTGACTTTCTTACTGTTACATTTTTGTATTTCTCTTGAAAGAAATCTCAATCCTGAACTGGGAAAATAAATGTCTCACAAGCTTTAATACAGAATTTAGCCACAACAGCCAGCCTGCCAGCATCAAGCTAATATATGGACACTTTGCAGTCTGCCTTAAGATATTTAGGCTATATTCATAAATTCATACATGACCTGTAAAGTCATTCATAATACTTTAAATTATGCTATTTAGAGCATCAACTTTGCCCCACAAAGGCACAATGTTTCATTTGAAATCTTTTCTGCCACTAAAGCTTTGGCTAAAATTGAGTCCAGAGAGGGTTTATTCCTGTTCCTGGTTCATTTGGGTGCACATCAGAATGAAAGAATCTCTTCCCACTCTACTTAAGTTTTCATCCAAAGCCCGCTAGTTTTAGCAAGAATCTTTCATTTTCCTTAAATTGGCTCTGAATCAGCATCTTTGTGCTCTGACCTGGCTGAACAGTAAATATTTTTCTGCTCCAGAATATGTTTAATTCAAAACATCCACTATTTTTATCATTTGCACAGCTCCACTCGTCTCTTTCCTTCCCAGTGCTGCAAGTAATTTATAGATGCTGAAATCCCATGGAGTAACTCTGATGAAGGCACTGTCCTGGTAGCAGCAAAAAGGGCAGTGAATGGGCCACTAAGAAGCCCAGAAGAGTAAGGAGAGGTCCAAGGGCATGAGGGACACACTGTAACTGGCATCTAAGAAGTAGCACACCCAGGGGAGAATATTTGTTTTATGAACAAATCTCCCTCTGCCATGGTTGCCAAAAAGCAGCCTCAGCTGTTGGAATTACAAGTTTACTAAGAATACTTCGCAGTACAATCACCCAAAGTAGAAAAAACTAGTTTTGTAAAAATCACTCCTAGACCATGTCAACTTTTACTCAGGCCAAATGTGAGAACATGATGTTAGTTATAAACACATCCCCATTTTCAAGTGAAATTTTGATTTCTTTTCCTTTCAGTGAATATAAATCTCAAATCAATGGATCTGAAACCACACAACAGGTTTGTAAATATAATGCCATGCTTCCTATAAAGATTTAAATGACATTGATGCTAAAAACTGGGCATTAGGCTTCCAAATTCTATTTCCTATGTCATATGAACGCATGGAGTGACCTCATAGGGTGAGCAGGGTAATTTATTACCTTTTCTGTTTGAGACATTTCTGATAATACTTCAAAAGAATGAAGATAACAAATACCATATCCAAGGACTGTGTGGATTTATGTTTACATTTACATGGCATCTCCTCTTGGAGATTTTCCAGGAATTTATAAAGGTATTTTTGTGGAAATTTGAAGAAGCTTGCCATGTAAGGATCAGTACCTTTAATGTACCAGTAATGCCTTAGTAAATTTTTTTTTTTTTGAGAAGGAAGTATGAAGCACTTGAATGTGAATAGACCTGCACTAGATTATCTCATGTTTAGCAAGATAACATTAAGGGAGCCTTACCCTTTAGTCAGATCTGGAGTAAATACATTTTAAAAGGGCAGAAGAATAACATACCCAGTAAGAAACTGCCAGGGGATTTTGCTAAAAAGCATAAAAGGGTCATCGCCAAAAAAAACCCCAAAACCTTCAGAAAAATATTTCCTGTGTAGACCTGAAAAATAAAATGGAATGGTTTTAAGCTAGTGGGAAGTCATTTGATTCCCTTCCTTTATCCCATTTCCCTCTTCTCTCTTCCTTCCTTTTTCCCCCTTTTTTCCTCTTTTCTTGACCAAGTTAAAGGCTTGCAAGTCTTCACACAAGTTTCTGAAATGCAAGTTGTCTTCCCTCAGGACTGCTATTGCTCATATCTTCCCACAAATGTCCCCTGAAGTTCTCCTTAAATGTAAATCTCTCATGTAAGTGATTGGACCTTTCCTACTGGTATCAAAGACCCATATGGCACTGAAAATGAAAGCTGGAGAGATCATTCTTCCTAGAACCATAGTGTAAGGAAAAACATCTAGATTTTGTGTTGTGCTTAAGAACATCACAGATTCATTATTACTCCACTATATATTCATATTTAAGCAAGAAGAAAAGCTAAGAGCAATTATTTGGAAAAACTAAATAGATCCCTCATTACCTAGCATATGCATTTCACTCAGTGAAGACTAAGAAACCTCAAAGACTAATCTCTCATTAATACACGACATGTTCACAGAATGCCTGCCAGAACTGGGAAGTCAAGTTTAGATGGAAACTTGGCATGGAGTTACTGGCTTGTCCCTTTGAGGGTTGGGAAGGAAAGGAAAAGAAAAAACAGTGAATAAAACCCTGTTTGCATGCTTGCATGCATGTACATATGAGAAGACTTTTTAATTTCATTTTCTCATTAAAGTAAAGAACAGTGAAACTCTAAAGATTCCATGTGTGTTCTTATAAACTGTGCTTTTCACACATCTTTTGTTAGACACATGGAATGTTAACCGACAGGGCTTATCTTAAAAATCAGCAGGGTAGTTGGAATGCAATTTTACAAAACCTGGCCATCTTTCAACAAGAGTGGGTGGATTTTCAATGCAGCAAATGTTTGTGTATTAAAAAGTATTTGCCATGGTGACAAAGCTTGGAGAAACATCCCATTAGCCACAGACGGGAAGCCGTTGCAGATTGTTCTGATTATCCATGCCCAAAACTTAGTCTGGCTCTGTTTATACGGCATTTCCGATAAAAAAAAATAATTCAACATACCCCTAAAACCTGAGCAAACTGTTTGCACTTACTTACACATGCCTTGTGCTGTATTTTCTGGCTCAGATTCAACACATGATTAGATTCTTACTTTCCTGGAACTTAAAACATGTGCTTACAGCTAAGCATATGCTTAAATATTCTGCTGCACTGGGACCCAAGACGATGTTCCTATATTCATGGTACAGCCAGGACATCTTGTGAAACAAATAGGAATTTTAGACTACGACCTCTAATCTATAGCTCAGTAAAGAGATGAGTAGAACAAGTTGATAAGGGGTTGTGGTAAGGTGAGAGATTGTATGAGGGAGCACGGGAGAGCATCTCAGCATACTTTGCATGTGTCTGTCCAAAAATCTTGTCTGCATGAATGTGGGAGAGCTGCATTAATCATGGTCCCAAGATGCTGTTATTAAGAGTTGGTGTATTATATCATTGTGATTTTGGTTTATAAACCTGGAACAAATAAGACATTTAGTTGCTAGGGCACTGCCATTTTCTCATTATTCTTACAACATAGCTCTTCTCTCCATGCAATATGACACTTTTGAGACCAACAATTCGGGATATTAGAATATTGCATCTCACCTCAAAGTTAGGAGTCTCCCTCAATAGAAATATGAAGTTCTAATTTCTGCTCGTCTTGAACAGTAAGCATGTGCTCCTTTTGAACAGTAAGCAAGCAATGTGGAGCCTGCAGAAGTTAGACTGTCACCTGCCACGGTGAAAGGAAAGAAAAATCACCGTGTCAAACGGTATCCCATGGAAAATGCTCAATTCTAGCTGTAATTAATAGGTGCAAGCAGAGTGGTCAGAGTAGCTCTGTAAAGTGCATTTGGGATCATTAGAGATGAGAGGGGGAAAAATTACAGGTCAAACCCAATCTGGAATACATATAAGTGCCCAAGTCAGATGTGAACTCACAGGTTTGATACTTCTGGCTCATATGTAATAATCAGAGATGGATTAAAACATTCAACAGAAGTGTGAAAACTTATCAGTAAAATGTCTTTAAACACAGTAAGAACTGTATAAAGCCCTGTCTCTTGAAATACAACACAATGAACATTTTTTATATCATATGTACTTAGATTCTTCCGCAAATATTCCAACAGGAATCAAATTAAATAATGGACTTAAATAGTTGAAAGTGTGTGTGCCTCCTGTTTTATTCCTGTTGTAACATTCTTCCAAGACACAACCTGGGAAGCTTAAAACAGACTCATTTTACTCCTATTTTCATCAACAATCTTTATAGGCAAATGATCTTTTATGTGCTGGAATGAATGACTATGCTATAAAACTAAGTATCCTACAGAACACTGCTTTGAAGTTATACTTGGCTTCCCAAGGTAGATGACAGACAGTGTCAGGAAAAGGGATAAAAAAGCTTAAAGGTCATAGTAAGGTCAAAACAAATAGGTCACAGCAAATTAATCCTTATCATCTGACCAGTGTGGAGCAAGAAAAGGGCAGTGTTCAAGCTCAAATCTGCTAAAATTTAGTGGAAAGGTATAAAACAATTAGCTGCGACACTGACTTATTTCTTCTTTTCAGTTGCTGGACATGCAAGTTCCCTTGGAGGGTAAAAAATACAAATATAATTATAAAGTATAATTTAAAAATATTCTACTTAATTGTTTATACATCAAAAAAAAGTTTTTTCATCACAGATGACCTCAGCGGGTCATTTTTTACTCCAGTGCAAGTTTTGTCTGAATAAAAAACACAGAACAATTGAAAATATTTTCTCTTTTCAGTAATAGTTTCATAGAAATTATTACTTCTTTTCCAAATTTGGTTCAAAACTGTGCTGTGCTAAGAACCAAATCAATATGACCACAATTATCATTGGCTTTTAACAAGAAAAAAAATGCAAGACATTACTAGCTTTTCAGAACTCTTTTTACTTACAACTGATAAAATGTTACTATTGTTCAAAGTAAGGCTATCATTTGTAATCAAAATGCACAGTAAATCCTTCACGGAGTTTTGAATTGAACTTTTTTTCAGAATATAAGAATACCTAGACACTATTTTGTAACCTTCGCATATCCATCCGTACTTGCTGTTATCAATGTACTTAGATGTACAAAGCTTTTGTACGTGCATTCCCTAGATTATGTAAGTGATGCTCTTTATAAACAGCATAAAGGAAATATTGTTCCTAAAAATACTTGTACTTAAGCTAAAACCATTTAAACTAAAACTGCAAGTCGGCAGGGCTGTAAAGCTCTCTGGAAATTGATGGAATTTTTATCAGAGTCTTCCTTTCTGACTATGATATCTTTAAGTGCTCTCCCTGACTTTTTTTTCTGATCATGCCTGCTAGCTGTGCTAGAAAGACAAATTATTTTTTTTCCATAACTTCCATCTCTCCTAGGTCTGTGGGAGGCAGGCAGGACTAAGTCTAACTAAGCAGGAATGGAAAAACTGCCCTGAGTAAAGCTGCTCATAGCTAAGAGCTCTTCTCTGTCAGAGCTGACTCTGCTCTGGTGCACTGGGCCCCTCCCCTGCCCTCAGCCTCAGACGCTGTGTGTGCACAACCTCCTTTAAACTGTCCATGCCTTTCCTCTCATTTTTCCTTTGCTTCCTTTCAAGCAGCCCACTCAGTTCGTGAACAACTGTTCTCCATCATTTTCTTATCTAAGGTATATCTATCTTAGGAATGCTTCAACGGCAGGGCTACAACTCTTAATGCAATTTATAATGTTCACGTAACAGAATGTAATACACAAAATCTCTTCTGCGCTGAACAGGTACAAAATGAGCTTCTCAAATTATTCATTGCTAAAGCCTTCATTAAGATTGACCTGAAGTGATTTCCTGGTGATCTCCTCAGACATGCCAAAGTCTGTCAGAACCAGTCTGTGGGCCCTGACATCTGGAAGACTTTGAATGCTTTTAAACTGGTTTCTGCCACACCTGCTGCAACTGACTGCAAAGTCCTGAGTGAGACAGAAATCCATTTGAGACCAGTGGAAAGGTTATTTAGCTGAAATGGACCAGCTAGAAGGAGGGTAAATAGATATATGTAAATATAGGGTAAATAGCAGATATATGTAATCCCTATTCTGAAGAAAACTACAAATATAATATTGGGGTAAGGGTGCACAACTAAGAAGCATTTAAAAAAAGACATTAACGTAGTAAACATATCAATCACCAGTGTGACCATTTTACCTATGTGCTATAACTCTTCCTGCCCAACGCTGAATTCCAGGATAATGTAGCTATGTTTTTTGCTTAATGTACCTTCCAAAGCTTGTAGATATCTCATGAGTGAAGAGAATTTACACTCTTTGATTACATATTCCTGTAATACAAATTATCAGCTGAAATCTGCAGCAAATATCCCTCTACTGGAAGAGGGAGCAGACCAGGTCAAACTTTTAAGTAGACCTGAAGGCACATTACCATTGGAAAAAAACAAACACCCCCAAAACATGCAAATTCAACAGAATCAGAAACACTGCATTAAGATATTATAGCATTCCAAAGTGATTTTAGAACTTAATTTGTTTTCTGAGAAGGACTTTACGTTTATCATGTCTCTGTGATATTTTATATCTGCCAAAGTAAAACTGAGCATAAGAGGTTGCATACCGGGAAGTGATAACTTGTGGTGTCACATTTCAGCATATAGAGTTTAAATATTTATGTGCAAAAGTAATTTAGCTATAAGCCTGTTTCCTGTTTTAAACCAGATGCTGTTGCATAAGCTAAAAATATTTAAGAAAAGGTCTAGAATGATAAGGGATTTAATTTGTAAATGTCCTCTGTACGTAGTGTCAAAGGACAACCCTGTGGACTTGAAAAAGCATTTGTCTGGTCCTGTGTGTGCCTCAGCCTTGATGCTGAGATGTATAACTCGTTTCTGTGCATTTGCACAGTGGAACTTCTAATGCAAAGAACAATTTGCATTTACAATAGATATATTTGCCTGAAAATCATTGTATATACACTTTCCCCTTGGAAAGCTTGGAGTGGTTTTTTGTTTTGTTGTTGTTGGTTCATTGGGTTTTTTGTTTATGTGAGTGGGAGTTTTAACTATAAACAAGAAGGAAAGCAAAATGAGAAGCAGAAAGATATTTAATCAATGACTAGAACATTCCTTGCAGCTCTCAGCTCCTGGCAGGTACTGTAGTAAAGAATAAAAAAAGAGCAAATCACGACCATAAAATGGGCATGTTTTTAGAAGGCTGGAGTTTTCTATATGATAATAAATGGAAAGAGGTTAAAGCTCCTCCTAGAAAACATGGGCCTAATTTTGAATGGACAGAATTTAGCCTTAACAATCAATTAAAACAATGCAAAATCTGCCACTAAACAAAATGAAAACCAGCTTTTCCAGCCTTCTGTACTTCAGTATGTCCCTTCCATTGGGTCAAAAACATCTTAAACTCAAATCAGCTATGAGGCAGGGAACAACTCAAATCTGCAAACTATCTACAATAAATAAAAGTCACCCCATTTCACACAGCTGTATACAGACTGATGATATTTCTTTTCAACTGCAATTAACTGCAATGGGTGTTAAGAGACAACAAGCTGCAACAAGGGAATATGTACCGTGTGATAATATGATACCATGATATCAAATAGCCTTATCAGCTACTTTTCCTCTTTTTTTTCCCTCCCAAACACAAGTATTTGACCCTTACAGCTTCCTATTCTCCACATTCTGCAGCCAGTTCAGGAACTATCCAGTTTTAACAGGAAAGTCTAGATACACTCCTCACTTGCCATCCTCACTTGCCATCCATACAACCACAGGCAAAAAGGGTCTCTGCATACTGCACTACTGGGAGAAAACAAAGCACTAAGACTTGCCCTGGTTTGTACCATGAGATTTTCTCATACCTTACCAGTATATCTCAAATCTATATTCATATACCTGTAATCTTGGATGTTGTAAATGTTCCCTTCGTAAGTGTCACACAGACCTCCCACCTGAGGGAGGGAAGTAGGAGTGCAGTTCAGTTTGATCCTAGTGTATTTGTGAATCTTTCCTGAAACTAGATGTTGTTTCTAGTACGTCTTTAGAGGTACCTATGCACTGGCCAGCTGTCACTAACATCTACCGCCACCGCCATACCTGATGCGCTGAAACCAAACTGGTTTGCAATGCACCAACCGTGCCTGAAGGCAGGAGCGCAGTTTTGCCCCTTTGATGCTGATGTTGGCTCCTCTGCAAGTTTGCTCTGACGTGGAAGACAGAATGGGTTGCTCACATAGTTTCATGTAGAAACTGCAGCCACTTCTGGCCATCCTGTAAGTGTGCAGAATGGCATGTTTGCTATCAACACAACTGTTTGGGCTGACGGAAATCAAGTGACCTTTGTGTCCTCCCATCTTTTGCAACTGGTCACATCTCCATACCATCAGTATCTCTAAACAATTCACTGAATGTCTACTCTGCTGTATAAACAACTCCTTTGAAAGCAGGAGCAATTAATTCAGAGGATCTGTGGCTTTCTCCTTCATTAGACTGAAGCAAGAAGGTGCAGGGTAAGATCTTCTTCAAAAGTGTGTTGACAAGCTAAGCCACTTCTGCACATGCACATTTGGGTTGACAAGCTCTCCTTTGAATCAATTTTTAAGGCTACTCCACTTGACAAAGTGCCAAGGAAATTCCAGAAATCCTAGAGCCAAATATGCCCCGGGTCAGTACCTACAGAAGTGGGGAGATGGTTGCAATTTTTTGCCTTTGTTTTTTCCATTGTATTTGGGGCATGCAATACGTGATGTTCAGCAACCTGAAATCTTGGAAGCAAATAGAATAACATGCGCCTGCCAAGATACAGTACAGCATAGTGTTTATACATGTCACATAAATGTGATTTATATAATTAAACCAATAGAAGCTTCTGTACGCGGACAAGCCTTATTAAGTTTTCTCTCCAGACGTGGCCTTCCAAATGAACATGACAGCAAGGAGAGCTCCTATATTTATGGTACATAGAGCTTGCTAGTGTTCAACAGCAGAGCAGAAAAGCTCTAGAACTTTTTATTCAACTACTTTACTATTTCACTCACCACAAACACTGAACCAGCAGAAGGTACAACTCATTCAAACTCTAAAGATAGCAGTTCATATATAATTTAATTTTAAAGCATTTTGAGACAGTATTCTTACTTTAAAAAATATATGTATAATTTGTAGTGAGTGGAAGATTCATGAGATAATATTATTTCCTAGCACTATGCAAGGAAAAAATTCTTTAAATCAAAATAAGCAACAATACTATTCTCCTAAAATCAAACATTATAATTATTCACTTCTACAAGTAGGAGACAAAAGCTTGGAGGGATTCAGTCAGCTGCCCAAAATCACTGAGGAAATCTGAAGATTCCTAAACCCTGATTTTGAGCCTGAGTAAAATGTTTTAATAACAATGACATCTAGTTTTAAATATATTGTGTCTTTTCAAACTAAGCACTCACATCACAGTGAAGAAAAGGTCACTGGTCTGGTCAGTAGCAGATGTGGGAGAAAGGAAAAGGGGATTAGGTAGAGCAGCAGCACAAACATTTGTTTTACTCAGAGCATATGGGTAGTTTAGAAAGATTTTTCAAATCTAAGGCCATAATAAAGGTCATAAAATAGTAAAACAGTGCAGCTTTTCTTGACATTTTCATGCTGAAATGCATTTTCCTTCCTTGGTCTCTATCAAGGACCGTGGACTGTGATCTGGTCAGCAATAAGCCATGGCTGGTGAGCATACTGCCCACTGCAAAAACAGACTGCACAGGACTTCTCCAAGCAAACAAGCATACCCAGAGAGAGGAAAATAATGTAAAAAGCTCACACACCAGATTTGTTTTTGTTTATAGACTATTTCCAAATTAAGAAATTCTTAGTGATAATAAATCTTATCTTCTTCTAAGAGATGGTGATTCAGTGCATATTACTCCATGCCTTCTCACATATAAGCAGGATTTAAGAATGCTTCACCACGATAAGACCCTGTCTTGCACTTCAGTGAGTTTCTCAGTATTGAGCCTGCTTCTACAGAACTGCTATTGAACAGCACAAATATTTAATCAACCACTAAAGATTCTTGGAAAGAAATATTTAGAGGCAGTGTTTTCATTTTGTTCTATAGCACTAAAGAAACATGGAGGCACTCGTTTCTGTAGCATCCTTCAGTTTGATGCAATTTAAATTCTCAGTACTTACTCTTGCAAGTGAGGGAAGATTTAAGGACTAGACTCCAAGATTTTACAAGTTGCAATAAAATGGATTTTTTTTCTGACTTTTATTCAGACAAAGGTCTATTAAACGCAGTGGTGAGTACACTTTTCTCTGCATAATGATAGCAATAGACATTTCAACTGACTATAGTTTGCTTTTATGCATGTATTAATTTACAATATCAAAAAGAACAAATAAAAAATGAAAACGTTTATAATGAAGTGATCAAATGCTTCGAAACAGGATTATGCATTTTAGTCATTATGTCAACAAGTCTCAATATATGCAATTGAAAATCAGAACATTCTCATCATAGAACAGCAGTTTGATTTTAAATGATACTCCTTTTCATATATCTGAGATTTAAATCTGGACATCCGTCAATTCAGATCTCAGTGAACTGTGGGCACTGTTAAAGTTTGTGAAGATATAGGGGAGAAGAAAAAGTATATATACTAGCTACATTCACATGAAGCCATTTTTAAGTATATTGTAAATAACTAAAGGGAACATAGCTGTTTATACTTGAATCAAGAACAAAAGAAATTTAGCAAGGCTGGTATAAAGAGATTTTGAATGCATGTCAGAACATTGCTCGAAAACCCTGAAAGATCAAAAAGATTTGATCTGTGAAGGGGAAAGAAAGAGGAAAAATCAAAACTTGTTATTGACAGTTAAGGTTCCAAAAATTAAAACAGAAGAAAAATACAAGGAAAAAGAAGCAAGTATGATTGATTAAAATAAATGGTGAGTTTATATTACTTTTTAAATGCTTCCAGGCAAATGCCTTACAGTATATCCTTTAAAGTAATTACAACTTTTGAAAAACATCTTTATACTAATTGATCTTTATACTACATAGTGACAATTCCACCAACAAAGGTTAGGGTTGTAACAGAATGAGAAAAATATCATTAACATGTACCATGTATTGTACAGTTAACCCTCAAAAAACCTAAAAATGTTGTTCCAAAGACAAGTTATGAACACACAGAGTCCAACAAGACTCTGTCAACATAGAGGCTAAGCTACAATAGTCCCCCACATTTTGTCTGGTTTGTAGCACTCAGAACAGCAGGGCTGTTTTTACATCCATGATTCTCCTTTGTAGGTGGATAACCGGGAACGCTCTATGTCCAACAATGCTGCATAGATTCGCAGGAAGAAATAAGTGTATGTTGTGCAAGAAGAAAACCCTAGAATGTTTTAAAGAAGTAATCCTAAGGAATAGTAACTTTTTCTTGTAATTGTATGCTGACATACCATGACATTCTGGAAGGGACTTAAGACAAATTTGTCATGTGAAGAAAAAGTTTCTTTTTGTGCTTAGCAAACATGGCTGCAGGTTTGGTACCAAATATCAATGTATAAGTCCTTAATTTGTAGTAAGAATGACTTATACAAGTGACATCCACGCAAAAATGCATGGAAGACTTGAGGATCTAGTATCTAGGACAGGTGTGCCCTTTTAGGTATGCTATTGAATACACTGTGCTCCGAAGGAGATAAGAAAAGTAGCTGTTTCAGACCTTTTTTTTAGATACAGTTTGTTCCAGGGGCAGAAATACTTGCTTGATTCCAAAAAACATACAAGGTAAACATCTGTGTTGGATGAGGACTTCATTCTTGTTCCCTTGTCACTTCTGCAACCATTTGCTCTGCGAAGTTTCTCCTGCATGTATATAAAGGTGATGGGATTTGGTTTTCTTATGCACATGAACTAACTTCTAGAGATGCTACAGGTGCTGACATGGACCTAAGAACACTGGTTTTATTAATTTCTTTTTTCTTTTTTTTTTTTTTAACTGAAATATCTTCACTTTCCATTGGCTCACTCATGCTTTAAAAAAATAATTATTTCAATTGCACATTCAACAAGTGAGACCCTTAAGTTCCACAGAAAAAGTGCTTAGAATCTTTTTGGTCACTATCCTTATGAATGGGATGTGAAATTCGTAAGGTAAGACAATCACTAAAAAAATCGGCAACTCAGAGAGGTCAGATCTGACTATTACATTTTGAAAAACCAAGGTCTTAAAGCTCTCCAGGCATTTTCAGAGAATAATAGTGCTTTGATGAAACCTGGCTATTCATGCCAAGTTCAACTGCAGTACCACATTTGTCAGTGCTGTGTGCCAAGAAAACATGGTCTCACGTCGAGGCAGAGAATGCTACAAGGAACTCACTCAGAATCTTCGGCTTTTTCAAACTATCTCAAAATGCAGGTTTCTGTGCTGTCTCAAGATCCATACAACCTGCCTGCTGGTCAGATATAAAAGGCAATTGCTCAGCTTCACTCAATCAGAACTTGCTTGCAGAGATAATGCTCATGTAGGTATTTCTGTGTCATTGTTAGTTCAGCAGACCTAAGTTACTTTAGGTCTCCAAGTTCACCAGTTTATCTTGAAAAATTTTTTGGGCTCAAGGTCTAAGTGTGTGAGACTAAACAGTCCAACACTAACTAGTCTGACCGAGTGTTTTAAAATATTTTTAAAGTGATGCATTTTAGAAGTGCCTGGATAGAAAGGGTCAGGTAGATATGAAAATCTGTTCAGAAGATGCGGCAGCACTTTACTTCCTATTTACATCTTCCTCAAAATCAAACAGGGTTTGGACACTTCAAAAAACACAATATAACCAATTTTGTCTATTTAGTGACCACCGAGTTCAGTAAAAAGATTACTACTATCTTCAGCAGAATGTCTTTTTGGCTTTTTGTAACCTTTACTCAGAGATTTTAAGAGAAAACTCACAAAATTTTTTGAAACTTGCAGGGCAAATGATGTGTATATTTTAAGTCATGAACAAATCTAGAAATGGATTATAAAAGACTCTGAAATAACTGGGCTGTTGAACCAGCTCAGTGAGGAGCTGTGAATTTCCTTTAACTACTTTAGTGTAAAGCTGAGTTTTCATCCACTCAAGCTTACACAGTCTGTCCTTCAGAAAGTTATTCTCTTTGGCTTTTCTTAGATGTAATCAGAACTGTTCTGTGTTTCCCTAATTACAAACACATTTCTTTCTCCATGCAATATCCCTAAGTATGCAGCAACCATGGTCTTGCCAAAGCTTTCTGGCATTTTTATTCCAGTTAGATTCCAAATCTACATTTTTCTGTGAGAAAAGCTGTAGGGAAGACTGTAAACAGGATAATTATGTAGCAATACGGTTTTAAATGCAACTTTTAGTTGCATATTATTTTGAATGTATGGCTTTTTACTTTCTAGTGAGTTGTGGAGATGCAATGCTATTATTCCTGAAGCACACATGTGTTGTCATTAACATAAATTTCAAGAATTCTGTAAGATTTTAAATGGAAAGTATGAGGAAGATAAAAAGATGTGCAGAATGTTACAAAAGTTACTTAAAATCATTGTAATGGTCTATCACTGTAATCTCTAATCTGTCTCAATTTTGTGTGGCCTCCTTTATCTCACCCTGTGGAATAGGTCTGAAAAGGAGCCAACCAATCAAAAACCCCATAAGGAATGTAGCCCAGCTTTCTTTGTCCTTTACACATGCCAGAAGCACCTCATGTTAGAAATTTATTTTCAGAGTTTTGGAAAATACTAATAAAAATATTTTTGAGAGGTGAGTTGAATGGGAACTCAATAACTGTCAACAATATTTGACTTTTGGAATTAAAATCTCCAGTGACATGCTAGAACAGAGGAAATTCTTTTGCCACAAATTTCCAGGGAGAGTTTTGTAGTCATAGAATCATAGAATATTTTGGGTTGGAAGGGACATTTACAAGTCATCTATTTCAACCTCCTGCAATGAGTGGGGACATCTTCAATTAGATCAGGTTGCTCAGAGCCCCATCCAACCTGGCCATGAATGTTTCCAGGGATGGGCCATGTACCACCTCTCTGGGCAACCTGTGTCAGTGTTTTGTCACCCTCACTGTAAAAAAGCTGGTTTCTTATATCTAACTCAAGCCTTTTTTAGCTTAAACCCACTACCTCTTGTCTTATTGCAACAGGTCTTGCTGGAAAGTCTGTCCCCAGCTTTTTTGTAGGCCCCTTTTGGGTACCAGGAGGCTGCAGTGAGGCCTTCTTCTCCAGGCTCAATGCCCTCAGCTGTCTCAGCCAGTCTTCACAGGAGAGGCTCTTCTGCCCTCTGATCACCTTAATGATTCTTCTCTGGACTCACTCCAACAGGTCTACGTCCTTCCTGTGGTGGGACCCCGGAGCTGGATGCAGCATTGCAGGTGGGGACTCACCAGAGTGGAGCAGAGGGGCAGAATCCCCTCCCTGGCCCTGCTGCCCACAGGGCTTTTGATCCAACTCAGGATACGCTCAGCTTTCTGGGCTGCAATTTCACATTGCCAGCTCATGTCCAATCTTTAATCCACCAGTACCCTCAAGTCCTTCTCAGCAGGACTGCTCTCTATATCTTTATCCTCCAGCCTGTACTGACAGCGGGGGTTGCCCAAACCCAGGTGCAGCACCAGCACTTGGCCCCGTTGAACCTCATGATATTCCTGTGGGCCCATTGCTTGAGTTTGTCCAGGTCCCTCTGGATGGTATCCCGTCCTTCAGGTGTGTCAACAGCACCACCCAGCTTGGCGTCATCTGCAAATTTGTTGAGGGTGCAATCTCAAAAGAGTCCTCTAGAGACCTTAAAGAAAAGTTAGTGGAAAAGTAGTTGGAAGCTTCCCTGTTTTCCTCTTCTTTTGGAAGTTAATAAATAGGGATTCACAGAAAAAGAAGAAATCTTGATCATTGAATCAACCATTGCTCATAGAATGAAACTTACTGTTTCCATTTGGGTATCATTTCAAACAATTCTCATTTACCTACTAATTAGAGACATTGAATTATGTGAGATTCTCACTATATATTGTTCAAAAGTGTAAACCAACTGTTTAAAAGTGTTAGATAAAATTGTGAAATAAGACTCCTTCAAAATATATAGGCTGTTGACTAAACTTAATATGTCAAATAACATTCACTTTCAATAGCAAAATTTAAGACAGGATTGTACCCTTTCCTGGTTCTCAATAAATAACATCTGCAAAATAACTTCAGGTGAAAATCTGTGAACAAAGCAGTCCCTCCTTTCATGGAATGAAAACACAGGTGGTTTTGAGCAAAATTTGTCATGTTTTCAGCTGTTCTGTTGCTTGACCAAGTCTACTGTTCTTCTACCCAATAATACACATCCTCCTTTTGTTCAAGTGGGCAAATGGCCATTGTTTTTGAAGTGACATTATCTGAATTACATTCCAGCCCCAGGCGTTAAGTGTCTGGAAGCTCTGGTGCATAATCTAATGATTAATACTACATTACTGGATAGCCCTTGTGTTAACTAAAAACTGAATGACTCTTGAAGGATCAAATGAATACTCTCTTGTTTCCATTAAAGCATTCTCCAGGAGTAGTGATTATTTAGTTTACTTTTCCCTAAACAAACTGTGATTATAGCCAAAGTTACCTGTTTCTTCCTCTGGGAAATTCAGGTTTGCATATAGGTTAACTACTACTCGCATCTTGTCAGAGAAACACTCACAGAACTATCTCTCATGTTGCCCAAACTAACTGCTTATACAGAGATTTACAGCCTTAAAATTAATTTAGGTGTTTATATATTCCTATTAAATTATGCAGTCATTGCCCATCAGTAAATGAATTGTTCATATCAGCATTAGAAGAAAGTCGTATTGAATTAACAAGTGGCAGAAAACTTACTAATAAGTGACCATATTAATGTACAATTTTAAACAGCATTCATTCACCTTTCTGTAAATTATACATGGTGACCAAGAGATCTTATGCTCCTTTTTGTCTTCAACTTGAAGGAAGATAAATAGAATACCCAACCTCCCAGAAGAAAAAAAAAAAAATCTTGTTTTATCCAAGACATTAAGTGTTGAAATACTGCAGGGAAAAATACAGTTTTATGTACAAAACTATGTAGGACTTTGTCTGGAACCACAAGCACCCCTCCAACAATACATATATAAATGTTGCAAGGATATTTTTCAAATGTTATTCAAATATATTCTGTTCGTATGTGTTTGTCAACATTTCCCAGAGAGGCAGACACAGGAATTAGGACCTCGCTCGATAGGCACAGCTGCTGGGCATAGATGGCCATGAGAACAGAATTTTAAAGATGAACCTAGAACAAAACTATATACTAATTCTGTCACACTAGATAAAGTTTTCCTCACCACTTTTCTATAAACATGAGTCCTTGTGTCACAGTTAATTGGGAGGTAGTTGGAGGTAAAGAATCAAGTGGAAACACAATGTGAATACAAAAGAAACCATCAAACCTACACAGGTGAAATATAAAAGTATCACCTGTATGCAGTCCAATGGATTTTACATACATTTACATTTCCATAACAGAAATGAAGCAATTCTTCAAATGCCACAAAGTATATAAAATACAATATAATATTTCCCAATACTTAATACAAGTATTTTGCATTTAAAATGTTGTAGCTAACATGCAAGCCTTACAAAGCAGTTTACAGACTCTTTCCAAGACTTGTCATCACTTAGGTATCTGCTAAACTGTTCTCTTAAGTCACAGGTGTTTAAGTAATACTTTTTCGAGAAGTTGCTTTGGTAATCTGGAGATTGGAAAACTCAAGAGATCCTGATTTCCAGTTCTTTCATCTGTCTCCCAGTATCACAATCAGAAATATTAAGGGCAATCAAAAAAAGCATTCTAAGCATTGCAAGAACATATAGCTTAAGCTCAATGGTTAAAACAAATATAGAGTACAACAAATTTCAGTTGCTAAATTGAATGTATGGAATGCTCTACCAACACAGATTGAGTTTTATAGACATAATTACTTTTCAAATGACAGAGAGAAGCAGCCATTTAAGTGTCTTTGCTTACAATCAGCATTTCCATTACAAATCAATTTTTTATATATCTTTACTACTTCAATGTGTAACATTGACACACAGATTATTTTTCCCATTTTGTATAATCTGTAGTACAAATACCTGTCCAAAGGCAATAACCTTTTGTAACAATATACAAACTCTCTCATCACAAACATAAGTTGGCATGTTAGCTGCACTGAGAGGATTCATGCATTGAATGAACAACAGAGGTTATTCTCAACTGGGGGTTAGTGACACTGTGTATGAAGCCTAAGGAACCTGAAGTATGAAAAGGTAACAACATCTTCAGAATTACTATTGAATGTACAGACCTACTGAATGTACAGTTACACATTTGCAGTGAACATAGCAAGTTTCAGAGCTTATCAAGTTTTCAGTTTTCTCAGTGATACTGAGAGACCTTTGTGTATTCAAGTTTAATGCAATCAGATGAATTAGAAGTACACAGAACAATTGCTTAATATTTGCAAATATTTGAACTTCTCTTACTTGAACATATTTCAGCTGTTTTCAGTTTAGTCTGCTTTACAGGTGTGGACTGATTTTTTTGGGTGTGGATGCTTCAGGGAACGTCGAGTGTCTTCATAAGAATGATGCTTTTCTTGTTGTGCTTGAATCTTTTGTTTGCTAAGTTGTCTTTAAGGCAGTACTGGCAAGTGAGTACATTCTTTGCCCTGACCCAGAAAAGACTTAAGAACACAGTTAGGTTTATGTACTGTGAGTGGCCTCACTGACTGGTGATTTAGTGCAATGTTTCACAGACTTTTTTTACTTAAGTCCCTCGAGAGGATGTAATAATACGAAACTGGCTTACCATAAATGTTTTCTTTGAAAAGAGCAGAAGCAAAAATATATGCACTTGAAACTCGGACAGAGTTTATAGTCTGTAGTGTAAAGTTAGTAATACTTATTATTAAAACAATTGAAGTAAGCACAAAATAGCAAATAAATAATACATGCACCTTGTACTCTAGAAAATACAGTGTTTTGGCATCTGTAATTTATATTCGTATACCTGAGTGTAGGTACACCCCCATTTCTAGGTGATCTTTGAAGAAGGAATTATCAAAATATCTGGCTAAAACAAGTCCTAGAGGATATTGCTCATATGAGGCAGAATGATAACTAAGTGGAATTTCATGTTCATTTTCTACAGATCATATAAACCCCAGAGGAGAAGCTTTCAGTAAGTATGTGGGAATCTGTTAGTCCCTCTCCATTCAATTCTCTACATAAAAGCAGATTACTCAGAGTTTTATAGGACAAGAGGGAACGCTGAAGCATTGCCTGAAATGGCGTGAGACATCATGTTCACAATAACACTCAGTATGACAACAGAAAAGCCAACAGCCACAGGTGATCATGGCAGTCATGTTACTGTGCCTTGAAGTCTAGTGGAGCTGGGTTTGCCTCCATCATGGTAGAAATGGTGATTCCATGGTCATACCTCTTACCTTTCTAACTAAAGACTTTGTTAGCAGAACCAGACAATAATGACTCTTTACTGCAACACCTGCTTCCAAACTTCCTTGTCATGCTTCTGAAACATTATTTTTGTATTCCCTCTTGTCTAGAGTGGAAGAGTGTAGAAGAATCAAAAGCCTTCCTATCTGGCCTAGCCTGGATGAGTCTTACTGCATTTCCTGTACAAAATTCACTTAAATGCTTTGAAACTGTTGGCAAGTCAGTCTGAAAATGGGGAGGGGGTGTTATGCTAAGTCCACAAGAGATTTCATTCCTACATAAATGAATAAAAAAAGATATTAGGGAGACCAAAGCAAGGGAAGCAAAAAGAGATGAAATTCTACTACAGCTACATCACTGTTATTGCAGTAATTTGACAGTATCCAGGAACTTATCAGGTCCTTGCACTGCATGAAGGAAATGTTTGTCCTTGAATAATGCATCACCACATTTGCAGTGTTTTTGTAAACAGGTCTTCCTGCCGTCATTATTTCCTTTTATTCTCTGCTTTGAGATGTAATCAATTTAAATTGCAAATGGAATATTTTTACAGTGTTTAAACAAAATGTACAAAAGATTTGATTCTTAGAGGTCCTGTGGAAGGATAAAGAAAAAGTTTACCTGCAAACTAATACAGGAAAAGGCAACTGAATGAAAAAAATTCTTTGCATAGCCCTTTTGTTATGAAAATAAGTCTAGGGAATAAACAATGTCTATAGGAAATGTATCGAGCAGTTAATACTTGCTTTTATTGAATCCTCTCTCTTCCATAACACATCAAGAATTTCCTCTAAAATAGGAGAAAACTGGAAGTTAGAGACTGTCAAGCTGCTAGAGTGTTTCCACCACCACAGACAAAGGTAATTGTGGGAGCAAAAGCACAGGGAATGGTATAAAATGAGCAAATATGTAATTCAGTGAAGAGCAGAGTATGTATGCCCTGAAGATGGTAGAGAATCAGATGTTACATGGACCCAATTGACAAAGCATTTTCATCATCAAAGGAGTGTTGCACCATCTCATTCATCTCCTTTCTTTCTTCTTCATCTTATTCCCCTCTAATCTGCCACAAACATAATTTAAACACCTTTAGTTTATCATCTAAGCACCAGTAGAGGTAGAGAGGAAGACATGTAATGAATTAGCAGCATGATGCTGGGACATAAGCATAAGCACACTAATTTAGAGATCACTGCACCTGTGAGTTATTTTCTGAGTGCAATGTCTGGGAAAGAGGATCTGATACCAAATGATTCTTAGAAGCAATTATATTAAAACTCATAAAAATCTGTTTCTACTATTGGTGGGTAGCAAGGGTGCAACTTTTTTGCTAAAAGAGATTTAGGATAGCTTCTACAAAATTATTTCTTTATTTTGGGATTCAAAATTTTCCTATTTACCAAAAAGTATTGCATCTGTCACATGAGATGAAAAGCCAGGGCAAAACACAATAATAATAATAACAGCAACTCACATTTTTTGATATTTCAAAGCTTAAAATATCAAAATATAATTGAGAACTTTATAAATTCCAATTTGACTCTATTATCTTCCTGCCACCAGATTCTCCATCACCCCCATGGCATGCTTCAGAGCAAACATGTTTCCTTACACCTTACGCTATTGCACCAATATGGAAAGAAATTACATAGATATCCAAACTCTTTAATTGAAAGATTTGGAGGTGGAGTAACTGAACTAGACTTCAACAATCTAGCTTTCAATGCAGACACAACCTCAAAAATGTAAAGATTCCTTTTCTGTTTGGCTGTCTTTCATTAGGATCAGTTAGACGGTATTTTCAATTTTGTCTCCACTTTGCAGTCAGCTACAGCACAAAATTTGAAGCAAACGTATTGAAAAATAGTTTTTATCTATATAGACCAATGACAATTTTCTTCAGTACAAATGAAATATTATTGCCATATATCATCAGACTTAGTTTAGTTTCTAACTTGACAGTAACAGACATCCAAAACAAATAATCTTGTAACAACACTAAGTAATTCAAAGTCATCCAAATTTTCAAGATCTCATTTTGGCCCCTTTTTTTTTTAAGTTGCTTACTTTAATTTTTTCCTTTATTTGCAAAAAGCAAAAGAATTTAAATTGTCATTTAGTACAATCCAGCTTTCAATAAAATCATGGTATTGTATAATTAAAATTCTTTAAAAGCTTTTTAAATAATTTAATGGCTATCTCAAAATGGCTATCTCAATAAAATCAACATTTTAGAGAGAAAATAATCCTTACTGCAAAATCTTCAGAAAAGATCTGTAAGAAACCTAAAAGAGACCTTCTGCAATAAAGGAGTAACAACTCTTTTTTTTTTTACATACAAAACATGACGTATTATCTAGTTTCTATCTACATGCACCTACAAAAATGATTCCACAGAAGCTTCTGGGATTTATTTATAATTTAGTAATCAACCATATAAATAAGGACTGCACAAAGTCAGCTCATAGCATGTAAAAGCAATAAGGAGATCAAGTTACATTATGAAAGATTTTATGCTTTCAAGATTTGATAATTCAAATGCTACACAATCAAAAAGATCAAGAACATTTAGAAGTCTTAAGGAACAACTCCATCCAGTGAAAAAGAAAATTGCAAAAGAGATACAAATCATAAGGAAGTCAAATTTGTCAGATTATTAATGTAAAGAAGGTAAATTTAATTGTCTCAGAAGACAATTGCTTTTGTTTTGAAGAAAACCATATATCTTTCCCTTTCAAAATGGCAGACTCAATCTACCTCCTGAATAAAATCTCCAATCTCAACATGGCAATGCTATCTACTAGATTTTTCAAGGAGAATTCTAATATGTACAGAAAGGCAACATCATTATTCAAGTTGACATGAACTCCCTAGATAGCCTTTTTAATTAACCAGATAAAGCAGTGTAGGAGCAGTTTCATCCTGATGCTGTAACTCAGGATGAGCTTCTCAGTGATCTGATGCAATCTGATGTGACAAATGACTTACTAATTTTACCTTACACCCACATTTAAAAGTATATTGTAAAAAGTCATAACCCCTTAAATGGAGAGGACACATAGTTTTGAAAAATTTCTTGCAAAATCAAAAATCAAGGTTTTGATAATCAAATAAGTAAAATATAACACAGACCAATTAAAATACTTGGATGTAGCTTACATATACCTCTGAAGGAGAAGGATCAGGATTCAAGGGAGATATTCCCAGTAAGGCTTTGAAACTGGAACTGGAACTTCAGTCTCTGTATTGCTCTCTCTGCTGACTTTCATATACTCAATAAGGTATTGGTGACCTCAAGAGCATAAGTGAACCATGACAACTGCCTTCATCCCCCAGAGACCTACGAAGTGTATGGCCATCCTTCCTCTTCCCTCCCTTCCTCCTTCCTTTCTCTTCTACTTTTACAGATGAGCCATGGGGAACGGGGAAGACATGAAACACCTTCATTGTCAGTAATATGAGAACAACATGTCTCCAGCAGAATAAACCAATGACATGAAATAAATGCCATTATACATTATACATTAATACTGCCAAGACTGGAATGAACAGTGGCTGGTTCAAACTGAAACTTCACTAAGACCTAAGTGAAGCTGTGTGGCCTCTCACTGAAAGAATGGGCTCCTTCATTGTCAAATAAGCTTTGTCATTCAAAGCAACACAGTGGATCATATTTGCTAAGTGCTAAATATTTAGATTTGAAAAAGGGTTTGAAGGGTGAAAGAACGTCTTCTTATGAAAAAATCCTTTTTCTCAGAGAAGTCACCTCATGACGACTCATGAAACACATTTAAAGCAGATTAATGTTAGCTAGTAATTAAAATGAAATACAAAATCTCCACCTTCTATAAAATAATTCAGCAGCTTATCACCTTACCAGGACACCTGAGAAAACAATACATGTATTATTGCATACCTTTCACTGGCTTGCAGTTCACATTTAGTGCCAGTTCAAGGCCATGAAACCTCCTCCTCAGTATATAAACCTGTTTGATGTCTGCATTACTGACAGACTTCTGCTCCATTTACGATCCAGAAAGACAACAGTGTTCCACAGGCACAACACAATACTGATTATAATTTATAATTACTGATTATAATATAAATTTTGATACATCATTCACAGACACATTCACCCTGTTATTTTCTTTCTCTGTTATTATCAAAAAAAAACCCCAAATGGTCAATAAAGAAAACCAGACAAACCAAGGGAGGATGAAGACTCTATTAAGACCGTCTTGGCATCATTCTTCATTATTTAGTAAATGCTTTACTATTCTAGCATGCAATTCTTCAGAAGCTAGTCTGGCCAGGTTACCTAACTATACATGAATTTACACAAATAAGAGTTGGGCTGGAAAAGAGGATATGAACGAGAAACAATTTTTGAACAATTTTTATCTTTAATATATAGTTATCAACTATATATTAACTGAGAACACAGTTACCTGTCTTGAAAAACAAACTCTCTGGACACTGGTATCACAACAGCAAGGAAAATGACTTACTGTTTCTTGAGTGACCATGTAAATAGGACATAGCTTTTAGGGACAATTGTTCACTCTGATTCCACAGCAGTATCAAGGTATGTTTAGTACATGATATTAAGAAGTCATTCAGTCATTTTTGCTTCAGGATTATTTGTTATATTATACTGAAATTATTTTGTTGTTTATTTTAATTTTATTTGTTTGTACTACCAGTGTGGCTACAATCATTATGTTTATTCAAGAAACTGTTTTATTAATTGTCAGATTCTCCCTGGTGCTCACCTCAGCATTCCTCCTCTGAATCTACAAAACATTAGTTTAAGGTAAATTAAGAACCAGGAACATATCCCAGCATATTTGTGCAAAGCTTCAGCGGAGTTAGAAATGACCCACAGTCACTCAAAACGTAAAGCCTTTCATATGGCATTTCAGGAATGACCAAGGTTTAATGCACAGAATCTGATGATTTTTTCTTTCAGTTGGAGCTAGGAAGTGCATATGAACACAAATATAAAAACAGCTTGGTTACAGTCTTTCTAAGCTTGAGTTTATATTTATTTCAAGCTCCAGTTTCCATATTTAGCCGGAATTTCGATTAGAATGCTGTGAATGTAAGCTGATCAGAGACAACTGAGACACGGAAGACCACAAAAGGTTGCCATTCCCATTTCCAGAATATTTCCCCCCTAATTTGCTGATTCCTGGAAGCAGTACCTAAAACGTGAGTGAGCTCCTCGAGGGTGGGTAGGTTGTGCATCACTGCCATCTTCGGTACGCAGGAGGAATCGCTGGAGTGACGGTCATTTAAATGAAACATGTTGAAATAACTCTTTTAAATATAATCAGATGGTTGAAATTTGACAGCAGAATGGAACAGATTTTTCCACTGTTTGCAATGCTACAGAAATCAATAGACACAGCTTTTCTGTGCTGTATGCATATTTAAAAAAAATATTTGGAGATTGAAAATCCTTGCACAATAAATAGGAAAATTAAAATATCTCATATCACATTGCCAAATGATGGGGTAATAGACACAAACATATTGTTCTGTAAAAAACTGCTTTAAGAAGAAAAAGTATGAATTGATTCATTTAGTCAAACAGTACTCGAACAGATGGTGTGATTAACAACTAGTATGTTAGCCATCTCAGGAGCTTACATAAAAAGTAAACAAATGCCTTCAAAACGTATCACTTTATTCCCCAAAAGGTATTTTCATTCACTTATTAAAAAATGTGAAAATCTATATATTTATGCTGGAGGTATGAATATTTGGAAAATAGTAATCAGACATGTCTGGCAGCTAAAATTGTTTAAATTCTGCTTTTTAATGAAGAGTTGAAATCTTGCAAGTTTTGGGTTTCACCTGATTGGCTGAACTTTCACACTGATTACAATGCATCAAAATATGGACAAAAAGGTGGAGGAATGAAAATTCATCATTGAAACTTCAGTGAGTGATCCAGTACAAATGAACCAGTATTGTACGAGAAGTTGTTCAAAATAGGCCTGTTTTTCATGTAAGAAATGTGTTGCAGCATTTTAACAGGGCAAAAGCTCTGAAAGCAGCCTTGGGAGTGAGGTTACACATGCACAGAAAATGCATGTAATTTTTTCACCACCAGCAGGAGATGGAACCAAAAAAAATTGGCTTGTGCTATGCTTTAACAATTCTCAGGTATTCATGACAGTCAGTACAAACGAGAGCAAGCCTTTTCCCCATTCAGTTGGACAGGACTTGGAAGAGTCTTTCTGCATTGTGTTTGTGATAAGCATCTTGGGCAGTTGCTATATGACCTTTCTCTTTGGATCAGTTTTCAGTAAAGACATTTTGAAATGGTATAAGGAAGGAAAAGAATGATACTACTAGCACTGAGGAATGATACTAACACCATGGCACAGGAGAATAGGACCAGAAACAGAATTTGCTCTCCTTATCATCTAGAAAATGCATCATGTGCATAGTTGTATTCCACAACAAACCAGGAGTCAGGTCAGAGCCAAAGGCCATAGGACCTTGCCAGTGTGTTGCCAAGACCAAGCAAGGCACTGCCCAGTAAATCAAACCCAGAGCTGTGCCCATGCCATTGCTCTGCTTTGTATAAAGCCTGAAGAATTTGTGCTGCATTTGACCTCAATCTACCATAAATAAGTTCAACCTTAAAACATGTACAAAATATTTGAGGAGAAAATTTTAATATGGTCCATAGACTTTATCTTGCAGCAACATATCTTTCCTTCAGTAATGAAGTTTGGTTAGTCCATGGCTGAAAAAGGAAGTTGACCATATTCTTCTGATGTCTCAGTTGTTCATCAAGACACCGCTTGGTTATGTTATTTAGCTATTCAGCTAGAAAAAGGGAATGTCGATGTAATTAATATAGAAAGTAAGTCAATGCAAGCCAGTTCAGTTTATATAAATCTGTCAAAACCAGAGCCCATAAAAAAATGATTCTGCTAGCAGAAAAAGATTTAAAAATTCTGAAGTAGTTACTAAAAATGCATTTGCTTGTTTCTAATGTAGCTGGCATGTGAGAGGGAAGCATATTATCAAAGCATTTGTAAAGACCTGTAATATTGCCTAATTCTGGCAATGCATAGCTTAATTTAATATGCTCTCTGCTGAAAAATGAGATAATTCATTTAAAGTTTCCTTGTCTTCTCTCATGGTCTTTTCCTAATCATTGCATCAGCCAGATCTGTTTCAGAAACAGCAGTTGTGAAGAAATCTTTGCTGTATATAAACAGTACTAAAAGTTTATCAGAAAAGACCAAGAGACAAAAACTACAGATCAGTGCATTGGATTGAATTTTCATTGTTTTAATTGTTTTCATTTTCACAGATTAGTTGCAAAATAGCAATGTGTAGTAAACACAGTGCTGACCAGGATGATGTTTCTGATTATGAGTGAAATGAGAATTTGCTGCTGTGTGATATGAAAGTGCTTGCCTAAATCTCTAAGTGCCCTTGGAAGTCTTAAGAATAAACTATTAAATAACTGACACATCAAATGCAAAGCCCCACACAATAGTCTACTTTTACTGCTCAACCTTGCACATCAGTGAGGTGCAGAGATGCCCGGATAAAAAAAAAACCCTTTCAATACATAGGCAACCAAATGCACAGTCATAACTCAAGTAGCATGTGAAGAAATCAAGTGTCAGAGATGTAAAGCACCCTACCAGCCACCAACCCCATTAAAAAAATTTCCAGATATGATGTTTTCAGTGGATCACAACTGCAGTAGCTTAAGCAAGGAAACGAGCAGCAAATTTGTGGCTTTACACGTTAAATTACACAGAGCTGATCACTTGGTATGGGTCTAATACTCTGGTTCATAGGGCTAAAATGTTTTACTTTTCACCCTAAGGTAGTCTCCAAACCACAGTGATGCATCAGGACCTTACTTTAAAATGAATCGTACAAATTGACACAACATCTATTATTCTTAGAGTATATCAGTTCAAAAGTGAAAATATTGGAGACTTGTGGGTTTGGGCATTATTATAACTTTTGGAGGTTTTAAAAGGTGGGGGAGAACAGACTGAGAGTCAAATTTTTACATATTTACCTACTAAGGAAATCCAGCAGACAGGTCACGCGCTCTTTTGTAAGGTATGTTGAAACTAGATAACCTTTAAGGTCCCTTCCAACCCAATCCAAACCATTCTGTGATTCTATGATATTGGAAGAAAAGAAAGAAGGAAAGTTGCAGAAATAGGAAGTAATAAAATCATTCATTTGAACTATAATGAATCAAACTTTACCCTTGCTATTCAGATCTTCCTGGGCTTTCTTTTTAATCACTGAAAAATTAAAGACTCCCTTAGAAGTGATGCTCTTTCTCAAGTTCAAATACAGCCAGCTTTCCCCTCTTCGTCTCTATCTTGTAAGGGAATCTGGTTGAATGATACTGCTAGAACGTGTGTGTTTGGTGTTGAAATCAAGTTGATCTACCATTCTTTCAGGCTCTGGGATGACAAAAAACCCAACAAAGCTGGAGGTACAGATTCAAGAGCAGTTGCAATTGCAAAATCTTCTCACACTAAATTCAGGAAGACAGATGACTTTCCATCAGCTAGAAGCCATACTAGAGTTCAGTGACTCCCACACAACAGAGCACAGCAGATCCTGCTCTGGAAGCAAAGCAACGTATCCACATCACCATGGCACTGAGCTGCAGCCGGGGCTTAACACTGGGAGTCAAAGATTTTACTGAAGTGTAAAATCTTGCTAATGCAGCTGGGCAGTTTGTAGGCTGGTCAGCACCAGTTATCTGTACGGGGCTATCTGTACTGCATTTAATTGCAGAGTGCAGACATTCCCTGAGGAACCTGCCTTCCCTTTATTTTCAGTCTTTTAAACCTACATCTTTGAACATGGGATACAGACACTTACTGACAGCCACTGAATCATCCAATGTGAAGAACTGCCCTGATTATACAGTCTCTACATATGAAATTAACATAGTAACACTAAGTGAAATTTTTCTTAAGAGGATAGCATTTTCAAGGAAACTTGGATTAGCTATCTGGACTGTACACCTGTAGTTCCTGATGAAATAATGGAGAACCTGACAGTGAAACCACTGTTACAGCTCCAATGATCAAATAACTAGATCGCCCAATGGCAAAAATGACTATACAGCATGATTGACACTTTGCAAGAAATTCTATGTCACCACTGTTATTGACCAAATGCTGCTTAAATAGCTAAAATAAGAGACAACTTTTATGAAGATATGGAGCATGTAAATTCTCAGATACAAAAGAGCATAATTATAATCCCAGAGGCATCAGAGCTTATTTTGAGGAAGACTGTAAAGACTGCTACTACTATTGAAAAAAGCAGTATGAAAAATACAAAAAAGAGTGACCCATTCTTTCAGATAAATATTGTCAGTATGTATACAGATAAATATTCTCAATAAATATTCTCAATATGATCAGTATGTATCCCTAGGCATAAACCCAGTCTAAAAATTAAAAGTGATTGATTGCACCACTTCTAGGGCAACATCAGAATCATTCTGTGGGAGGAAGATACAAATGTCAAGTTAACCACCCATGGAAAATTCGACATTCACATCAAACTAAGCGAAAGCTTTAGAATAAGCTTAAAATCAAAAAATTTAAAGTTAATGCTATAAAATTGTTGCTGTAAAACCAGCACTTTGAAAATCATTGGAAAGAATGGAAGTGCTTCAGTGACATTGTCTACACAGCTTTGAACACCCAGACTTCTTTGAATACATCGAACTTAACACCTTGGAAACATCAAGACTAAAGCAACAAAAATGTAGGAGAAGCAAAGAAATGAGAAACACCGTCTAGACATTTAACTTGGTGATGCAAGGTGTTTTAGCAGAACCTGGTAGGGCAGAGCCTGGTGCAAGTAAAGACCATGGCTCCCCATCATATTGCAGCAGAAAATTTGCAGAATGCTTCTGCAGCTGCTGCTGGGAATGTCAGAGCTCTTCTGAGAGCAGACTCCTCCCCAGTATGTTCTTTGCCACTGTATGACTGGGATCCTCATAAAAAAGATTTTGTTTTCTCATCCTATTCTCCAGATACCACATGATTGATTTCAAAAAAAACATCTCAGTCCTCCTGTCTTATCAACTGGAAGAGAAGGAAGAAGACATTCCGTTTTGGCAGTTTTCCATACTTGCCATTCCCTCACATGGTAGCAGTCAAATGTGTTGAAATGGAATAATATGCATCCATGTATTAACCAGTGGTGCAATTATTCCCTTAAAAAAGGCTAGCACAGATTGTTTTCAATCCACAAACATCCTTTTGAAGTACCTTAATCTAGGTAGAATTACAGTTTAAATATCTTCTACCAATATTGATAGCATTGCCTGTAACTGACAATCCTCTCTATCTCTAAATCTCTGTAGACATCACATTATAATGCTTCATTCTTGCCAACGTTTGCTCTTGCTACATTTTTTCAAGCTAGCAATCATCACACTCTGTTGGGATAAGAACCAAGGATATTTGATTTATTCAATAATTCATAAAGAAAAAAGTTCTAATCCAAAGCAAACTTTAGGTTTTCTATATTTACCCCTTAATCTCTCACTTACACTGGCAGGAAATAGGTATATTTATGCCGTCAGAAAACAGCAATGTCAAAGCAGAGCTCAGATGACACAGTTGGTGTCTTTACAATTGCTTTTATACTGCTGTTTTAGAAGTTGGCTGATCCATTGTTTGTATCATTGCTTTGATGCAGTGAATGATCAAGACCTTGCTGTTACAGCCAAGGAATACACCCCACAGAAGCACATTGTCATATTAGAACTGTGTCAATTTGCCCCCTTCCAGGGAGATGACCAAACAGATTAAACTCTTCCATGGTATTTTACAATGGGCAAGTTATAAAGACCAAACCATTTTTGTTGTGCACTGCAGCTCGTTAGGCACTTCAGAGATCTAAAAATATATTTTTTTACAGCAGCTGTTATATTTTACATATTTTTTAAAAGAATTGTGTGTGTAAGTAACATAGTCAAATGAAAAACATATGTCCACAGTTAATAGTATACAAAAAGAGCACTATGTATATCACTGAGAAGTGAATAACATAAGCTTTGGTTATTGGCTTAAATGAATACTTTACAATCATTTTCCCCCATAAAAGGTGTGAACTCTGAGGGGGGGGGGAGTACTGCTGGGAATGGTGCCCTCTCTCATCTTAAAATGTGTGAGAATCCAAACAGATTATTTATATGCAGCTTCTTGTATTGATTACATTATGCTACATACTGTGCGATTCAATAGGACTCCTAAAAATATATTTTATAAGAGCTTATGGTTTGTAACGGCAGAATAGCAAAAGGTTCAGCTCTCACCATAATCTGAAGGCTCAGGATTTACACTCTAATTCCTGACAGCTCAGAAGGAAGGGTTTGCAGCACACACTAGCACACATGTACGTGGGGTTCTGCCCTGAAGGTGCTTTGCAAACCAAGACAAAATGCTGCCAAGATTTAAGTCTCTGATCTTCCAGAGATTCCAACTTTACAAAACGAGAATTTAAATGATGAATAAAACAGACAAACAGGGATGACTGAGGAAAGGAAAGCATTTTATTTGGGTTTTCTGTGTCTGTTAAGGATGTGCAGAACTAACAGTGGCTTCATGGCATGGCAAACACTGGGTCCATCAACTATGTAGAAAGGCCTCTCCACCCTACCTGTACTAGTAGGGGGGAGGATCTCATCATTTCTTCAAGTGAAAGACGGGAAGAATCACTAGAGGGCTCCCAAACTATTTAAAGGGACATTCTCCTTCCTGTAATGTGCATAGGATAACATGAGTTAAAGAAAAGACTTCAAGGATTCTCTTTTTACTTCTCTCGTTGGCTCAAATATTCTGTCTTTGTGTTCAAATTCACTCTTTCTGGAGGAGAGACTGCAAAAATCACTTTGAGGGTGATATAAAGTAGGAGGGGGGAAGCTTTCAGATAGATTTAACAACTGGAGGATTGGCGCTGCTGTCATTGGCTGAGCAGAGAGACAGAAACGAGAAATGTGACAAGGAATCGAAGTTGGAAATGTAGCTGAAGGCTGAATTTATACAGCTTGCAAAGAAAGGACAACATTCTGTGGGATGGGACCACCATAATTTGGTAAACTGTCCTATTTCTAAGCCATTTTCCACCCACTAAATTCAAGCACCTTGGTGTTCTTCTGCAATTTTTGGGGAGTCAAGGCATCTCTAACAAATACACATTTGTTCGTACTTACATGTGTGTGTATAAATACACGCATATACACATATATACACATATACGTGTATACAGTCACATACGAAAGTGGTCTTTAAGGGAGCCCACCAAGTGGTCTTTCAGGATGTCACCATATTGTGGAAAGGACAGAAAACTACTGATTCAAAAAGGAATTACCTAAAATTTTCTCTTCACTAACATGGCCTGTCACCTATTCCCTGCCAAGTCCTTTGGGCAGGAGAGATTTTACTGCCTAAAGTGAAACATCTCTTTCTCTGTGAGTTATCAGCATGAAAACACAAGTAGGATTTCTTCCAACGCTCCAAATAACTACTGCTTTTCCTTTTCATGTGCCATGTTGAGGTTGCTGCAGTACAGGTTCTTTTGACTTACAAGAATTTTGCCCAAATTATCAGTTATTTTAAATGAAGATTGAAAATCCACCTGTATCTTTGGACTCTGACATCTGCTAAGAGAGAAAGGCAAACAGCTTCCTGTAAAATAAAGAGAAAGAATAAACTATCTCTTATACGTGAGTTAACTGGGCATGAAGACTTTAATGGTTTTGACACATTCTATTGTAATTTTAGGAGATGAGGTCAAGGAATTTAATTTTTGTCTATTACTACATAACTCTAATTTTTCCAGACATATCCATTCTGGAAAGCTAATAACCCTCTGAGAGTCTCAGCTTTCTGTGGCTGTGGTCTCTTCACAGGCTTGTTCCTCTAGCCTAGAGTTTAGTGAAATTATTGGTTATCAGCAGTCCAGTTTAGCTTGACTTTTATTAACAACCCAAATTGATTTCTAACTGGTAGTCTTTGCCATCAATATTTTAAAAATTCCTTATAAGAAGTTCTGAATGGGGAAGGGAAGTCTGAAGCTATCAGACTTCTATAACAGTAGAAAAACAATATTATGATAAGCAGATATCAGAGATCAAGGAGCTTCTAAAAGTCTAGAAATGACATCTGAAAGCAGCAATTTTTTGTTGGATTCTGAAATTATTCCTTGTGCCTTTCTGCTTTTGGACATTCTGTGGGCTCCAGCAGTATTTTTCTAAGTAATCATTTAAGAGGAATGAAACATTAGCACATACCAAGTAAGCTCAACAGTAATGAAGTGGTGCTGTATCTTGTAAATGATTCAGGAATGGAACAGTTAACACTATTAGTGCTAAAGTGGTCATAATTATATTTTGCAGTTAGTGCTCCATTAAGATGAATGGGAAAATTCACATCTGTCTTTGGTACCACTGTTTCAGGCTATCTAAATGCAGACTACCTGAGATAGTTGCATTCTAATTTTTTTTTGCAATTCCTTGAAACTGTGCAACATCCTGCATTCATTTTTTATTAGCTTGACACCAGTAATTTCGCTTTCTTTTTTTGAAGTTCTGCTGTCAGTATGTCAATTCTACTAAAGACAGGATGCCCGACGAAGCATAGGGGACATAGACTGTTGCCTATCACAATTAGAGGATAAGGGGACAGGACAATGTTTTAAAAGTTATCATTTGCTATCAGGAACTGCTTATTTTTACAACTAGTGTGCTAGTGAGAGTCATGCCTCTACTTTCCTTAGTATTCTACTGGAGAGTGAAGAAGTCAGCAGAGGTAAATAAAATATTCATCCAGTGCAGATAAAAACACAGAACTGTTTGTGTACACATCACGCCCTCTGCATCATACGCACTCTTCATTTGTAGCCTCCTTTCACATACACTGTTTATTTCCATGCTGCAGCACCTATTTTGAATGTAAACTACAAGTATCTTGGGGCATCGTTTTTTGTCCTTTATACACTAATGAAGGACACTGGTGATCTTGATAATAATGCTCTATATTTAATGATAAGTATTTAGATGCTTAATTCTCTTGATTTATAGCCTGTGTTTGCTTTGTGCATTCTTTAAATGCATCTATATGACTGAACAGAAATAATTCTGTATTAGCTTGTAAATATTTATTCAGAATATTACATTCTTACTCTGTAGTTCTTGTAGTTGTTACGTCTTTGTGTCAGTTGTCACTTGAGGTATTTGTCATCCAGTTACAGTGTATCTCTATAACCTTTTGGTGATTTCAAGAGCAGTTTCATGGCCACTGAAAAGGAAATTATTGACAATTCATAACCTGTTACAGTTCCTGCTCCACCTGCCATTTTCTAACTCCCTAGACTATTGTGAACTTAGAGAAGACTGCTTTTTAAAAATCATTTACCATCTGCTGTATACTGCTTAATGCTTGATATCCTGTTAGGGCTTCTTGAACCAATTTTTGCAGTCTAGTTCTATTTGCATTTTCCAAGCTGAGCCAAGAGACAATTAGACAGCAGACAATTTGTTGAGTCTCAGTCCTTCCCTGCTGAGCTAGGAATGTTTTGCTAAAGTATTCCAGGTAACCAGGGAGGCTTGTCTTCTTTCTAGTCATTGTCTTCCATTTTTCAGGTCTTTGGTGCATGAATCTGACATTTCAAAAAACTACATTTGTGCCATACTTAAAACTATGTCCCATAGTATTCATTCCTTTTTCTGTAAAACCATCCCACTGCTCTCTGAGACAATGTGCTCCTATTTGTCTTAATTTTGTAACTACGAGAACTCTTCCCCTGTAGTGCCAAACTTATTTTCCACTGGACTTTGAATCTCAGACTAGCCATACGCAATATCATTGTATGAAGTTAGATAGTTGTTCCTACCACCCCCAATTCATCCAAGCAATAATAAAATACATGCCACACTGCACTATCTTTCATTCCAAAGTGTCCTGCTGGATACACATCACAACAGTCAAGACACCATAGGGGTCTGATTTACAAGTGGGGACAGTTTAAGTTGAGGCAGTTTCCGTGTTTCGCACCCCTCTTTTTCTTGCTTGTCTTAGAGATTCCTACTCTGACTACAGAGCTGGCTCCACTTCTCACAAAGCAGTAGTTGAACTGCTGAAGTTTATTACACAAATGCCAAGCTCTTATTTGCAATTCTGTAGCTGTTACATCAGAGTCTGAACTGTTCCTGTTCCTGCAGTGTGGGTAGGAAACTACTGCAGCCATTCCAATGTAAGATATCCCATCCTTGATCATGACTCAGTCCAAGCCTCTTCTGGTGAAGAAGAGTGTCAGCTAACACATTTCAACCAGCAAGAGAGCATAAATTTTCTTGAGGAAAGGCCACATAGATAAAGCAGCATTTGGTTTTTTATAGTATCTCATAAAGGATCACTGCTGAGTGTACTGCATGGAATCTTTTGGCTTGGAAATTTGAAAACTGACTTGATTATACCAGGATTTGATTACCCTGTGCCAGAAAACTTAAAACGCTCTGAGGCATATATAAATTAACAGGACAGTGTTCAGCTGAGTATCAAGACACAACCTTCTATATTTCCTAATACTGACCTGTGGATTTTCTGCATGTAGATCATCTATTTCACTTTAGTTCTGTTTGAGTGCAGTAGAAATAGACTATTACTTTGACTCTTCATCATCTGAGACTGACCCTCCAGTGCCTTTACAGGATTAGAACTACATACAAGAAGATATATCTTCTGGTATGATGCTTTCATTCCTCACCCTCCCAAACTGATGAACAATTACTGTAGGATCAGGAACTAGTTTTCTTTCAGTGAACCTGTAGACCTTTGAATGTACTGCTGTATGCGTATGGTATATGCTCCACATTTTAGCACAAAGCTCAGTCTAGTCTATAAACATAAACACCTGTATAACATCTAAAAACAGGAGAAAACAAGCAAGAAAGAAAAAAAGCCAAAACCAACCAATCAACTATATAAACAAACAAACAAAAACAACAACAACAAAGGGAAATAAAAAACAAAATAAATAAACTTACCATGGCAAATAAGAAACTTGCCATGGCAAACCAGCAAACAAAAAAAATAGTGTCTGTTCAGGGAATGCTGTCAGGCTTGTAACTGGAAATACGAAAACTGTACCTTGTTTGTTCTGACTAAATTCAAGGAAGACCTTTATGTAATCACTGTAAATCAGTGGGATTTTTTTTTTTTAAAGCATGATTCACATGGTCAGCCTCACATTCTAATAGCTAGATGCCAGTGAGACCCAGAATACTGGCTAGACATTTTGGGTATAAGTGCATTACCTAGTTGAGAGCTGTAAAAATAATGGAATTTTCAGATTGACAGACTAATCACATAACAAGGGATACAATTAATTTTGCATTGTCCTAAACAATTTCAATTGTCCTAAACCAAAACATTTTGATCCCTTTCAGGATTCTTCCATTATAATGGGTTTTTTTTTGAATTAAAAATAGACCAATTTTTAAGGGAAAACACTAAGATCAAAAATCCATTTTTAACATTTTGAATATATTAAAAACCCCACTCAGATTTCTCCCTTTCCTTTGCTTTTTCTCCAACTGATTTTTTTTAAATGAAATTGCTTATTCAATTGAACTTACATTTATGAACAATCCTGTCATCCCCAAAATCATCTCAATGAGCTGCATTCAGCCAGCTTCTCACCTGCTCTGAGCTGGGTTAGATTAAAATGCTGGAAGTCAGCTATAAATCTCAGCCATTGCACAATGATGGAAATGTTTTTGGCAAGTGGTGATAGTGTAGACATCGCCAATAAGTGCTTCAAACTGGACGCTTTGTCTCTTAAACCCCCATTAACACTCATCACTATTTGATATTTATTTAGCAGCATTTCTTTCTTTCCAAAGTACCCGATCCAAAGCAAAAGGAATCTTTTCTTGACTTCTGTCTGATCAGGCCCCAACCTCCTGCTTCCTTTTGGAAAAATAGAAAGGCAGTACGAAAACAGTGTAAACTTTCTGGTTTTTTTCCTAGCCTTATCTTTGTTCTGTTGTTTTTTGGTTTTTTTTTAATGAAGCTAAATAATTTCTTCTCAAAGTCTGCCTTGTTCCTCTTCCATATGTTCCCTGCCTACGTAAATACCTTTAGCCTCTTTATTAATTCTTTGACAAATGTGTTTAGACCTCCTTCTCACTGTTCCTTTTTTTCTAGCAGGTTTTAATCTAATCTAATGGTACTTAGTAGCCGGTTCAGGTCCAGCGGAAGTTTGTGCCACTGTCCTGGCATTAGTGGAGCAATATAGCTTATTCTGGGTCTTGGTTTGACCCTCCCTTTCTCTACAGTTAACACTTTCTTTCTGCAGCTCTCCTCCCACTAAGGCTTGAATAATAAAACATGCTGCAAAGCAGTGGTGTTCCTGAGAGTTAGCATTTGGGGTAGCAGATGGGGTGATAAAGAAACTGTTTGTGGGGGTGGGGTATGGCCCCTATTACTCCACACCCACTACATGTATTTTTAGCCATTAAATATAATGTGGAAATGTAATGCATTTCAGAACTGTATTTTATCAATATATTATCCCCTTAAGTACAGTACTTTATAAATATTGATAAACTTGATCATAAACAAACTCATTGCTAATTCCTGGAGAACAGTCATCATGATGTGGCAGTGTTTACTGAAGTGGCGATTGGCATGAAGCTGTGATGCAAAGGATATATTTCTCTGGGTTAACAATTTGCTAGAGGACGTATCTCTGTGCATATATTCAGTTCAGAGGGTCTGCACAAGTATATGCAAAAGTACTATTTGACAAACAAATGCTAATGTTTACATAATATCCCATGTAAGAGGCACGGTAGAATTTCTTCTGATTCTCAGTATCTGTAAATATATCAAGTGCTAGTTATGAGGCTAATATGAAACTGCCTGTACCTCTCAAAAAATATTCCTAGTGAAAAATTGCAATCCCTATTTCTATAATTTATATTCATATTAGCTCTAATTCAGAATTAATGTAAATTAGAAGACATACTAAGTAGAAAGTGGGTGCAATACACTACTGTTATGATTGGTATTGCCTTACAGTTAGTGTTAGCACTTCACAGTGATCATTCAAGGTGTACAAAAAGCAGCCCTCTAAGTGATTCCTCACCCCGCAGTGAGTCACTCTGAGCAGAGGTTTCCCACCAAGCAAAATACAGGTCAGAACATAATCTCATAGAAACAATACTCTGAATAAGATAAAATGCTAGCCACAGGAAAAATCAGAATGCTGTAACAGTTCTCATTTTTACATTTGTTCCTTAAAAAGAATCACAATATGTTCCTTCCTTTTTGCTTCTATATTTCAGAAATTCATATCCTTGTATTTTTTTATTTCTAATAAGTTTTCTCTATCACAGTTTAAACTCAATTTTTTATTACCAAAAGAAAGAAAAGCTTGTAAAAAAACCAAACCCAAACATTCTATTCCTTCTTTATTTCTAAGTACACTTCAATTTCTTCTTCAGCTAAGGCAAATTATTTTCCTGAGAAGAAAACTGCTTGGAACTTAAGCAAATTATCAGTAAGCAGCTTTTTCCCTTTTTTTCCCCTTCTCTGTCTTGCTTTAAGTTAGGTTTCAGATTAAAAGCAATATGATACATATATATATTTTACTTTACATCAAGTGGAGACCTTTTATTTAGAGACTAGTAAACTATTGAGATTACTTTTCTGAAAATTTAAAAAATTTATGTGTCAAATTATTCCAGTCAGGTGCTTATCTGCATTCCGTCTCAATAAAACAGGTCTCCGTTTCCTGTGTTCTATGTCTTTGTGTTTCTGTTCACAGTACGGACACAGGAGACTCCGATCTTCAGACACGGGCTATGAAAATAGTTAATGCATTTATGTAGCAACATTTTCCATACTATAAGGGGTTACTTGATGCATTTTTTCACACATCCTCTGATTTTAAGGAGAAAAAAAAAGAAACAAAAAAGAAAAGAAGAAAGTCTTTGTGACTTTGTGCAATTACTATTGTCCTATTGTTATCTTTAGAGAAGGACCCTTCTGCATGCACAAAAAAAATAAGGAAAACAGATTTGTTTTGACAGACTATTATACTACAAAAATATTTTTGAATGTAAGCTGCAGCAAAGTTCAGTCTTAGAAAATGCAAACCCGGTACACTATTTCACTGACGTTATGGGGAAGCATGGAGAAGTGAATGTAAAAGGTTCTTTTTGGTTTTTGCTAAATAGGCAAGTAGCAGGATAGCCTAAAAATTTACTACTGAAAGAATTTTCTTAAATGTCATAATTTTCACAAAATTACAATATTTCTTGCATACACTGTGAAGTGACCACCCTTTATTTTGCAATCAGAGAGCAGAGCTGGCAGAACTGAAGTGGTTTGGCAGCTGCAGAGATGAAACTGAACTGAACAAACAGTTTCTTAAGTGATGCTTGGATAGAAGAATTTGGAAACAGTTCAGCTTTAAAAAAAAAATCATTTAAATGTGTGAATCCCGCTTGTTACATTCTTGGGAGTAATTTCTATATATATGGCACAGTAGTTATTATACCGCTAAGGAAAGAAAAGTATAAGAGTATTAGAATAAATTCCTGTTGCAGAAAAAGTACAGCTCTATTTACAGAGATAACTATAGTTAACACATACAGGCAACAATATATCATTTTGGCAATACTTTTACATATCAAGTTACCAAGAACAATCACTTATTTCTTTTTTTCTGACCCAGGGACACAGTTGTGCGTAATAAAGAGATCTCTTTCTGTACTGGCTAGATTTGAACTTCTGAACATCCATATTCAGCAAAAATGGCTCGGAGGGCTTGTTGAGAAATACTTTGTGAGTTTTACATTAGCTATCCATCAAGGGCTACAAGCGACAGCCTCATCAACCACTTTGCAGAGCAACCTTCTGAATAGCAGAGAGCTCAATATAATGAAATTTCATATTACTTTCTGCAGTAGGAAATATCCAGTGTAGTTTTCAGTGAAGTCAGTATTTCATAGGGTCAAATGCCTCTACAGTTTCATAGCTTGGATGCTTCATTTTGATCAACTTCTTCAAAGTGTGCCCATTCTGAGCTTTTCTGATCTCAAAGGGACAGGCATAATTTATTGCTTAAATTTTCTGTTCTCTTGTGAGTCCAGAAAGAAGAAAATGAATATACTTGCAAAGAATATCTTTATCTCAACAACAGCTTCTCATTCAGCATGAGGTCTTCAAAGCGAATGAAGATTTTAGGTTTGCTGGCATTTTGTCACCCTAACCAAGGCAGCCAACTGGCTCTGGTTTTAACACATAAAAGCTTCTGTTAATTTTTATTTTTGCCTAGATCCACTATATTGTTTGAAAAGAAAAAAATGTCTCTTCAGATGAGGCTTATTAGTTTTAGCAGCAATATTATGGACATTATGAGTATTATGGACTGTGGACTGTTTACCCTACATCCAGTACTATGTACTCATGACTAGTGTGATTTGAGGAGATAGACTGCATATGTTTGCTATCCACAGACACTGGTAATTACCATAAAGTTGACATTAACCAGAGGTCATGGACAATTCAGGGTCAAAGTTTGTATATTTTTTACTTATGCAAGTTAGCAAAAAACTTGGGGGCTCAAAAATATAATTGCAGGCCCAGCAGATGTACTTCATCATGTGCTGTCTAACATAAAGTAATTGTTCTTCAATTACTTTAGATAGTGAATATATAATATAGTCACTGAATATATTCTATATATAGAATATAGATATTCAGATACATATGTATATGCAGTGCATAGATCTATTTTCACTACCTCACTATTTAGGGACTGTAGATCATCGTGCTCTCTATCTCACCCTCTTCAATACAAATGATTCTAAATCTACATATTTTTTCATCAGCAGAACTCAAAAGTAATTCCTTCTATTCCAGAATGTATTCTCTGGAAGTCTTCAGTAAAATTTAATAATTATTTAATAATAATTATTTCCCTCTGATATTTTAAATTCTCAGTTTTAAGTAGCTCTGCGGATATTGAATCCCTTTTAAATGTAATAGCTGAAGGACAGCTATTTGATAATTTTGCTCAGGAAGAATGCATTATAATTCAGGCCTAACCCTATATATAAAAATTGGTTTAAAAGCTTCCTTTGTCTCTCTTTGCTGGCCTTTGTACAATCACATAGGAAAAGAGATGGACAAGATCAAGATAAAAAAATATATAGCACAAGCAAATAAACCAAAACTAGCAGGAATGAAATTACTAACTTAGAAAAACTGCAGAAAAATGCACCAGGTTCCTGATCATTTTAAGGTTTACATGTGTGCTTGCTTTTAAAACATATATTTGTGTTTCTGTGTGTCTGGGCTGTCACCTATCTTGCCTTTTGCATCCCAGTCAAGCACATGTTGTATAGGTTTGGGATGGGAAGACTGGCAGATTTGATGTCAAGGTTTTCTGGTAATTCTGCTGTGCTCCACCTTTGCACACATGCAGGATACTAATTTTCAAAATGGATGCATCTGTTTTCAATAGCATTGCCTAAAATAGACTACAGTGATGTTAAACAACAAAACCCCACAGTGAATGGGTACTGCTAATCTTTTCTGATTCTCCAGGAATCAGCACTACCTGTGTTCCTTTATTATGTCTAAGACTGCAAAGCAAATAGAATTCATACCCACGCTCTCTGCTGTGCCATCAAAGACTAGCAAGCACCTAGAGACAAGGCTGCAGTAGTAGGATAGCAAGGGCAACTTGAACAAAATTATCCCCTCTATGCTCCTGCTTTGGGAAGGTGCCACTGCCCATAACTGGGAGTGATAACAGTTGAGGGAAAAGGGACACAACACTAAATTAGAGCACAGCACACTCTCAGAATATGAAACTGAATCCCTGATTACATTTTTTTGATATGCTGAGGATCTATTAGAGGTATTTCAAAGAAACTTTGAGGAAAGGGAATAGCACAAAGATCTTTGTCATATGTTAAAAGTTCATTGCTGTATTTCTTAGAGTAAGAGGTATGGGAATTATTAAACCTGGAATTGTTACAATAGATCTATTTTTTAGAAGATGATGTAAGGCATGGTGTAAGTTTATCACTTATCAAGAAACCGTATCACTTACAAGACCCCATATGTTTCATTCATATTAACAAACCCAGCAACTGATTAAGACTAAAACACAAACATCTCATGGACTTTTCCAATTTTGAAATAGTTATTAGAAACAAACATTAAAGGATCATAGGTTCTCTGACCTGATGTTTCCCTTCACAAATGTCTCCTTTGTAACAGTCACATCAGCATGAGTGTACAGGTTTATGGGCGGTGAGCTGTAAAGCACTGCTCCAGACACAAGAATTACTGATCCAAGTGGCTCTCCATGGCAATAAAAAGCTCTTCAGGCCTCATTATTAGACTAACCTAATTTGTGTATTATGTTCCTTCTGCTCTGGAAACAACAGTGATACATCTTTGTTTGTTAGTGGGGGTTCCCTCTGAGCTCAGCATCCATTCATGTTTGCTTGACTTTTCTTCTACTGCTGGCAGAAGAAATCCACTCTTTAAGAGGAGCATGACTGGTCACATTCCAGTGTAGGATAAACCTCATTTGGTCTCAGTGTTCGGGCCCCAAACTCTCCTATTCATTCTCCAGATCCTTTGTAAAAGCAGTGTGATTCATTCACTCGGTGGAAAAGATGTTCATTTCCCCTTTGGACCTTCTGGCATGAAAGGGCTTTAGAATCAATAATCATAAATGGGGCCTTGGTAGACTCTCCTTTCTCTTTCATTCTAACTTGGCTGTAGACATCTTTTTCATTAAACATGCATCTAACTGTGACCATACTATACAGAATCTTCTGAGCAGTAAAGAGAAGAAATAAAAGTACTCCAAAACCTCCTGATGTTTATTTTGACACTTTGAAAAATGCCTCCATTCTGAATCCAGCATTAATTTCTTCGAAGTTTTTTCATATGATTCGGCACAGTAAATGTTGTTTTTACAATTGGATATTCACAATTGAAAATCCACACTCACTGTTTGACAGTGATTAAACTAATAAAATACTGACTACTGTGAGTTAATATTATTCTTTGAACAGAAAAAGGCCATTCTTAAAGACTATAGTAATTAAATATTTTCTAAAATGCCCCAGGCAAATTTATTCCACCTAATCACAAACTCTGCCTAATATTGTGTGAATATAATGAGATCTGTATTCAGTTTAGGCAGTTTTCTAGAGAAAATACAAAATAGAAGGAGAAATCCAGGAAAATTCTATAGAAATCTAAAACAAATTTGATTATATTCAGGCCAATGACCTATGTCAGTGTGATTTCATTATCTTCTTCTAGAATCACAGCTTTCTGGCTTTGTCTCCCATTTTTAAAAGTATAAGTAGCCAATAACCAAAGAAAATAGCTGTGCAAGGTTGGCACCATCTGCCACTGTCATGAATATGCTTGGCTTTTTGTTTTCACTTCTGTCCTCTGAGTGAAATAAAGGAAACATGCATTTTACTTTTTTTACATATGCAATGAGCTAGTCACCTTCTCCAGGCTGCTCCTTTATCTCCTACTTGATGAGGGAAACCAACGTAGACAATAAAATATGGGCTAATACATGGCTGGCAGCATTTCTTGAAAGTTACTTTAGCAATGACTTTGTGGTTACAGGCAGATTTACTGTAATTACTGCTTTTCTGTACAATTTATGAATCCGATTATGCAAAAACTCTCACTTTTGCTGTTATTGATAAACAATTATAGGAAAAAATATTTTGTACAAGGAAGACAGAACTGGGGATCTTCTGTTACATGTCATGCAAGAATGACATGTGGGTGGATGTTGCAATTCTAACGTTGAAATATCTTTAATTAGAACTGTTGGGACTTTCCCTTTCATGTTTCATTTACAGTTTCTTCTTTCTTTTATCTTTTTTTGATTTTTTTTTCTTTTTTCTACCAAGAGCTCTCAAATGTCAGTTTACATTCATTTCAAATTACTGAACTAGTGGTTTGCTGTCTTTTACCTTTTATTAGTATGATTATAATGTATGTTACAGTGCACATTCCATTCTAGAAATATATATGCATTACTTATTATCAAAAAAGAATTATCAAAGTAAAAACACTATTAAAAAATTGTACTAAATGTTCTGAAAACTAATATCCATTTCACCTTTAATTTAATGTTAGTGGAGTCAGTGCTGCACTAAACATGATATAAATATTGCAATATTAACAGAAGAATTATGTCTAAAATAACAAAGATATTAATGAATTAAAATCACTTACATTATATAACTGCAGTAGGCACAGCCAATGTTAAAAATTAGTTTCAAGGCTGTTAAAATATACATCAATTCTACTGCTAACTGGTTTTTCTTAGAATGCTGTAAAGTATATTCAATACTTTTATTCTACCATGAATGTTTATTAAACAAACCATCAAGCAGCACAAAGGCAAGTATTTTAAAGGTCTGGCTTTAAAATATTCGTATCAATTGTATTACTTCATAGAAAGGGCTGTTTAGTAGCTATTAAAGATTAAAATTTGAGACTAAATTTGGGGTTGATTCCATGACCCCTTCAGTTCAGGTTCTGCAAAACTGCACACAGTGGTTTAAAATTTGAATCCTTAGTTTCTAGGTTGCAGTGTGGAAGGTAAAATAATTCACATGCTTTTCTTTGTCTATCAGAGTGATGAATTGAATACTTCAAAATTTTAATAACAACCATTTACCCATCCTAACGATGGAGTATCCTTACAAAGACAACAGTATTTTTCAAAACAATTCATTTAGGAAACAGTCACATGACCTTTTTAACTGCCTTTAAGATAGCAATAAAATTGGCTCACTCAGCCAGCCCTAATGAGGAAGAGAGAGAAAACATCAACCTTTTCCCTTTCCTCTATCTAATTATAAACAGCATTGTCAACTGACTCCAAGATCAGCCGAATCCTAATTGACCTCAGACGCTGTACAATAAAAGATAATGAGAGCTGCCAAACTAAATGTTAAAAAAATAAACTGTAATTAGTGTCTTAACTCTTCATTTTTCATTTCATTTTTTCTGCTCTTCACAATCACAGCTTTTTCTTTAAGAGTTGTTTTTAGGCTGAAATGTACCAAAATTGGGCACATGCTAGAAAGTCTATATTATGTGTCCCTGAAAAGGAGCAGTCAGTGAGATGGTGAAATTCAGTGGGAAATAAACAATGATGACTGTGAAGCACATCACTTATTATCTCTTCCAGTGGTCTATGGAATTACTCACTTTTCTTTGAAAACAGCGTGCTGTTATCCAATCAGCTAAGTTTTAGTTATATTTTCAAAAGATTCTTCAAAGACTGTAATCCTACAAATATTTAAATTAATGTCTTCATTCAATTCCATATTGCTCTCCTGTGCTTAATATAAACTGATGAAACTATTAACACCAGTAAGAAGCATGACTTTGTCCCAAATCTTCGCAAGGTTTTACAGCTTTAATGTTTATAATATTAATTAATGGAATTGCCATACACAGAGTTTATACTAGTAAATAGTTTATCTAGATTTCTAGCTACATAGATGGGGCCACAGCTTCATAGTTTTTATTACATAATTATATCTGCTATAGCTATTCCAAGGACAAACTTACAAAGGCTGAAGCCTTTCTCAAGTTTTGCCTTACAGATGAAATCCTTACCATGGGTTGTATTCTGCACATACTCACTATATTTACTTTAATCTATATAATTATACCTAGTAAAAATATCTGTCTCATACAAAATCAATCTTCACATAAGAAAGCATCTAGAAAGGTTTAAAAATGTAATCACCACCTTCCAACATTTTACTCATCACTCGTACTTAGCATCTATCTTAATGTAACGTCCAATCAATCCAGTTAGAACTTCCACATTTGCAAGACAAATATTGCACTAAGACATAGCTAAGTTTTGAAAGGCTTCTTGTTTTTAACTCCAGATCTAAAAAAATGGCTTGTTCTAGTTCTGATCATTAACTGACTAGTCCTCTCAAATTTAGAAATAGGTTGCTGAAATTCCATATGGTTTCATCTCTTAGCCCTCATTATTCACTATTACTGTAATGATTTCTAACTTTATATTGCCATCCTCCTACAATTTCATTTGTTGTATATTTCATCCATTACTACCTGAATCTCATTACATACTTTCCTCCATGGCATTTCAGTAATGCAAATCACCCTCCAGTAGGGACAATACTTCTAATCTCAATTTGCATGATTATTCAGATAACATGATGATGAGTCTGGAAAACCAGGCTAAAGTGGTCACTCTTCTCTAGTCCTTGAAAGACTGAAAGGAATGCGCTTACTTGAGGAAAAAAAAAATGCTAATAAGGAGAAAGACTACTTTTTCTAAGTTATTACCCCTTCAAAGTCTCCCTGACAGAGTAATCTTCTCTAGATCTGTCATTTCAGAATCCATTAAATTATTTTCAGATTTGCTAGAGCCCTAGCAGACTTATTTTGTATGTAGGTTCTATTTTCACAGCAAAATGAGACCACAGTTTGATAATACATTAAATTCGGCAGCACTATTAGCTTAATATATACATTTCCAAAAAAAAAGGGGAAATTTGCTTTACACTCCACAATCAGCTGCATTGGCACAACTGAGAGATGGTTATGTAGTACTGGAGCATCAGCAGGAGCTGGTGATGGGAGCTGGTGCGGTCAGAAACCAAACTGGTTTTAGTGCCCAAGGCAACCCATGCTCAAGTCACAGTCTCAGCTGCAGTGGTAATATGCACTACTGTAATCTGCTTTTCTTATCCATGTTACCTTAGAGAAATGCAATGGCAAGGGTCCTATCCTTCAGCAGCAAACAGATTACAAAACTTATAGGGATTTTGGGTGACTAACAAATACTATCACCTTTTCTGCTGTGTTTTCACCCCAATTGTTAGGTCTGCAAAATAGCAGTATGGTAAAAAGCATCCCTTTCATTTACAGCACAAATATATATCCATCTTTCTGTTCCATCAAGCTCATAAATTGGTTGGGATTCCTAAATTTTAAAAAGTATGGTGAGAATGTTAGTAATTATTACTTCAGGCAATAAGTGATCCTTGACTATATTTGTGTATATTACTGCTGAGCAAATAAATAATAGCATAAAGAAAGAGGATGAATTCATAGTGAAATCATAAAATGTATACTTCTTACATTAATTATGTAAGAGAGAAGTTCCTTTAAAAATGCAGATACAAGCGTTTTTTAAATGAAGCACACTTTTTAAAGTGTGCGTTTTATATGGATCAAAATGTGTCTTGGTATTTTTAATCTTAGGCCAAGTGGTTAAAGATATTTTGACACAAATGTTTCAAGTGTGAAATCCTCCACATAATTCCTCAACAATCTCTTCTGAGTTTAAAAAAATAAACCCCTTATTTCTGTAATTTAAGATGTGCAATACTAAACTTTATAACAACAAAGTCATTACAGATGCAAAGAACTCAAGATAAATACCAGCAGCAGATACTAACGTCAATATTACAAGCACAACTAGTAAAATAATTTTATATGAAAATAAGCTATTTATAAATTAAAATCTTAGGTTTCACCACATGACAGTTTGCACAAAAATCTTACGTAAGCCACCACTTTCTGTTTTCTCCCCCCTCTAACATGACATTCTTTGGCTTATTCTTTTTACACCAACACTATAACACAAATGAAATTCTATGACATTATTTTTATGCTACATGCTATAGTCATGCATTTATATGAATTTCTAAAATCATGCCTATCAAATCGTATCTAATTGGTCATACTGATTGTAAAATCAAAGCATTTTTTATTATTTTTGTTTTATTTTCAAGTTTATTGCACTGTCTCTTCTAAAAAATCTTGTGATTTACTTAATAATAATGGGGAAAGCATAACTGGAAGTGAAGACACTTTGTAGCTAAAACCAAGAGATTCAGAAAACAGAATTTCTTTTCTGTGTGCCTTCTCATAGTTCTATAATGCCAAGTAAAATCACAGCTAAGTGTCAGGTAAATCCAAGTTTCTAAATGCTTCCTTCCAAAAGGGAGGATATATTTTATTCAACAGTTTTTTTTTTTAGCATGATGATTCTTTTCAGGTAGGATATGGATTATGAGAAAAATGGATACAAAAATCAAATCCTAGCGTCAGATAGAAAGGAATTTCAAGATAACAACCAAAAGAATGACTATGGGTATGTGAAACATTTGTTTGCAAGATACAATGGTGTTTTAAGCACATACCTAGCGCTTTCTCCACATGCTGAGTAACCAGGCTAATTAAAAAGCCCATACAGCTCTTGTTAAAATCTGTTCAAATTTTTGGAGCACCTGTTATAACAGAATGCCCACAGACTTGATAGTTTAGAGCCAAGACACCTGCTACCTTATGTCTCACAGTATGTTCAGTTTTATACTGATAGTAAAAAAAAAGTCCACTTTCTGACATTTAACAATCTCATAAATGATGGGAAATAAATTGCAAAATTTCGTAATTTAACCCTTGACTGTCACTTCCCTTTACCTATAATTTCCTGTGAGCAGGCAATACAATGTACTTTTGGAACTATCTCATTTCTTTCTTGCATATTTATTTTATGTTATGATACACTGAGCACAGTGTATAGTTCTTGCTTTGCTTTGCTCCACAAATTTTAAAGATATGGCTGGTATCTGAGTAAAGGTAGCTTAACTGAAAAGGGAATGTGCTTCACACCTGCACTAAAATCCAGCTAGTCCGTATTTGTGCCTCCTTGAACCAGACTTTCATCTCCACTACTGATCAATAACTAAAATACACTAATTCAACAATTACATTTGACTTCAAAACTTCGTTTAAATACGATTTGGCAATATTAATAGAAATGTACCTCAGCACACAATTTTGTTAATAAACACGTATAGGCCCCGATCTCAAGAGTGGAAGTACATTCCAAAAAAGGGAAAGTTATTAACAAGCAGTTACCAACAGGTGTAAAAAGTAGAGAAAGATTTTATTATGAAAAAAATCATTATCACAATAGCCTTGTGACAGTGACTCAAACCTTGTCAACATTTACGTAGATAACTAATTTTATGTGTATGTAAATAGAGTGTATGAATATCTGCAGGATCAGAACTGTCACCTTTTGTAGGTATCTGAGTCATGCTGGAATCACTTTATGTAACTAATTGCACTGGGAACAGGATTTCATCTATGGATTCTATAAGAAACTTGTACTTATGTAGCCATAGCTACTGGTTTAATCAGACTTTAGAAAGAAATTGGGAATGAAGAGACTATGAGCACATCTTGAAGTCAGCTTACTTTGCTGTTCAGCAGCTTGGAGTTATAGAAATTTGGATTTAAATATTTTTTTATATAATAACATTTTAGATATACTGATGAACAGAAATACAAACCTCTCAGGTTCAGAACTATATTTTCTTGGATGAATATTCAAGACCTCACACACTAAATACTAGATATCGAGCTACTCCCATATTAGAATATACTACAAACTTGGATAAAAACGTGAAACAACACCCTCTTAAAGTACTTTGTACACCTCTGCTTTTGCTATTTAACATTTCTATATGAATAGAAGTAATAGTGAATGAAAACCTGGTCCTCAAAGCACAACATAAAAAAATATACGACAGAACAGAAATGAAGCAAAAATGACAGAGTAATGAACCCAATCGCATCAGCACAGTTCTTCAACAGGTAGATTTAATTCACCCTCAACACTCACAAGTGCACAAGTGCATATTTTGCCGAGAATAATCAACTATAACGTAAACAATTATTTAAATTCTGTAAATATTTCTTTGTATTTCAAAACTCATTTTCACATAGCTTCTCTATGTATTAGAAGCATAAATGTTGTTGGTTTGCACATCCCATTTCCGTTTAGAATTTATGTTAATTTAAGCCAGGAAAAATAATTGGTAACAGATACTAAAAGTTCTTGCAAGTTTTGTTAACTGTTAGTTGTGGAAATGGCATTGTTTTCCATATTTTGCCTATTGATTTGCCTTTGAGACAAAATACAACAAGAAAGCAGGTGATAAGCCTTTGTTAATGCCTCTGGGATGAAATGCTGCAGCTACAGACTACTGTTGATAAACAGATTTTGAATTAATTAGTTCTGCATAATTATCGGAGTTACCAAGTCTTAAAATTGAATGCAACTGGTCTTCATACATTTGTTTATATACCTCCTGCCAGCCAGGAAAAATGCTTTTATTTTATAGAAGATCATCAATTAAAGAAACTAATTTTAAACAGGTAGTAATAAAATAGTCTGCTACTGTAAGACGGCATATGGCAGAAGAAATATTAATTGCAGTTATTTTTGTTGAATTCCAGAGGCAAGTAGGACAGCTAGCTCTGCAAAACTGAGGTCAGTCTGTTGGCAAATGAAGAGGTGGGCTCTGTACTGGTAATTTTTTTAGTATATTTACATTGATATAGCAAGACATCTAGACTTTAGAATTGAAGGAAATTAAGAGAAAGTCAGTCTGTACTTTATTGACTTGGAATTCACGGATTTGAACCATTTCAGACTGAAGCAATTTTGAAATATAGAAACATTACAGCTATATCCTTCATACTGTTTTGAAAGGTTAGGTGTTTGAGGATATTTTATTTATTTTTCTACTAAAACCTGACTCCAAAGCTCGGGGTGACTCTTGCCAAAGCTTAGAAGCTTGTTAATATACAAAACATGAACAGAAAGCTGTATTCTGTAACCATTATCTCCATTTTAAACTGCTCATTCTTTTTCTTTTTTCTTTTTTTTTTTTATATTTGCATATGTCAAAGACCAAACACAGAGGAAAAAACTAATTTATTCAAAAGGGTAGCACATGGGACATGAAGTCCTGACAGATATAAGCAAATTATATTAATTTAAATATTTACATTTTAGTGTGCATATTGTAATTTATACAAATTACACATCCACTAATAATTAGGATTTAAATCTCATAACTCGGAACAGCATTTCGGTCCAACTTCTTTGAAATGCCAGAGAAAAAAAGTTTACTTGAGCCTCATCAATCCCAAAAATTTCAAGGAACCACTGATACCAAAAACCATAATAGGACAGTGACTTTCATTTAATATAAGTAAGCCCTGAACTTCTCTTCAACAGTTTATACGGAGTTTGAGCAATACACATGAAAAACAAATCAGGACCAGAATCAGTGTTATCTTCACCCCTCATGTAAACTCAAAGAAGAAAATCCCATGATTTGTGACTAAAAACTTTGACAGAACATTATATCCATTAAGAAACACAGTACTGGCTGTACAATTTTTCTGTTCTTCCCACCCCATCTCATACTCTCAGCTTTCCTTTTCTGCTAATCTCATTAAATTTTCTCCTCCAGTCCACAATTCTCCCACTTATTCCAGCTGTTGCTTCCTTTTTCATTCAATTTTCTACCCAATATTTTCTTCCGTAATATTCACAATTATAGTAGGTGTTATATCTGAACCAAAACATCATAAGAGGAATATGACTGCACTAAACACAAAGCAAGTGTGCTTATCTCAGGCCACTTGCACTGGCTTATAACATAAATAGTCATTTTGTGGGCATGGTAGCCTGGTCATCATAAAGAGCAATGATGCCAGAATCATGGCAAAATCACAAATATAGATGATTTCTAAATTAAACAGATTTATGTCTAGATTGAGATGTATTCAAATATTTAAACCTGCCAGAATGCCTTCAATGAACAGTGCCAAACACCAGACCCTATATTTCAAAATCTGCCCATTTAACTTGACATAGTCCTCTAATGCACCAAGTGTTCCCAGGATATTATTCTCTTCTGCCAGAAAGTAAACACCGCTTCCAAACTTCACTTTCAAAGAACTGGACTTTTCCAGTTTTCAGCAGAAACTATTGGGACACAGTGATCCTGGTTTACTTTGTCAAGTAGCAGAATAGATTTGCAGCTTAATGTGGGTGTTAGTATTTGTCATTCAGTGAGATAAAAACATTGCATACTCGGTACATTTTATGCTCTGTAAGTACAGAAACTGGACATTATATCAACAAGATTTAACTGTAAAATGAAGAAAAGATTAGAAAAAATATATCGAAGTTCAGTATTTATGCAACATATTAGCAAATAAAAAATTCAATTATTTTTTATTAAAATTTTTCACATTATAATATACCTTAGCTGATCAAAAAAATCTTCTAATACAGGGCATTCTTATGTACTTGTTTTTGCATTTTGCATTTATTTGCATACATTAAAGAAATGGCAATTTTTTTATATAGTTCACCCCATTTCCACGAAGTTGGTCTTCGAAAGTGTTAATAGCTTGAAATGGTTAATATTTTTTCATACACTTTTCATGTTGCCTGGAATGACTGTAACGTGACTATATGTTGGCTTGATAAGAGTGACTTATTGATTTGTAAGACTCAATAAAAATATTGTAAAAATATTTACCTGAACATACACCTTTGCTGTCTTGGTATGGGGATACAAAAGACTATTTACCCATGTCTACAGAACAACCCCAGCACTACAAATCCTGTGTGCTCAGCTGTTATGGACTGGGGACTCTGGAAATACATCCATGGCTAGGCCTGGGCTGGATTTGATGTGCAGATGCAAACCACACAAAACAGCTCAAAGCCAGGAGTTGTTAAGGACAAATATAAAGCCCAGTTTGGGCACTAGAATGTCCACATTTATTGATCCAAATGGAAAAAGCAAAAAGATACACAAAGGTCAGTTAAATCAAACAGAAGACCCCAAGAGGAGGAGCAGGCAGAAATGAAACAGATCTAGGCAGGATGATTCAAGTCAAAGATTAGAATGTCAGAGCTCAGATTCCGGGATCAGGACTGAAGGGAAATCAGAAATGAAGCAATACAGTGAATCTTTCTCTCTGGGAGTTTTTCTTTAGACCAATTTCATTTCCGATGACTTGCTGTGATGTTTGAGCATAGACAGGATCCTGCTGACTACAAGTTTCTAGGAGCCAGAAAAGAAACTTATAAGCAAGAACCTGACTTGAGACTAGGGACAAGAGCATTTCTCTTGGAGAAGAAAAACTTGCACATAGGTCCCTAATCTATAGGAATGCTTCTTTTTTTCAGTGTTTGTAGAGTAAAACACAGAAACAGAGTGTAAGTTCTTGGAAGGGGTAAGGAGGGGGAGAAAGAAAGGTTTCTCTGAGGAATTTTGACATCTAGGAACCCTGAATATCTAAACTTCTAACATGGTGGGGGATGGAAACACCTCAAATGTAAAGATACACAGATTTTTAGACAACCTTTCTCCTTTGGCACTTATGTAAGTGCGTTGTCCCATTCTTCATTGTTTTCCTTTCCAAATGCGTCCCAGTGTCCCAGCTATTGTGATTGCCCCTGGGAGATCTGTATACAGTAAGAACTGTTTCCACCAGTTTGCAGTTCTTAGAGCTAAGAATTGAGCTACCTAATAGATACAATGCATCAGCATAAACATCTGAATCAGTAGCAATATACTGAGTGCTGAGGACTCAGTATTGCTCTTTGGAGCTGGATCAGACACACTCTGGTGCAGACACACTCTGGTGCAGACACACTCTGGTGCTCAGCACGCGAGGCAGTAGCTCGCTCACACAGCACCGCCTGTGCAGAGGCAAACTGAGTGGGAGGGCAGTGGTTTCCTGGGACACTGAATGTTAGGCAAGGCCTCAGCACTTCCCTTCACATCTTCTGTGAGTCAGAACAAGAAAAGTGGTAAAAATAGGCATGTGGGAGGTGGGGAAAATGCATTATAGTTCTACTTTAATTGCAAATGGATCATTCAAGTCACGGTGCCTTTACAGATACACAATTTTGTATTGTGCAGAAAATAGCAATGGAAGGCTTAAGGAACTGCAGAAAGTAGCAGTGATAATGTGGGATAATCCTAAAATGCGTGGGTGTCAAATGTGTCTACAGGATGTCAAGGGATTATGATTTTTTAATAGAAATTGTGGTGGTCATCAAATTGTTCTTCTCTGCTGGGTTTCTTCCTCCCTGGAGTTTACACTCACAGACACATAAAATAAAATGAACAAAATAACCCCAACGAATTGATTAATTGCTTACAGTTCAACCTTCTCTTGAGCTTCTACATGTCTGAAGATCATCAGAACTACCTTTAAAATAGATGTGTTTCCTAAATTATGTTTTGAAGGGATCAAAACATAATCCCATGTCATTTGGGATTTTCCAAAGGAGGAGAAAAGGTATACAAGTTCTTCTGAAGTATACTTATCTCCCACCACTCAAAGTGATAGTCAAGGATTTGCTCACAGTAGTTGAAGGCAAACCAGAATATTCACTGTTCTAGAGCTATTGCAGGGACAGGAGATTTCTCTCTTTATTTTGTAAAGTAGATCTATAAGTCTATTTCTTCCCTTTGACATTAATATAAAATCTAGATAAAATCTGATTTGCACTGTGTATACAAACTAGAATTCTGTTGTTCATTGAAAGATGATGCTATTATTCATCATTTGTATGTGCTGTAAATAGAACATTGCAGTTCAGAGTGAATTGTTTGGTACCGAAGAATTATCTATCTAAATTAAATCAAAACCTTAAGCATGAAGCACTAGCCAAAGGAGAAGCAGGAGAAAGGGAAGATCAGGAGGAAAAAATAGTTTTTACAGGGTCATATGAAAATTTTATCCTGGTGCGAGATGGCAATGAAGATTTTTCCTATTAAAAAAAAAAAGAGATTATTTATAGCCTGTGGTGACAGGATGACTATCTAAGATCTTGGTTTCTCAACATTACATCTTTAGCATGTCTAAATATCTATAAAAAGTACCCACAAAATTCTGTTGGGCTACCTAGCTGAATCTTCTTAAAGACAGACTGCTTTTTTCTTCAGAAAAATCTCACTGAAGTAAGAGCTACCAAGTAACAAATACATCATTTGAACCTTGCAATGAACAAAAGCACTGTGAGAATTCTCTGCTGCCTTCTGAACAAAATTTGCATTAAAGAGCAAGACCTGTGCAAGATGAGCACACAACTTATATTTATTCAGTACCTAATTCTCACAGTTTAGTGCCCAGGTCCCAGGTGGTGTTCAACACAGTGCTGAATCTCACCTGAGAGTCACCTACACATACTGGATTCAGCTCTCATTTAATCTGTCCCCAGAGGTATCCTCACTTTGATTTCTAACACATGACTATTCTCCAGCCATATCTCTGAAAGACCCTCAGTCACTTGCTGCAGTGGCACTGAAAGTGGAGCCCATGGGAATCTTTACTCCGTGACAGACTGATCAGGGAAGCCTTTGTGTTTATTGTGCTTTCAGAAAACTCTTTTGCTCAACTTGAACTTGTCTGAGTACACACCTACAGCAGAATGCAAAGTGGACTTGTAACAAAATTTTCAGAGCAAATTCAAATAGCTGGTACTTTCATAGGTAATATTAAAATATGAATGCCACAGTAATGACTACTATATACAGATAATAAATGTATATGGAATTGCAGCTTGGTTCAGACTCTAGCAATAAAAAGGGCATCTGTTTACAAGCATGTCTGCCATATACTACACTTCAGGAAAATTAAGCCAATTGCTTAGCAAAGACAAAGAATTTTTTCAGAACCCTGGGTACATAAAATACCTGGATTTTGCAATAGGACTAGCTTTCTGAGATTCAGAAACTAAAATAGTTTCAAATGTTTAAACCCACATGCTTAAAAACATAACAAAACAACAAATCAGAGTTGAACCATCTAGCAATACAAACAGGATCAGTGCATGGGTCTGAAAGCCAGGGTCTGAGGGATATTTCTATTTTAGAACTCATTATTTATTTAGGCCAAAGAATATACTTATTGCTTTACAAAATGGAAAATAAAAGGGTTCCTACTTGGAAACAGGCAACACATAAACCTTGGCTGCTGGAAAACAGAGCTGACACAGAGATTTGAAGTACCACCCATGTAATCCTGTATTCACAACTTTTTGGCAAAACTTACCTCAAAACCAATGTGAATTACACTTACACAAAAGTTACAAAATTACCCCCTGCTTTGTTACATGATTACTACTTCAGTCCTTATCTCTGTTACGACAGTACACCAGAGGTCTCAGACTTTGAGAGCTCACATACTCTACAAATACACAGAAAACATTACTAACTGACCTGAAAATTTTGCTTTGATTTGTAGAAAATGTGAAGACAGGACGACAATAACGAAGAGTAATTTATTTATGCAGAGAGAGGGGGAGTACGCATATACATAAAGGTATTAGTACGTGGCTTCTATTTTCATAATTTCTATGCAGAATGTACATCTGTTTCTTGTAGTTAACTTATTGTGATGGATAGTACTTTTTTTGGGACAACTTTTGCAGGTGTTTTTTGTTTGGGTTGTTTTTGTAGGGATTTTTAGCTGCAATTACTGTTTGAATTCTTACTTATGTAATGAGGTGTGTTATTGCTCACTGCTTTTCATGTCTTATACACAAACATTTCTAAATGTCTTGTACACAAGGATAGCCTCCATTTTTGAGAGAAAATTGTATTACAGTGCATTACAGAAAGTGCATTACAGAGGAGACATATGTAGGGACTTAATTCTTTTGTTATCTGTTTATTTTTTTCTCTTAATTTAAAGGAAAATTAATTCAGACAGAATGTCTAGAGTTGATCTCTGGGTAGGGAAAAACACGATTATTATTCATGCAGCAGTGTTTATTTCCATCTGTCACCATAGCAGTTCTTTTAATAACTTATTATACAATTAGTTCAATAGCCTTTCTGCTCCTTTGCTCCTACTGCAACATGAAACTCTCTTATTCCTATAATGTTTTCACTGTCCACATTATACAATCCATAAGTAAATCGGTTTTCAAGGTTTTATTGGTATGCTGCATGTATTTCCTGTGTAGTTTCTGAGATTAATCTCCTAAACACTTCTAGAAAACACATATACAAAATATATAGCTGGTGAATTATGAAAGATGGAACCAAGGACTATTTTTGAATCTATTTAAATAGTTCTTACATCTCAAATCAAAAATAAATTTTACACCTGCTGAACTTTTCTGGATTTCTTCGTAAGGACATGAGGGCTTCCATTTAATCTTCAGGGAAGTGGCTCAGATCCTTCAGATCACCAGCTTATGGAGGATTCACCAAGGGAAAACTAAATGCATAGGCCTTGTACTCCTTTTAGAACTTAGATGGGTGAGGTCCTCATAAACCATCTAACTTTTTTGTTGACTCTGTTTTGAGCATGAGGTTGGGCTTCAGAGGCCTCTTCTAGCCTAAACAACTCTGTGATCGTAAGTATAATGCTACAAAGGTGCATCTTTTCTCTTCATGGTATCTCATCTGTTTGGCTAGGTCTGCTTCATCAATATTCCTGCCCCTAGAGGAGAAAATAGGAACCTGAGAGTTGACTCTATCAATTCTGTTCTTAATTTCCAGCCCATGTATCTCTAAGGATCTGATATCCAGAGAATAATTTCCTGCAAAATCTATCTCACAGAATTACAGAGAAAAAAAGTGTAAGAATGTATTAACTAAGGAAAAATGTTTTATTTCTATTTTCCTAAAATACGGGGGGAAAATGTTTTTTATATAAATGTTTTAAATTATCACACTGCACATGAGATCCATTTAAAATCTGTTTAAAATTTACATATGCAGAACATGTGAAAAAGCAGCTGTGATTGCCATCTGATTAAAAAAAAAAGAGGCCAAGGACATCCATGGCCTCTGGAGATGCAGAAGAACAAATCCAATGAATAGATATTGACATTTCAATAGTTTCTATTTCAGTAAAAAAATACAGAAACCTGTTAGTGAGTGTTGTAAGGCTCCTTTTTACTTTTCATTGTAAGGCTAAAAAACCACCTGAGTCTGCCATTCTGAAACTTTAAACAGTCTCTGAACAGGAAATGTAACTAAAAGTTTTATATCCGGTAGCACAAATAAGAGCATCACGGTACCAAAGAGCACAGAGTTTTACAGTTTTATATCTGTAGTGACTGATTTCTGCAGTCCTGGAAGACTGAAAATGTATTAGAATTATTCATTGTGTTTGGTATACTCCAGAAATGGTAATAGACTTCTAAGTGACTCTGTGGATGGTCATCACTGAAGAAGTCAGAGAAGAATCACAATAGCCAGAAATAACAAAAAAAAAGTTGGAATTTTAAATCTCTCCTGGTTACCTGGCTTTAAAACAGCAGTAACCAATATTCTTCACCTTCTGCTTATACTTCTGGTCAGACATCTTTTCCTGAATTTACCCCTCCCCACTCAGTGTTTGAGAAGCATCCCTGGTTGCCTGAGATGAAAGCTATGGGATAGGTATGGTGTTCTCCTCCTCTCTCTCTCATAGGTCAGAACATGACATTTTAAGCTGCAGCATATTGCTGCAAAGACATTTCTGTTTTGCTTAGTTCAGAACAATTCAAAACTCATGATCTGAAATCTAAATGTGTTGAGAGGAGAGAAACTCAAATAAAAATAGGCATGCTGATAAAATATATATATAATGTTTCACTAAAAAGGCTTTCTTCCTGTTGTAAAGTGAAGATAACCACAGTTTTATGGGCAGCTGGTAGCCCATATGCCAGAACTACCAGACTTGAGTAAAGGAATTTGGACTAATCTAGTAAGTGTGCTCTGGGAAAAATGGGGGGAGATCCTGTAGCATTTTATTATACCAAGTGAAATGCCAAGCAATGTAGGTATTTTGGCCTGACCTGAACACATCATTGGGAAATAAGGGACCCTGACCATATGAAGCTTGATTTTCACCAAACCCTGTATGATTTTTTCTCTTCACTCCGTTTGTCAGACACATATTATTTTCTTTATTCTATCTTACGGGACTTCAGTTCTTTTTGCTCTTTCTGGGTTTTGGGGTTTTTGTTTGTTTGTTTGTTTGTTTGTTTGTGGTTCGGGGTTTTTTTTTATGTATTCAAGATGTTAGCTTCTTTTTCCCATTTGAAGTATGGGTACTTAAGGACATGTCATTTGTGAAGAAATAGGTTAGCTTCTTACAAAATCCATTGTTTATAATAGAAACTTTCTGTACTAATGATTACCTTTGAGCAAATATGGTTGGATTAAAGGTTTTCTTGCTATCGCACCTCTTCCTGCAGAAGTTCCTTTCCGCATATACCCACAAACCTGACTTCCCACTCCGCCCTGTATTATAATGTGCATAGAAATGTATTTGCAAATAAAAAAAAAAGTTCTCTAAGTGTCAACATATGAAATGATAAAACAAATTGATGTACTGAAGAGAAATTATAAATTGATATGTAGAATTCTCTCTACAGAATAAATAATATTTAATAGATGAAACTGAGGTTTGATGAGTGCAAAGGAAATGTTTTCAAAAGCAGCTTAGTCAGTCACTAAGAGATTGCACATAGCAGGCAAACTTATCACACAATAAATTTACACCTTCATCAGATATCTTGTGAAGTCAATCATTCTCGCTTGGACACTGATTTACAGCACTGTGTTGATGTAGTCTTTTGAGTAGCCTTCACTGGTGCAGGGTTAAAAAGCCTTATTTGCTGATCTGCCTGAAGGTTTTCCTGCTAGTACTAGAAGTACAGGTCAGATGATAGCAATGATGGAGGAACTTGGTAAAAATTATCTATTTTTGAGCAAGTCAGAAAGTCAATGGCAAATAGTGAACATAATGTTCAGAATGTTTTCATTCCCTTGTGAATAAATCACAGAGCTTCCTTTCAAAATGTGCCCAGGTAAAGAAGTTATCATCATCGGTACTGGTACACTGGGTATAAGCAAAGAGAGCAGAAAATGTAGGAAGCATCAAGACAGAGTATGGTACAAAACAGGGATTATACCCACCTGCTGTTGTATATTAAGTTAAAGAGTAGGAAAAAAAAAAAGAAACCAGAAGAAGTGAAGAGGAATAGAGAACTGTGTTAGTTGTGAGGAAGTGGAATCTATGCACATTTCATACACTAGAAATGTTTAGTATATATTTATACTGGAAACCATAAAGCCATCAAGTCTGTGTTTGATCTGCAAGCAAACAAAAATCTAATTAGAGTCAGGTAATTCTTGGTTATCCTAATTGGAAGAAACATTTTAATGAGACAGCTAGAAACTATCACGGAAACAAACGGCACTAGATTGTACACAGATCTGATAAACAGTGATGCTCCAAGCCAAGGCTCCTCTTTGGAGTGGCTGCAAATTTTAAAAAGGGCAAAGAAAAGGGCCAGCAAAGCGAGAGACAGTCATGTGCTAGACCTTAGAAGGGAGTCAAAGCAGCTGCCTCGGAGAGCAGGAGTAACTGGGAAGTCAGACAGAAAAACTGTTAGCAAACTGTTGTTGTTTATTCATAAAGTATGCACTGAAAAAGACTTTTTATTACCTGACCAGAAAACAAAACAAAGAACCCCAAAACATTCTCAACCATTAATTAACTTCTCCATGTAACAACCAATCATACAAGGTCTCAAATGGCTGGTGGCTTGGGTCAGGGAGCAATAGTAAAGCCTTTTGGTAAGAACTACCTGGTTTTGAGAAACTCAGAATACCAGTTCAAAGATTTTAAAACAAAATTTTAATTTAAGATGTTATCAATCTCAGTAATGTGAAACTCAACGTAAGCACCTGAGCAAGCCCAAGGCTGTCTTAGATCTGATGAAAAATCACACAGATTGTTGCCAAAAGCAAGGAAAGATAAACTCAGGTTGCAGGTACTGCTCTATCCATCAGTGGCTGCTGAAAAAGAGGAATGCACAAAAGTAGACCAGAGTCGGTCATCTCTTAAGCAGAAGGTAAAATGTAACCCATTTAAAACCAAAATAGAACCTACTCTCTCTCCTTGCCAGCTCTGCTTTGATAATATTAGGCCAAATTCCAAAATTAAATCAACTTTCTTCTAGATCAGGAGAGTGATTTACTGAACAATGTCAGCAGTTGAATCCGTATCCAAACTGATGCCCACCTAATAGTATTTAGTTTGTAGTCCTTGGCCATCAATATTCTGTGGAAAAGACTCAGTGTGGAAGCCAGCTGTCATGTGGAAATACTTTCAAAGGAATTTTTGCAGGAAGAAGTATGACAGGAAGAAAATCAAGAGCCGAAACCTATTTATGAAAATGCAATAACAAAGACTTATGAAAATTTATTGTCTAGATGACACCATCCTATCTTTTTAGAAATTAGGTGCTTGTAAATACCTCATTCCTATACTTTAGGTATATACAGATCCATATTCCTACATGGGTCTGTAGTTCACCAGATTCTCCTCCTTGCCTTTTCAGAAGATGGGCATAATATTTGTCTTTTTGCTAGTCAGCAGGAAATTTCCCTAACAATCATGACTTCTCAAAAGATTTTTTAGAGACACCTTACACTGAGGAAACCAACCAACTCCCTTAGCAACACCAGATAAATTCTATGGACTTAAAACATGCCCAGTTTCTCAAGCTGATTCTGATTCAGTTGTCTATTGTGGACAGTAACTTTCTCCCATGAACTTTGCTGCTGGGAACAGAGACCTGTGAGGCCTGAGAGCAGACCTTGCCAATGGCAACAGAAACAAAGGCGTCACTGGTGTCAGCCTTCATCCTCAGTATTAGATTGCCTGCCCTGTTCATCAAGGGGAACCATTTCCCAAGGGCTTCCATCTGCTGCCAGTGTACCCACACAAGTTTGTTCAGCTTTTTTTTTTTGCTGGATCCACATTCCTTTCAGTTTCAGCTCTAGCTCTAGCTCCGGTGTTCCTAATTCCATCCTGGCATGCCCAAGCAATGCTTCCGTATTCCTTCTTGGTAGCCTGTCCATGCTAATGCCTGCTGTACACAGTCTTTTTGTGCTTGAGTTGCCAAGAGGAAATTATGAGAATGTGAATGGTAAGTATGTGATATTATGAATGACCAAGAGACAATCCAAGTTACAAGACTGTATTGATGCAAAATCGGATTAATTTGAGAATACCTTCCACAGATAAAACTTAAGTACTCTGTACTATTCCTTACACTTTAATAACTCTGGGTTTCATCTAGAAGTTCACCACTGTCTCAACGGCCTAACAAAGAGTCTTGAAATCCATTATATAAGACAATTATTGGGAAAACTACAAGCCTGAAATTTTGTGAGCAATCAAGAAGCACCATCTGTAATATTATGTTAAAAGCATATTATAAGAAAAAACTGTTGAAGTAGTATGTCTATTGTTTTGATATTCAAAAACATATGATGAACCCAAATGCCAAACTAGGTATTTAATTAATCATGTTGTTTTAGGATACACGCACAAAAAATATGAAAATTAAGGTCATAACAAGACAGCATTTTTAATAATTTCCAAAACCACCTTTTCTATTTAACAGCATTTCAAATCTTTTAGTGCTTTTGCATTTTCCAGCAGCCTATTTATATCCTTTGTATTATTCATGTAGACATAAACTGAGACATGCTTATTAGCAATGTATGCATGCTCATCTTTAAAGATCAGCAAGAAAAAAGTTAAAAATAATAGGGAAATGGGACCTGAAGCACAGAGGAAAAATCCAAGAAGAACTGAATAAGCTTAAGGTAAATGTCATTTTTCTAAATTAATTTCCATCCCCCCCCTCCCAAACCTTCAAGTCAGTCCTTGTTTTCTCAGAAGTCCTTTAATGAACCTTAGCCAAGCTCTTTGTTTGGGTTATTTTTAACATCACCCTACTGCTAAGCACAGTCAGATGTCAAAATGAAATAGGAGTGGAGATAAGGAAGAGAAAGAAATCCACTAAAATAAGTGAATTTGGTAAAATAAATAAATTCGGCAATATAATAATAGTACATTCATTACCCTTGTTGTCAGGCCAACATTTGTAGGACTCTCAAACATCAGAAAAATGTAAATAGATGTTTGCTTTGAAATCAATTTATTTTGAAAACTTACAGGTTTAAACAACAAGAACAACAATTTGGTTCAACCCCCCATCTAGTATATTCTGAATGCTGAGTGGATTTAAAGATTCAGTCTGAACATTACACTGGATGTTGTGAAGGGAATGAGATTGGACAGTGAAAAATTTGCACTACAGGGAGAAGGCAAAGATGGCCAGAGAGGTAACAAGCACTATGCAGGCCAGAACCTGAGAAGTCCTCTCTTTACTTTCTATCACTTCTAGAATCTGCTTCAACATATACCCTTTTATTTTCCACAATCCAGTGTCCTTTGTTATTTTTATAGTCAAGAGCAAGCCAGCACCTTGGTAAATAGAATTTGTCTTCTTACAACTGCAGCCACTCTTTAGAAAGACCTTAAAGCTGACAACAATCACGGCTCCTTCAGGTTGCTGGGTGAAAAATCAGATTTGTCATTGAGGTAGATTTGCCACATTTATCTCAGCCTGTACCTATGAATCCCTTGGTACAAGAAAGTTTTCTTCATCTCATTATTTTTCTTCCTCTTTGATCATCTCTTTAAGGACAGATAAATTCCTGTTTTCCATACTGCTTTTTCCACTACTTTTCCACTTCATGTCTTTTTCTACTAAACTATTAAGGCAGCAAAAGAAGAAAATCGTGTTTCCTCATCTCAAGCACTGGGGAAGCTTCTTAATGCTGCCAGTCCATGGGGCTGGTGTTTGCCATGCCAGAATACATAGGCTAGAAACATATGAATCCATTGTGACAAAGTATTTAACCAGGAGAATTTGCAGTGGCTATACCATTCAAAGGCTAGGAGGTTTCTGAGGTACAAGAAGCAGAATAGGAAGGAGCAGCTGAGTTAGAGAGAGTTGGTGGGGTTTGGGCAAAGGCAGAGCAAAAGCTGAGAAACTCTTCTAAGACATGCAGAAGCAGAAGAGGATGAAGACAGGAAGATCTTGAAGGAATGAAAGTGATTCTAAGGGAAAAAGAACAAACAGAAATACCAGTGCATGCTGAAAGAAAGGAAGCTTTACCCAGCATAGCCCAGCTTTGTTGGCAAAAAAATCCCAATATAGAGTACCCTTCCTAAGATGCTTTGCATATTAATTGGTCACCAAAGGTAGGAATAGGAGTGAAAGCTGTATTTGTAATGTAACAAAATACTACTATTATAGATGAAATAACTGCTGTCTGACATCTCTCCATAATTAACCTTTTTCATTGTACTATATATCCATATTAACCTCTCATCAACTGCTGGTTTTTCCTGTAGTGAGATATTATCCTCTCTTTTCTTTAATATAAAAGTGGCCAAGAGATTCATTATCACTGTTTATTATCATTATTCCTAATGATATGATGAGGTATTACCCATGGCATTTTACTGCATGTCTGCTCAAGTAGATTGGGATTTGCAGCAAGGTCCTGTTTAGACACTGAATGAACCCAACAGTCATGTTTAATAAGTCTTATGTTCTGTCAGAAAAAGCAGCTTATTACTAATGAGATGTATTATGCTATTTAATACCCAAATAAAACTCTGTTTCTCAAGTATGCATGCCTGGGGCACAAATCTGACAAACACTTAGGGAAGCAAAATGCTGTCCAAAGAGACAGTGATTAATAAAGACCAGTTGGGGGGGGGTGTTGTTTCCATGTTCTAAAATACTGGCTTTGATATACTTAATTTTTGGAGTGAATCCAGTATGAGAAAACAGTGTAAGCATGCTAGGGAGAGCTTCAGGGAACCAAGGAATATTCACTGGGTCTCTGCCTACTGGCTGAAATGCTGACATCTTACATGGCTATGTTGCTGGAAACAAGAAGGAAGTTTTTTTTCTAAAGTTTTTTACTAAAGTGGTGCCTGGGTGTCTTCAGTTTCTTTGGCTGGGGTTAAAGCATAAATAAGGATTATGTTGAACTAGCATTACATTTTGCATTTCATTTGTGTAACATTCTAGCCTGGCTCCACACTATGGATATGGCCTTTACTCAAAGAGAATTTGTATCATTCAATTAACACCAATTTTCACAAGCTGCACTATGGAACAAAAACCATAATTGTTTTCATTCTCTGCTAGGATACTAGTGGTAAAACCTAAAACCTGGTATGTCTGTACAATGATCTTACCCAGCTTTCTCACACCTTGGAACAGTCACATCTACAGAACTGATTACCTTTCATGGTTTTTGTGACAATCACCTCATTTTCCCTTGCTTTCTTCCACAAAAGTAGAAGTTCCTGCATAGTAGAAGTTCCTAATTGATTCAGAGATCCCAACAGCAACTAGGAATGGATGCCCAGGGAAGTGAGTTCTGTGCACAGAAGATTCTCTAAGTAGTTTACTTCACCCTTCCTACTTCTGCTCCATTTTATTTAAAGCTCACCTAAACACACCTGTCAGCTGTCCAGAAAACATAGGAAAGCCCCCACCACAGTGGAGTCAGAATACAGCAGAAATATTTTGGGAGAAATACCCAGTAGGTGTAATTACTGATAATAGTTATTTTCAAATTACTTCCATGTAAAAATTCCTACAGAAATTAAAAGAAACAGATTATATATTCTCTAGCAGTTACCAAAAAATTAACAAAGATAGAAAAGTGCTATAGTCTACTTTAAAATTATATGAATATGCATAATTCTCTCCTATTTAATTCCTCTACAGTAAATTCCATTTAAAATTGCACATGAAGGTTAGTAAGTTTGTGGTTTTTTCCTGTTTCCTAATTGCTTACAAACTATTCAAATACGTTTCGTTATATGTTTAGTTATTCTGAATACAGATGTAGTCTAGGTTTCTCCTTGAGACTGTGCTTTTTTTAAGCAAGAGAATGCTGAATTTTAACATTTATTTACCTTATTATCTATAATCAATATGATGGCACTGACTGATTTAAATATTCTTATTGACATGACAATAATTTTTAAAATAAAATAATTAAACCATACATTAATTTTAAAATGTCTGGCTTTTCTCTTGACACAATGGAAAAGAAACACAATAATTACATCTTTGCAACACAATCACTGTGGTCAAACATTTGGGCTATGAGTTAATACACAATACATTGTCTATAAGTGGCTTTATAGTGGAAAAAGAGGTTTAATACTCAAGAAAAGTAATAAAATTATTCTTGATCCTGTCTGGTGTTGCCCAAAACTACAAAGGAGCTGACCTTTGGACTTGGAAAAGCAGAACGGGCATTGCATAAACTCTGAGGAAAGAGTAAGGAAGAGGTTGTACCTATTTTGCTGCTTTTCATTTTTCCCAAATGAATGAATATTAACTGACAAGTGCTGTTACATATTTTATGACACTCTGAGTACATGTTCTGAAATCCCATGAGGCCTTGTTTTAGTACAAATTAATCCTAAACTACACTTAATTAGCATTGCCGTGGTTGATTTTGCTCTTTCTGCTGTAAGGAAGAATACAATATCTTAGACTTTTGCTTTTTTCAAATGTTAAAATATACGATGGAGGTGAAGAAGTGATTTCGGAGCTGAATGACTTCCTGGCAGGAGAGAATCTGACAGGATGGCATTTTACTAATTAAGAAGAGTGCTGGACTAACCAGATGGGAAAAATACATACTGAAACTTTTTTTCTTTCGTTAGTTCTTTTTTTTTTTCCCACAATACAATGTAGAAATAATCAAGGACAATGAAGGGCACGCAAAGAACTGGTAAGTAAGGAAATCTGCTAGCATAAAAAATCAGATAGTAACCAAATAATTCTGTTTTAATCAGATCAAAAATTAAGCAGGAGTCAGAAGCTACTGATGCGAGGAAGACATTTCTATGCTTCCGACCCATCTCTAATATAAATGCACAGTGTTATTTCTGGCAAGTCAGTCAGGACTACATCTACACAGACATTTTAGGTCCTAAATCTAGTATTTAGATACAATCATGATCCTTAAAAAAAATACATCAAGGAATTTAAGAGATTTTCCATCTCCTTTTGAGAAAGAGGAGATAACACAAAGCACCCTAATGCTAGGGACAAAGTAAGAAATACACTTCAAAAAATCCCAACATGCCAAATAACAATAATAAGGTTTTTCTAGGTAAATTAAGCTCAATAAAGTTACTGAGAAGTGTAAAAGAATGTAAAAAAATGGCAGAATTGGAAAAGTCAAAATGGGATAAATAGCAATGCAGAAAAAATCTATTCCTGTAAGATATTTGTAGCAAGACAAAGACAAAGGAAAGGGAGATCTGCTACTCAATGGAAAAAAAATATGATTAGAGATGATGTCAAAAAAGTTGATACCATTTTTACTTTTCTTCACTAGAAGGGTTAGCCTCAATCAGCTGGCTAAAATAATTAGTCTCAGAGACAAGGAGAGGGAATACAGGACAGGACCATAACTTAGACAAAATATTTTCAAACCAGCTGAGCTTGAACAAATTCCTTTCAGGATACTTAGAGAACAGAATAAAGACATTTTGGAGTCATTAGCAACAATCTTTGAGAACTTGTGGAGAACAGATGAGCTTCTAAAAGAATGAAAAAGGACAGATGTCATGTTTGTCTTTAAGAGCAAAGAACAGAAGAAATCAGGAAACTACATACTGTTCTGTCTTTCTTCCTGAGAAAAACACTGGAGAAAATAATTGAATGAGTTTGCTTAAAAGCTTAAGTTTTTGTCCCGTTTTAAGAATATAAAACAGTCAGCATGTATTTGTTGAAAACTATGGTGGAAAGTCAGCTGGATCATGTTGTCCAGTTTGTTCATTGTACCTTGTGGAAAATGTGGTTCAACTGAAGAATAATTAGAGATTTAGAAAAAAAATCTGTAAGAAAGAACAGAAGGTCCCTTGGGAGGCTGTGAAATCTTTATCACCAATATAGATCTTCAAAACAGGCAAACATATGTTAGAAATGGTTTAGGTAAAGCTGATGCTGCCTTTGGCAAGGATGGCATCTTCAGAGGGCTGTTCTAGGCACCAGTGAAGTAGAAAATCAGTCAGTAAAACCGATTGTCAGAAGCAGAAAAGTGGGAATGACCTACTGCCAACTGTGCCAAAAAAACATGCAAACAATGTTAAAAGGAGACTGGAACCCAAATATTGTTGTAGCCACAAGACTAGAGAAATATAGACTCTGTGATCTGTCCCAATCAGTCCATGCAAAATCTTATTTTCATCTCCAAGAGATGTGATTAGAAAGGATTCAGAACTACAGAGTACTACCCAGAGACAGCAGCTATACTTAAAACATTGCTTTTCAGCAAGTTCCACATTCTGTGTAGCAAAATTATGTACCAGAGGCTGTAGCAGCCTCCGTGAAGCCACCGGTACCATAAACCTAAATTCCTTTTCTGATTCTTGTCTTTAGCTACTCTATCATCTGTCAACAAAGTAGGAAGGGTTAGGTTGGAAGATACAAGTGCATCAGGGGTGGGACTGATAGAATAATACTTTACCTGTCCATTGCCTCTGAAGAATTTGGAGAAAAAACTTGAGAACAATCCTTTAAGTTCCAGGCCATAGTGTAGGTCAAACCTTTTAAAAAAGAGGTTTACAGTCAGCTGTCTGTTTGGCTGTACTTCAGAGTATGGACACAAAGGTAAGGCCAAGCACCAGGGAAGGAGGAACTCTGGTACTTCATTTTCTTGCTCCCAACTAACCTGACATCTATGATTTTTTCTTTCCTGGTTTTATCCCTCATATTAAGAGTTGCCTTTCTTTAATGTTCTTTTTGCCTGATATCCTTTTGCAATCTAAAATGCAGTTGCTACTCACTGCTGCAGGAAATGATTTTTCAGTTCTGTGTAGAATTCTCCCCTTTGATTTAATACACAATAAACTGATTGCAGTGCAATTAAGAGCACTGGGAGGTATGTGGTGACACTATGGCAATGGCCAAAACCTGTTCAAATAAGAGTATGATACAAGGGCAGAAAATAATATGAGCAAAATGCCACTTTGAACATGTCATTCTACACCCTTGATGTGTATCTACTGAAATAAATTGGTACTTAATAAATACAAATTAATGTATAATTGCTTTTATAAGACTGTTTTGAATTATCCCGTTCTATTTCAGATCTCTGCTACAAGCCAAAATTCTCTTACATCTTTTGCTTCCAGAAAGCCAACAATAAGTGGATACAATGCTAGAAGAGCAGGTGTGTTTTCACTCAGAGGAAGCAGCTACAGATAGGAAAATGTCTTAGCAGCTGGTGTATCAGAGGACTGAAGCTGTGCCAGACGAAGTGAGTGTGTGCCTGTGTGTGCACACACATTTTGCCACTAATTATGCAAAAAGGCCCAAACCCATTGATCATGTGTTTCTCTCCCTACTTCACTAATCTTGAAGTGTGACAGCTCTTCCAGAAAGTCAGAGTTATTACTAGTGATGTAATTTCTGTATTAGAACTGACAACACACAATGAATAATCCTTTTTTTTCATTGTGTTTTGTACATATATTCCTGTTTACTGCATGGTAAGAACAACTATCACTTGCAAGAAGCTGGTCTGAACTTTTATTATCATTAACTCCTCTTAGCTTCAGAGACAATGAGGCTTTATTCAACCCAGCACAGAGTCAAAACACAATGAGCTACACAGCACATGGCTTCAAGCTTTCTTTGCTCTAAGTTGGGAAAGATTTACCACAAAATTCAGCAGGCACAGCTGCTGATTTATCTTTGGTGCATGCCGGTATCAAGAAGTTCTAGTTAAAATTTGAGCAGCCTGACTGCTCAATGACTGTTCAGTTTTGGGGGGTTTTTTTGTTTTGTTTTGGTGGGGTTTTTTGTTTGTTTGTTTGTGTTTTGTTTTGTTTTGTTTACTCGGTTATAGAACTTCACTGCAACGGTACATTTTAAGATTTACAGAAACACTTATCTGAGCATCTTATTTTGTCTTGCCACTCTAATTAGTCAAGCTTAGACCCACCAAACTGTCATAGGAAGATTGTGAGTAAGAATCAAGAAAAAGTGCTTTGTTGAAGTCACAAACCCACTTTTTAATTTATAAAAAGGTTTGAAAATTAAAACAAGGAGTTAGAACAACTATATCACAAAACAAAGATGACAGAGGCGAATAATTCCAAAATTTTTGTTCACTATGCAGATAAACAGAACAGAATATTTTCAAATTCTACTATAACATACAATCAAATAATGTTGAGAGAATGTATATCAACTCCATGTGGCAGGGAAATTATGGATATAGTTTCAGTTGCTCTATCATCTTGTAAAAATAATTAAAGACTAGTGGTTTTGTTAAAAGATTACACAGAAGAAGGTCACCTTGCTGTGTATTTACATACCTTCTGTTAAGCTTTGTAAGCAGATAGAATATTATGCAGCTGATCTGTTGGTCATCATAATTTAACTAGAAACATAGTCAAATTATACACAGCATCTTTGAGAAACCAGATAAAACTGATTATCTTTAATAAACTTGCCCAAAGGTTCTATATTTCAAATGGATGTTCTCAAAATAATAAGAAAGAGTTCTGAATGGATTTTCCAAGATCATTTGGAGCTTCTTCAATAGTAATGTTCTCTATACTTCTACAGAAACTTGTCATTTCCAGGAGATTGTTTAATGTAGAGAAATTCCTACACATTTGTATCAGCATGAAGTCATTAACATAAGAACATATGCCACATTGGTTCAGACCCATCTTCTCTTCAGCGGTGGCTAGAAATCAATGCCCTGGGAAGAATAAGAACAGGGCAAGCATATGTAATACTTCTTCAGAGTCTTCTCCCAGCTGCCAGCTATTTTCAGGTCAGAGAACTTCCTGAGATTGATGCTGCCTGTCTCTTTAGTTTCCCTCAGTGAATCTCTCAAGTATTTACTAGTCCAATTTTCCCATGAACATCAAAATTTTCACATCCTGAACAGTTATGACAAGAAGTTCCATAAGTATACTAACACAGGTCCTTTAACGTAATGACTTTGCATCAGCACCTGTCTCCTCTTTCTCCCCAGACTCTGGAATTCTATGATGCTACAGAAACAAAAGTAAGACTGTGGAATCTGGTCTTGCTGCATGACATAGCTCCCCTTTTCGCAGACGAGGAAAAGAAGTCATAAGATTCCAGAAATTAAATGTTTCATTTCACATACACCTTCCTTGACTTCTTCCACTCTTACTGCACACTGAAAACATGAATAGAGGCTTGGGATCAAAAAACATTAAATAGTGCAAAGGCTCTGTATATCAATCATGTTTTCTTAAATTAGATACTGTATATAATGTAGTTCTATATAGATCAGCTATCAAGATTCAACAAATTGTAACATAGAAAAAAGGGAGAAGGCCTATGTAATGTAGTTGATATCAAAATATCTCACTTTTTCACATTGACAGATCTAAGGAATTAATGATTATATGCTAAAATTCATGAATACTTGTTTCTGTGGCAGAAAGGCACTCATGCCAGAACATGAATTTTTCAAGGAGAGTGTTTTCCCTACAATGTTCTACAGAACTCAGTTTCAACTATACAGTGGTTTGAGGGGAAGTGGGGAGAGACACAATTATGATAAAACTTAAACAGAGCTCAAGGGTCTGTCTAATTAATTTTCTTTGGAGCTTAACTAAGAATCAGTGGATTGGCTATTCTTCTCAAAGAAGTATTACAGTCCCCGTCTTTTACTCCCTCTATATGTAATACAGGTTATATTCTATATAGAGGAATAGCATTTGTTTTCCAAAGCTGTTGCTACTCTCTTTTGGCGTCATTATCATCACCGGCTTTTTCTTCACAACACATTAAAAAGTATGTATTATATTTGGTACAACACTTGCTCTGTATGTTAACTGTTCCCACGCATGCAGGGTTGCCTGCTCATGCACTGCTCCCTTTTCATGCAGGGTAACCTTTCTCCAGGGTAGGGAGCCTCCAGAAATCATTGACATCACTTATGGAAATAAAGAATGTTGCACTGGGTGCAAAACCACTTTGCAGGCTGTTTCTGCTAAAGCCTCTGTTTCAGAGAATGACTGACTGCACACAGTCATGTTTAAGGAAGTTCTTCAGTTGGGTATTTCTCAGTGGAAGTTCCCAACTAATATTAGTCATAAGAAGTACAAAACCACATTTCATAATCCTGTTGATACTCCTTCAGGCAACATAAAGATTTCCTATACTGTCACCAAAGAGATGAGAAAATCCCAACTTTCTGTTCCTACACTTTGTAAAGACAATGAGTAAATTACACTTATCAACTCCAGCACTCAGACACATAGAAAAAGTGTAAGACATTACTTTTATGTTGCTTATAAGTGCTCTGAATCTGTATGTCTGTGTTTTGATTAAATATCCTTCAGTTTCTGGAACCCAGGCTTTGTCTGTTACAACCTACAGGCAAATTACACAGGCTCATCAGCTAACTACTCTTGATGTTGGGGAAAAAATTAGGCAGCCTCACCTTCCTTCACACTAAAGAACAACAACATTTGGTCTAAGTTAATCCACAGTTCTCATTTTTGGACCAGGAAAAGCATTTCAAGATCAAAACACGCTTTTTATTTTGTTAAAGCAGAAACAGATTAAAAGAACGGCGAAACACCCCACAGTAGCAGAGACTCTTCCAGCACCCAGCACACTTCTTTGGGAAGTCTCTTTCTTTCACAGTCTCTAAGTTCTGGAAAAGGTTTAACATCTGACGTGAGCCACCTAGTGTCTGAACGAATGGCTACATTAACAACTTGCAAGAAACATTTTAACCTCTTTCTAGTAGAAGCCAATTTGCATTTATAAGCTTATAAAATTATAAAGGAATCAGATGAAACCTTTGACGAACTACAGCTTTTTGCCAGCTGCTCCAGCACCAGCCTCCCCTGAAAGCAGTGAGTTCCTCCCAAAACCTCAGCTCAGTGTAACCAACGAGCAGTGTTAACTAATCAGCACAGACTAAGAAAAATTCCTGTTAAAATACCATTTCGGAAGTAATGCCACACAGCAAACTGCATACAGATGATGTAAGTATTTAAACAGGCTGCTTGACCCACTGAGCACAAACTTGAATTTTCAATATGAAAAAAGTGCCAACTTGCTAATTCCCAATCACCAAGAAAAAAAAAAACAAATAAAGACCAAACAAAACCCCCTACCAACAACAACAAAAAAAGCCCCTCTAAGTTTCTAAGCACAGGTAGTCAAAGTAAGACTTCTTCTGACTCTGAACACAAAGTGAAATAAAACAGTAAAAACACGAAGCTCTTTGCCACCACTCCCAAACCCTAGATAAGTGGTTTGCAACTGTTTTTAAGATCAGTAGATTCCTAAAATCCTAAATAATTTTAAATACACGGATATATGCTTCTTCTTTCCAGCTATCTTGTGAAGACTACATAGAGGAAAGCAATCCTGCCTTGACAATGACACAAAAGTGTGAAATACTGATGTGGGACAGAAATACAGAGTTGTTCCTGGAATAGCTGTGGAGAAGGGAATACAGAGACAGAAGAGGAGGAAGCAGAAAAACAAAGAAAAAGAAAGCAAGATGAGGAAGAGAAGTACAAAAAGTAATTAAGTAATTGACTGCAAAGCAGAAAACACTCTAAAAGATCAAAGTCAGAGATCAAGTTAGCTACTAAATAGAGGTTTTGTACTATTTTCATGGGCATTTGTCTTTTCTTCTATTTAATTTATTCAAACGTTGGAGGTGTCTAAGAATATCAAGATGGGTTACTGTAAAGCTTGTAAAATACACCTTATTGTATTGGTGGAGGAAATGTAAAGAAAGAAGGCACTAGATAATGAAGATAGAGGAAAAACCAGCTTCTCCCGTGCTTTACTGTGAAAGAATATTACCGATAAAGCACTAAGAGATTAATGCATGTGATTTGAAAAGTCATGTTTGTAGACGGTTGTCAGTTTTGCTTTGCTGAATTTGAGACCTTCACAGAAAATTTATATTAAGTACACTTCTAGAATTTAAGAAACAATTTTTCCTCTAAAACAACTAACATGCAATGATATTGTTTCAGAGGTGGTATACATGTTATGGCTCTATTTGAATTCAGGTAGCCATAATCTTAGTTGATGCATGCTTATCATCAGACAACCCACTTGTACTTTTCTGTACATTATCCCTTTTTAAATACAGCATCAGTTAAATTATATTGCATGTATTGATCTGAATTTAAGAAATGCAGCTTTTATTTCAGCTGAGATAACCATTATAATTTTTAGTGCATAACTACTTGCCAAAACCGAATAAAAATGTAATATGTTATTAAATGAATTAGCATTAATTAAAAGAGAAGCAATAGCCTTTTTTGCCCACACCCTATTTTATTTTTTTAAGACCTGGTTGAATGAAACCTGCACTTGGATGTCTCAAATATGGTCTCTGAAAAAGGAAATTGAATCCCCTTTTCTCAGAAACGTACTTAAAGAGCAAACTCTCTTTGAACCTTAATAGTTCATTAGGACCTCACCTGAAGTTCTTAAAAGTGGCGAAACAGGAAGTATATTTATAGGCTCGTTGAGCTGTCTGCCTTTAAGTCTCTTTAGCCTTAGTACAGGCCAAAACAGAACAATAGAGTTGCTAAAGACTTTGCAGGAAAGATAAATTATAATACAAATAACCTTCAAAAGAGCACAGAGAGGAAACCCTGGCTACTTTTTCTGTGGCTATGTTTGAGCTCAGTCCTCAGGTTTCCAAGGGCAGGCACTCGGAGTAGGTAGATTGTGATAGCTGCAACGCAAGTTCTGATCTGTGAGTGGGCAAAGGGAAAAGCTCTGCCCTAGCAGAAGAAACACCACAGCTTGGCTGCATGGATATTTTCGCTGGGGTTCAGAGACGGCCGAGATTAACTCAGAATCTGTAGTGCTTCTCTGCTGCTGGCTCTGGGGTATCCTGGGCAAGTATGTAACAAACGCCTCATGTTCTCTCATCAGCTCCCATCCTCCTACACACCTTCAGGAAAAAAGTTGTACTTATATATGTGACCTAAAGAGAGAAGGGCTTGTAGGAGTAGCAAAATTAAAAATGTGTGTTTCCATTATATTCTACCTATAAAATTCATTGCCTGAATGAACTAAGTGTAGGGGTGGAAATACCACTGTAGTAACCTACAACAGACCCTTCAGACAGAAACTATCCTGAGCATGAAAAGTATATTACAAATGTAACTTGTTATTTACAAATCACTCTAACTCATGGAAAGACAGGAAAGGGCTGTGGAAGTCGGAAGCAGCACAGACACTGCTTGAGGGGTCTTCTGCAGGCAAACAGAAGAGGCGCTGCCCGACAGCCGGAGGCGAGCGGACGGGCTCCCATCCTTGCGCGGGGCGGACGAGGAAGGTGCCATCCTTGAGCGAACCCGGCGGCTCCGGCGGCCGCTGCCCTGCCCTGCCCCGACCGAGGCCGGCGCGGGCACCCCGTCACAGGGCGGGGAGAGGCACGGCAGGAAGTCGGTTCTGGTTCCTGGGTTAAGCCGCCCAGGCAGGAGCGAGCGCCCTGTGCCGGGAGCGGCCGCGGGCTCCGTGAGGCGCTCGTAAGTCTGAGTCGCTTTGTAAACCACGCGCTCCTCGCCCTCCCCTGTGCCGGGAGCGGCGGGGCTCGGCCCGGGGCCGGAGTGCGGGCCGGGCGCTCCCGGGCCGTGCTTCCGCCCCCCGCTCCCGGGGCTGCCGTTTACCGCGGGTGCTGCTTCCCCCTCGGCGCCGCTCGGCCCGGCTCGGGAGCGGGGCCGGGGGCGCGTCGTTTGCGTGCGGAGGCGCTGCGGGAGCGGGGANAGCGAACCCCAGCGCTCCGAGAATCACCGTCCCGAGCCCTGAGCGCACGGGGGCTGCCCAGCTGTAACGCTGGTGTGCCAGGGGCTCCTGCTGTGTTAACGACGCATCCCGCAGTCGGGCAAAGCAGGAATTATTTCTACTCAGAAAAAATATGGGAAAAAAACAAAACAGAAAGAAAGTTCAGTGAGCTCTCAGTCTCTCACAAATGATTACCTCAACAGGTTTCCAGTTCCCAAGATGATGGCAGTGTAACTTACAAAATATTGCAATTGAAAAATCTGTTTTGAAAGCAGAAATATGTAGAGAAGTACTTGCGGCTGGATAGCACCTGTGTTCTCATCTCTCATGAACCTATGAGAGGTAGGAATGTGGATTACCAATTAATGTGCATATACACATGATTAGCTAAAACCTTTCTTTCATAATTTAAGGTGGTTTTCGAGGCAGTATGAAAACTAGTGTGAAAACTCTAGTGAGCTGTGGAGCTCGGATTGCAGCAGAAATATGTTGCTAATCTTTGTGTTGGAGCTTTTTTGGCATTTGACTAAGAAAATGCATAGTACTGTTTCTTTCCCCCCCCCCCCACCTATATCAGCAAAACGCTTCTGATTTGAAGCCAGTATTTTAAGATAGTCTGCAGGTTTCATTTGGTGCGTTTACTTAAAAGTTTGTCTTACAACGTTAGCTGTACCCAGTGGTTATCCAGTGTTCAAGTCTTTACTCAAACATGAAATTCCAGTTCTCATTGCCATAGCTCCAGCAGCACAGCACTCACAGGTATTCACACTTGCAGGACAACCTCTGGAACTAATCTCTCCCTCTAATTCTGTCCCTGTTAGAATAAATGCAGCATTTTGTAGCGTTTTTTGCATCTCTGCAAACTACATATTGGTGTTAATGATTGTGAAAGTCTTTAGGATCTAATGAATATCCAGAATGTAAATTGCTGAAGATCAGGATTGTCAGCTTTGAGCTGAATTATGTTTCAGTTGCCATTTGGATACAGCATAACTAATCATAACTGATTAAAATAGCGGGGATATTTGGGTTGGGGTTTTTTGGTTTGTTGGTTTTTGGGGGTTTTTTTTTAGGGCTGTTGGGAGGGAGTTTTTTCCTCCTCGCTGGATGGAGGGAGAAGGGTAAATGACAAGGAACAGTTGGCAAATTCCCTGATAAATATTGATGCCTATGGAGGAGAAGCAGGAAAATGAGCCAGTTTTTCTAACTGCAAGGAGTTCTGGATATGAGACAGATAACATAAGAAGCAGTTATTTATTCCAGCAGCAGGCAATCCGGGGTGTGACTACAGAGTAGTTTAATCCAATCTAAATCTAGACTGCGGCAGTCCTGCCCACGGCTAGTCGCATGTTCCCACTGCCTCCTTGTGCTGGTAGTAGTGCTCCAGCAGCTTTGCAGTGAGCTAGCTCCAGTTTTAATTTCGAGGTTGGTTTTTTTAGGGGGTTTATTGTTGCTTTTTTGGGGAAGTAGGGAGCTACTTTGGCATACTCGACTATGTAGCATGGAAGTACTAATAGCGGTACCAGTAAGCAGCAAAAATACACGGCCAGAGATAGGGGAAGGCCGGCCTATCCTTCTCAGTGACAGTGCAGACTTGTGACACTGTTACATAACTGTGACTTCGCGTTACAATTCAAAGCCAGTGCTGCTGTTGAACACAGGAGTTCTGTCTGCTTATTGCTGATGTTTTCTGTTCCTGTGCAGGCTTCCTTGTGTTATCATGCCATTTGAAATGGTCTGTGGACCTGATCTGCATTAAAACTAATGCAGCAAAAATACATTTAGTATTTAGTTTTAAACTGGATTGGTTTGCTGATACGGTTTACAGAAAGGTTGCTTGTGCTGGAAGAAAGTGAAGGGTAAGGTCGAAGAAGAAATGGGTGTCTAGGGTATGGGGCAAATACAGGACCAATTCTTCTAGTTACAGTGCCATCTTAAAGTGTCACTAGTAATGACTTTGACTGACCCTTTCTTACTGCATGGAGTCTGAATTTTAGGGAGCTACCAGTAAATTATTTTTCATACCAAGTCGAAAATCAGGCGCAGTGCTACAGTTCTGCCTGTTGGATCAATTAGTTTTGATACCATCAGTCCAGATGACAGCAGCACTCTTTGTTAGTGTTCCCGGTCTCAATGAATGAGTAAAAGGCTGGATGGAAATTAGGTATAAATTTTAAATACTGTTTTTCAAATGGAGGTTTGAGTTTGCATGAATGAAATTAAAAGCTTCATTTTCTGTGAACTGTGAGTCACATGGATCTGAGCCCTTACCCTCCATTAGAAGCTGAACATAGTTTCTTAAATCCCACTGCACTCATTTTTTGAAGTTACCTCTTATATGTACAAGATGTGCCTTTTACTAGGTAAGTTGTTAACAGTGGAGGATTTCAGAAGAGTACAAAATCAATACTGATGTAGACTTTGCAAGCTTTTAAAGATTGTGAGAACACACTTTCACCTTCAGCTATAACAATGCCCTCTGTGGTTTAGCACCTGTCCCTAAAGGCAGATGTAACATCTGATTTTATTTACTGAACTACATAGAACAGTTCTTCATTTGAAATGGAAAGAAAGGCTACCCATTTAGTTAAATGTGTTCCCCAGGTATGAGAATGAATATTCCACTTAGTGAAGGGGTAGCATTTGGGGGAGGAAGGAGGTGGATGGAGTAGCCTGTGTTACTAACAATTCTTTGAGACAGTATGCACAGACTGAGATTATAAACTACTGACCTGGTGTTTAGGAAAACAAAACAAGTCAAAACAAACAAAGCCTTTCCTGTGAAACAATGTAGGCCTTTTATGCAAAATTTATAAACTTGGATTTTAGTAACACTTGTTACATCAAAGGATCCCTAAAAAATTCCAAGTTGTTAAAGAATCCACTTTGCCACTATTAAACTACAGCTGTGACAGAGGTGAGATACAATTCCTTTTCCCTGTAGGAACACATTGGTAAAATAAAATTTGCAAGACAAAAAAGTGTGATGTCCATGTAGTAGTCTGTTGAACCTTCCAGAAAAGTCAGACCACATTTCTGTGTTCAAACCCTACGATAGGGAAGATATTCAAAAACAAGGAAACATGAACAAAATCTTCAAACTGCAATCTTCAGAATTTTGAGCAGTGTCCAGGGCACGTTACCCTTATACTCTTCTTGCTTGGCTTATCCTCAAGTGCCTGCACCACTTTCTTTGGTAGTATTTGTGGTTTATGCATAATCCCAGATGATAGTGGCAGTCCATACTGCTTTAAATATTAGGAAAGATTACTAATTTTTTTTTTCTTAATGCTGGTATCTTTTTTGCGGGGGTGGGGGGGTATGTTGAGATTTCACTAACTTTTCCTCTACTGCACTTACGCTAAATTTTGATCTTAAAATTAGTATCATACATTACTATAGAAGCAAATGACCTGTGTTTGCAAAGTTTTTGAAATTGGAGTCCGTGACATTTAATAGTGTTCTGGTCTTATGTGTCAAAGTTCATGAGCTGCAGTTTTGGGAGTTGTTACTGAAATTGTACACAAAGTGTAAAAAGTTCAAAATATTATGTGAAAAGGTCCAAGTCTTGATAATTCATACTGGTTGGTATTACTGATAATTTTAGATATTTTTAGATAAAAGATGTTTTAACTCACCTTGTAGGGTAGCTTGTGTTGACATTTTCAAATTTGGCACAGAATAGGATAAGTTTGTGTGACCTAATTGAGTTTTTATCTTTTTATTTCTTAATGCTGATAGGAAAGATGTGTGCTAATGTCTTCACAAACAATTCCATGGGTAAGGGTGTGGGTGTTAAGGTCTTCGAAATGAGTCTTAATGTCTCTACCGACTTCAAGCCACAGGTTTGTTACAGACAAACAGTTTGACTCCTGAAACAGACAAGTGGGTCTGCACAAGCCTGACTTTCAGAATTTTGGGATTAAATAACAGGTTCAAGGGGGGGAATATGTGGTAGGCGGTTCGGGCAGGCTGTACCTTCCGAGGACCTCAGCCAGTGGAGAAAGGAAGAGGGCAACACGCGGCCGGGAGTTTGGGATAAAAAGAGGCTGCGCCCTCCGAAACCTCGAGGGAGAAAACCCAGCGGCCGTGGGCCCTGGTGGATTCTCTCCCTTTATTTGAATAAAGGTGCAGGACTCCTCTGTCTCCTTTATGGACACTGGCTTTTCACAGCATGATTTTTCTGCACTATGTCAAAAGCTGAGTTTAGCTTCATTTATTAATGCTGTCTTTATTTCACAATTATGCAAACATTAAACTTTTGGAGATCACATAAAATCAGGTAACTGGTAATCTGCACCAATTTTAAGTCTCAGTCTTAAACGCTGTAACTGCAGATACATTTACACATTCTGTACATCCAGAATTTGATTCAGAATTAAGCTGCTTTTGTTTGTCTTTTGTTTAAACCTATCCCTGGACATAAAATTAAATGTTGAGGTGAACAGAGCTATAGTTCAAGCTATGATGTTAATGGTCAAACATACTGCATGTATCAGTTGAATAAAACAGTGGTACAAGACATGATATATATGTTTTTAGTTACATACTGCTGTTTCTTCGTGTTCTCTCTTTTTCCTTCTGATTACTTTTCAGGTCTGTTAACTTGACCATCTTTCCAGTGATGAAACAACATTGGGAATTATGGACAAAAACATTGGAGAGCAGCTTAATAAAGCTTATGAAGCTTATCGACAAGCATGCATGGATAGGGACCATGCTGTGAAAGAACTACAGCAAAAAGTAGGTGTTGGGATCTGAAATCTATCTTTAAAGCCATCCTTCCCATGGAGGATGGTAGTACATGTAGATACCAGTTTCACTTTAGCTATGCACACTTTAGTGCATCTGTTAAAGTTGGAAATTGCCATTATGAAACCGTGCCAGTACACTGCAAAGTAACTCATTAAGTTTTGAATTTAGTAGGTTGGTTTCTGGTTTTTGACCTTGAATTTTTTGGTATTTTTATTAGTTTTAAAGGTTGGAAAAGTATTGTCTGTTTTGGAGGATTAATAAGTCTTCTAATGTAAACCCAGCAAAGATGTAGATAAAATTTATTTAATGAAGTACTTTTTGAAATTTAATTTGCATTCTTAAAAATTATTTTTATATTATTACTATAAATAGCTTAAATTAAACAATTTTTGTCACAAATGTACCTGAAAGTTGCTAGAATAAATATTCCTCTTTTAAAAATAATAACCTGTACATTTATTCTTTAATTATGAAGTAACAAATTCTGGAGGCATTCTGACCAGTTAGAAGCACCTTTGAATTTTTACTTAGTATGTTGCAGAAAACATTAGGTCAGCCAAAATTCTTCTAGAACTTCTCAAGTAGGACAGCATGTTTCAAAGCTATCAAGTTTGGGCTTTCTCATAGTCATTTTATCACGCATATTCTGCCCAACAACGGAATCTCTGTCACAGGAAGGCTTGAATGTTTTTGTTGCTACAGGACTTTCTGATACTTAGTAGAACTGGTAGGCTGGGACTTTGTTCAGGGGCTGATGAACCATATTTATATATGAATTGGAGCAGTAGTAGAATTGGAAGCAGGGAAGGAGCTAACAGAGAATATTCTGATATCTGGGCCCAGTCTTGCCATCTCCTTGCATGGCAAAATAAACTAGCCAAGTCATCACAGAACACATTCCAAGTCAGTCATGTGTGCAATCATCCACTGTGCAGTCTGTCTCTAGTCATAGTCTTGCAGCAATGCTGGTGTAAATCTGTAGAGATTTCTATACATAACAAGCATAAGTAGTGTGATTTTGTGCTGAAATTTCAACTAATTAACAAAAGGCAAGACATTTTAGAATGTTTGGGGATCTTTTAAATTCTATCTCTTAGGGTGAACTATTAACTATTTGAAGGAAAGCCAGTTAATACTCCTGAATCATCTAAAAGTACATGAAAGAATCTTCTGACCAAGAAACAAGTCATCGAGTACAAGATCAATGTCCTTCTAAGGTCTGTGCAAGAAAACCAGAGAAGTGCGAGATCATCAGTGCTAAGTGAACTAAATCCTTGCAAGATTTCTCTCTGCATTTTCACTGGTTCAGAAATTAAAAATTTAAAGCCTTTGATAAAGGATTACTACCAGTTTAAATCTTTGTCCTATTCAAACTTTCAGTAGTTGAATTTTATGATTTCAAAAGAGAACAAAAATATTTTTTCAAGAAGAGTTGATACTAAAATTACTTGTTTTTTTTATTTGTGTTGCTTTTTTTAAACCAAACTCCTGTTTTTTGAATGACCTTTGTACAGTGCTTTATTCTAGTAACTTCCTCTGTTCATTGTGTGGCCTCCACACACTGTTGGATTGTCCACCATGCTGTTGTTAACAGTTTACTACTTAAGTTACCGATAGGCCACTTGTTTTGCCAGTCTCTAGAGCTGGGAGCCATGTCAAGCACACAGAAGCCAGAGTCATCTCGGCCAGATGGTGTTTGATACAGATGGATGGTTGGTTGTCATGCAGATCTTCTAGTTGGTAACTTGTTGCTGCCATCTGACTCAAGGAATAATTTGTGCACACTGGCTGTCAAAAGCATCTTCTCTTCTGTCTGTTTTAGCTGTCATGTCTGTGCTCTGTACAGAAGTGTTGACAAGACATTGCTGTTGTACATTTTCAATTTGGTTCTCAGTGATTTTTCTGCTTCATGAGGTCTCTTATAGCTGCTGGAGTGTACTGCTCTTTNTTTTTGCTTTTTTTTTTTTTTTTTTTTAAACCCAACAGAAACCCCCTCTCATAGTACAACTACTACCTGGCCTTTTAAAATCAATTTTCCTTGTAGATATTTTCCTGCCTGCTTTACAGACAAACACAGCGGACAGTAGGAGGGTATGGAATTTAAATGTGGCTGTGATTTGAGAAGTAGATTGCACTATGGATAAACTATGAATAGACATGAAAACAATGCTGAGTCTTGTCCCAGATGGTGACAGGTGGTGGTTACCTGTTCAGTAATAGACATATTCCTAATTTCAGAACAATTCAGTGCATTACTGAAAGTTTTCTTGTTAGGATTTCACAAGTTTTTTAGCACTGCTGTAACTGCAGCATTAGGCATGTGCTAATGAAATAATAGTTTTGAATTTTAGCATCTTCCTCCCACCTGGCCATTCATTCAATTAATGGACTGTCTAGCAAAATTTATACAGTTTGGTGAAATACAAGCAATATTATTAGAGGAGTCTGTGAGGCCTGTTTATAGCATGAGCTGTAGTATTGGAGACAAAGTATGGGGCTTTTTGCTTACCTTCCTCCTCAGCCCCACTATGTAGGTTAGAAAAACAAGTCCACTACATTCAAAGAAACGTAAAAAACTGTTCATAGGCAGTCAAAATGGTTTACTGAATATCTGTTGTATGGAATAAACAAGTATCTGTTGTATGGAATAAACAATGTTGTTGTTTTCCATTTAAAATCTCAATTTTTAAAAGCCTATTTTTATATAATTTGTTAGAAAATATGGAGGGAAAATTACTTCTTTCTATAGATAAACTAACTGACAACCATTCTGAAGAATACTAAAATTTCAATTTAAAGCCTGATGTATTCTACATCTGTAAATGAAGAATCCTAACTTAAAAGTTACCCTTTACAACTGCCACAGCTGTGAAAGAGTTACTAAAACTCAGGCTTTATTTCCTCTAATACGTTTTCTAATCAGTACAGTCCCGAAAAGATGGACTTGCCAAAGGTTTTACACAGAGGACCACAACTACAGTTATCTTTAAAAATCAGAGAGGCTTTTTATATGCCAAATAGGAGACCCCTAGTCAAAACAGAGTAAGATTAATGCTAATTAAATTATATTTGCAGACAGAAAACTACATGCAGCAAATACGTGAACAGCAGGAAAAGATAGAGCTTCAAAACAGCATTATTGCAAAACTGAAATCACAGTTGGCTGCTCTGAATGCTAATAGAGGTATGTACTCCAGTTTGCACATTATTTCTTTTTATGCTGTGTTGCACTGATGAATAGTTCTGACTTTGTTGCTTCAGTTTTTACAATATACATATTTCAAATGAGTATCATACTTTCCTGTGAATGTGAGAGTTAACACAAATGTGCCGTTTCAAGATCTATTTATAAAATCCAACACTTCTGGGGTCTCTCTTTATCCTCTTCAAGAAATTGTGAGATTTTTCTATAGAGGTAGAACCTGCTTACACTGAACCAAATAAAAGTTACGAAAATATGGGTTCAAACCATTCACTTGAATTTTAAAAAATTGTTACATAATTAATTTTACACTTATCTGTTAATAAGTTTATCTCAGGTTGTTCTAGATGTGAGTGCTATAATTATATGTCTTTTATGTTAGATGAGTTTTGTGATGCTAATCTTATTGCATAACCAGAACTTTATAAGCAGGTAATTCTCTTTCAAATCAAATAGTCATTGATGGATAATTTTTCAGTGTTTGACTGTATTACACAAATAAGAGAAAAGAGTCAAAGTAACCATGTGTTAATCTGCCATGCTCATTAAATATTTATTCACACTAGCCTAACACTCCTGGTTTTCATAAATACTAGCAAAGTGGCTGACTTTTATTTTTAAGAATACATGTACATTTCTTTATTGCCAATTTAGTCTTGCATTGTCTCTAAGCACAGGATTTGGCTTCTCTTGCTTGTTTAATATGAGGGCTTGCTCAAAGAACATAAAGAAGTTAATGTAGTCTAGCTTCTTTTAATTTTGCTTGTACTTAGAAGCTGACTGAAAAATGCAGCAATAGTCAGCTGCTTTTTTTTTAATTTAAGGCAATGCGCATCCTTACATTCTGATGGATGAAGACATTGAAACATCCAACTTACCTATCAGCCAGCTCTCTGAAAAACTGAACATGGCAAAGCAAAGAGAAAAAATCCTAAAGGTATGTCATCTAAGTTCACTTCTGTGCTGTGATTATACTATGAGAACCTAAAAGATAAGGGAGATTTTTACTGGTGCCTTTGAACTGCGTGTGAAGTGCATGAATGTTGTGCCACTGCAGCCTGTTTAGGTGAATTTAGCATTATCTTTGGTCCTTCCCAGTGAAATCTCTGTTTGGCCATCAAGCTCCCTAGAACAGTTTTGATCATAAAGCAGGAACTTAGTTGCTTATTTATTTCTTAACTTGCCAAAACCCAAAAAAGGGCTTTTTCTTTCTTACTAGAGCATTTCACATTGCAAACGGTCTCTCTGTTTTTGCAAGAAATGGAGAATCTGCACTCAAAAAGTGGTGGAGTGGGAAGTGAACGATCCATTGCTCCGGAGATGCTGATTTGGGTTTTTTAAATAGCCAGTGTTAAGATGATGTCTCTCTGCCCCTCCTTACTGAAGTAACATTAAGATTTTCACTACAGCCTATTGAGTGTAACAGGAATAAAAGTAAAGTAATAGCACAGAATAGCTGGGAAATGCCTTGCATGGATTTTACATATTGAGAAAAGACAGTGACAGAGATACACAAAGTTGCATTGTTCTTATTGTAAATCATCCCTCTGTGGTTTTTGAGAACTGTCTTGTAACGAAACGTCTCTTATTCTTGAATGTGAATCTCCATAGTTCCATAGCAGAGACTCTGTAAGGGTCATAAAAAGACCCTTGTGAGAAATCAGGCATTAGAATTAAAAAGAATCAATTTCAGGATTTATTTCCTAAGCTTCAAACAAATTATTTGTGCTAAATTCACAGAAACACATTTTTTATCAGAAATGTAATTGAAAAGTAATTTCATTGGATTACTGGTGCTTGCTTAATTATGCTGAAGGAATCTTATATGAGACAAAGCCTTTGCAAACGTTTTAAACATACTATCAGCAAATATTTATATACACTCCTTTTCTATTTAAAAGAAAGTCTTTATATAATTTTTCTACACTAAAATCTGTAATCATAAGATGTCATTTCTTTCCTAATCTTTACACTTGGATTAAAACACATCTAAAGGGTTAATTCTTTGATGGAGCATCTTTGCATATTTTTGCAGTTTGCTGTTTTGAGCTGGATAAAAATTATGTCTTCAGGTTGCACATGAAGATCTGACCAAGTCTAGTATTTCATACTTTTGTTTCTGAATGCTTCCTAAAGAACAATAGTATTAAGCAACTTAGTCATATAATGAGTTAGGAATGAAAGGAAGCTGTGTTATCTGCTCGTCTCATGGGGAAACACTGAAATTATGTGATCTATACAGGAGATTATAGGCAATGCATGAGAAGCTGGAATCGTTATTTCAGGAGCTATTTTTCTAATGGAATATAGGTTACTTTCCTTATCTGCATATTTGTTTTGTGTGCCAGTTACTGCAGTTGCCTCTCAGCAACAGGTATTTCATCTGGATTTTGCTTCTTCTATTCCATGAACAGAAATATTTCTGAAATACCTCCATGCAGAATGAATTATATAAGTCTGTCTGCCTGTCTGCATTTAAACCCAGGCACACTGCTATTCAAATAAGGTCTTTTTAGAGGGAATATGTAGAGATTTAAACCCATGCAAGGTTGGGTTGACCCAGCCTATTCTATATTCCTGTTATTGGGAAAAAGCATGGAGCTTGAGGAAAATATGTTTGACTGGACAAAGGCTGCCTTCTGCAGAGGCACATGGATATATTTGCAACATCCTTCCAATGCAAAGAGGACCTTAATGTTTGATATTGTGCCTAGTAAACTTGCACTAATCTGGCAAGAGTGATACAAAAATGTCCAGATAGCATAGCAGAGGCACACATGCTTGTACTAGTTCTGGCTGTGTCTTGGCCATACAATTCATGGCTATGAGTGAAGATATACAGCACTGTTTCTACACAAGTTATCATTTTATTGAATTAAAGAAACCCCACAGTAAGCCAGTGGAATTCATGCTTCAAGGGAAAATTGGACAACTCCATGGAAGAGACATCTGTTGAGAGTTAATAAATACATAGACACTATTACTCAGAAGATCTGGGAATTTATTAACGGATTTATCATTAATGTCTCCTGTTTTCTTGTACTTTTTTTTCCCCAGACATCATATTTTGACATCTCTTATACTGAAAATCCATCATCCTGTCACTGACCCAGTATAGTTTTCTTGTACGTAATTCAATAAAGTATTGGCTTTTTCAGGTATTGAAATTTGGAAGTTTGAATATTCTGTTTGAAAGCCTGTATTTTTCTAATAATATTCTATCCACATTCTGTTCTAAACTGAATAAATTATTCCTACAGCCATTGTCCTCTACAGTGTCCTTGAAACTCAGTGTCTCTCCCATGGCAGGAGGTGCCTGGGTTTATTGATACCTTTTGAAACAGTCATTTGCTAAGTCCAGTGGGATTTTAGTGGACTGTATTTTGTCCTGCAGTAAAGTTAATAGAAATCCTGAATTGATTGTAATAGATGCATGATTAGAGCTTAAATTTCAGAGGTTTAAAATGAGGGAGGGGCTATCATTTCTTTGTTTTCTAGTAGGTGGCCATACATGTGTATTTTATATGCTGTTGTCACGGTCTGTTGCCCGTGTGTCATAAAATGCTTTAGGATTTTTTTTGTTCACATTTGTCTTCACTGAAAGAGGTGAATGGACCAAATTGGCTTGGTGGTCAGTACCAAACTATATACAAGATCACCAGAATTTTTCAGCCCTCTGCTTGGGAAGACCGAAGGGGCCTATATTGCTGCCTGGTTTTGAGACCCTGGCTAAACTTTGTTAAGTAGGAAGAATTTGGATCCAGCTACTGTCTCAGACTCAAAGCTGTGCAGCAAACCAAAAACCTTAGAGATGAGACAGTGTCAAGCTTCTACTTTTCAGTACAGTCAGACATCAGAATTGTTGTGAACTCAATAAGGCATGAAACTAAAGTCAACTCCTGTGACAAGAAAACATGCTTATGATCCCATTTTGCGGGTTCAAGAATCTAAGTATTAAACACCGTGGGGAATTTATTTGTCAGAGTGTCTTGTGCCATGAAAAGGAGGAGGAAGCTGTGTGTCAGGAATGAATGATGCAAATGTTATACAAAACTCTTCATCCTGCAATAAATGTTTAGGTCTTCTCTTTTGTGCAGGACATAAGCAGAGGAATGGCAGACATATGGTAGCCATCTTTATGTTCTAAATTATGGGGCTAAAATTACTTACATAACTAAGAGCAGCTACTGCAGCAGTCTTGTAGAGTTGCATGTTCCAGTCCATACCAGCTTCTCTAGTGTCACTTCGTTTCCTATCTTTAATGCAAAGAAAGCTGTACTTGATTTTTTGCAGGCTGGTAATATTGTGCATTTAGCTGTTCTTTGCTGCTGGTATTGATGTATGCAGTAGGATTAGGCCCTAATATAAGATATAAGAAATTCTGGTATTGATAGCCTTTTCTCCCATTGCTTCATCTGTTAAATCTATCTCTACCCAATAATAGAAAAGAGTTTGTGGGGAGACTGTTAAAAGTCACAGTTAATATTCCTTGAGATGACTTATAGTTCATCAGTTGAATTGTGTTTTTCCTTGAAACTACCTGACCATTTGTTTGTTTTAGGAAGCCACTGAAACAGGCCATTATAGCACACTTCAGGGAAAAATAAAAGGACCCGCCTTTGCTGCAGTACAGTCTGGGAACTGACTGGCTGTGGAGCAGCTCTGCTGGAAAGGAGCTGGGATCTTGTTAGACAGCAAGCTGAGCATGAGCCAGCAGCGTGTCCTGACAGAAAAGAAGGGCAACAGCTCCCTATGTTGTATTAACAGGAGCACAGCTAGCACACCCAGGGAAGTGAGTATCTCCCTCGATTCAGTGTTCACTGGACTGCATCTAGAATACTACATCCAGTACAGGAAAAACATTGACAAGCTACAGTGAGTTCAGCAGAAGCCCCACTGAGATAACTGGGGGCTGGAGTACATATCCCATGAGAAGATGCAGAAACTGCTCTTGTCCAGCCTGGAGGAGAGGTGGCTTCAGGGGAAGCTAATAGCATTCCAATACCTACATTCAGGTTATCAGGCAGATGGAGCCAGGCTCTTAATGGTAGTACATGGCCAAGAGGATAAGAGACAATGGGCAGATGACACAGAAAAGGTTCAGACTGAACATAGGGGAAAACATTTCACCATGAGGACAGCCAGGCGTGGGAAAACGCTGCCCCGGAGAGGTTGTGCAGTCTCAGTCCTTGGGAAATTCAAGACCAAACTGAGTAACCTGATCAGACATCATAACTGACCCTGATTTGATTGGAAGCTAGACAACCCTGGAAGTCCTTCTAATTTCATTTATCCTCTGATCCTATAAAGCCTCTGCAAAAGAAAAGATACTGATCTGTTTTATACGTACGTAACCACTTTGCTGGCAGCTAATACCAGTGTGCTTAAAAGATCCATTGTGTTGCCAAGTACTTAACTGAGCAGGTATGACCTGTGTGACATATTTATAAAGTTTATAAAGCTTATGAAGTTTATAAAGCATTAGCTTTGTAAACTTCAGCCAGTTTATAAGGGTTACCACATCATTGCAAACCACCAAGCACAGCATTGGAAACTCTTAAGATCATCAAGCTATGAAGAGTTGTATTATTGAAAAATCCCAAAAGGTGTAATTGTATCTCCAGTGTTTTTCCTGGTATCCTGATGGTGCACAGAAATGATGATTTCCATCAGTATGTATTAATAATGTCTTCAGTTGCATGGCTCTTCTTACGTGGCTTTTTTTCCCTGCTTGCTTAAATCTTGTCCTCACTTCCTGCAGATGTAGGAGAAATGGAAGAGAACTACAGGACATTACTCCAGTTATCTGAAGGCTTTTGAAAGCCCGCATGTGAATTGGAGCTGTAATAGTCTCAAAGAGATAAATTATGCTGTTATCACAGGCTCAGTGATTTATTTTACTGTCCTTAAGATACAATTGTTCCTCAAGGGCAAGTGTTACCTTTCATGAAAGCTTTTTCCTAGGTGTTTGGATTTCCAGCAAATAATGATGAAGGAAAATACAGGAGAAGCTGTATCCCCTTACCTTATTGAAATGGGAAATTGAATTTGACCTGCCAGAAATACAAATCATAGAAGAGTTAAGATTAAGGAGTTTTGCTGGGATTGAAACATGCCATTTTTAGATGATGTTTTGAAGTCACTGAGCAGAAGAGGCTTAATCTGGATCCCTAAGATACCACCCAAGTCTGGAATTGCATTGAAGCTCTTACTGTAGATTTGCTATTCAAAGTCGCAATTGAGACTATAAACCAATGCCTTCAAAGCTATTTTTTGCAGGTTTTTCTTTTTTATCCAGCTAGTATAGCTTTTTGAGGCTAAACAGTTGTGTCAGCTGCATGTACACTCATCCATGCTTAGCCAGCTGGTGTCTTGGTAAACCAGCTCTGGACCTCTCCCTGCATGGCTGTCTTTGTCTAGTAGGGTAGCCCCTACCTACCTAATCTGCAAATGTACAACTGCATCCAATGTAGGTTCCATTTGAAAATAAAACAAAAGGTCTCGAAAGAGCACTTAGTTGCTTCTTTCCTCTTCATCTTGCCTTACCTGTCTACAGAATATTTAACTGCATTTCACTTACATTCTTCTTTAAGAGTTAACCCTTTGGGCTTACTTCTCTTGCAGAGACAGTCATGGGGCTTGGGGACACTTTTTGTGACACTTGATACAATTCTCTAGATTTCATAAACTAACAACGAGAAGGTTTTCATAGCAGCAGTTTATAACTGTAGGTTGTTTCTTGAAAATTTTTGCAACTACTATCTTTGAGCATATTAAAAAAATTGTTCGTTATTTTCTTCTTTATTCCACAAAAATCCCACATAGTTAGAAGTTCTGTGAATTACTAGATGGATCATTAAAGTGAGAGCAGCCAGGATTTTTTATTCCACAAATCTTTATAGGACTGAAGTACTTGCAATGCAATCCTGGTTATACATAAAGATTGGAGGATGAGAGGCTGGAGAGCTGCCCTGCAGAAAGGGATATGCGGTTTGGGCTGATGGCCATTTGATAGGAGTCAGCAGTGTGCCTTGGCAGCCAGAAGGGCCAGCTGTGTCCTGGGGGGCATCAGGCACAGCATCACCAGCCAGGCACAGGATGGGATTGTCCCGCTCTGCTGTGCAGTGGTGCAGCCCCACCTCGAGCACTGTGTGCAGTTTTGGGTGCCACACAAAGGACATCAAACTGTTAGAGCATGTCCAGAGGAGGGTGACCAAGGTGGTGAAAGGTTTTGAGGGCAAGATTTAGGAGGAGCACTGAGGTCACTTGTTTGTTGAGCCTGGGAAAGACAAGGCTCAGGGGTGACCTCATCACAGCTGACAACTCCCTCGAGGGCAGCAGTGGATGGGGAGGTGCTGCTCTCCTCTCCCTGGTGAGCAGCGATAGGACTCAGGCAACAGAATCAAGTTACAGCAGGGGAAGTTCAGGCTGGACATTAGGAAAGGGTCCTTCACTGAGAGGGTTGTTGGTCACTGAACAGGCTTTCCAGGGAAGCCGTCATGGCACCCAGCCTGTCAGAATTCAAAGAGTGTCTGGACAATGCTCTTAGTTCTGTGGTTTAGGTTTAGGTAGTCCTGCGAGCAGCAGGGAGTTGGACTTGATCCATATGGGTCCCTTCCAATTGGAGATATTCTAGGATTCTGTGATTGTGTGATTGTGTTCTTGAGTTTGCTCAATTTGCAGAATTATCACCATCTTCAAAATGGTATAAGATTGAAATTAATTAAATACTATTTTATGTATCCTATATGCAAAATATTATACATCAAATGCTAATGTAAATGATACAGCAAGTGAACGGAGAGAGTGTTTTGGATAAACACTAATATGACTTTCAGAAATTCAGAAGATACAGTTGTTTTGAGTAATCACCCATGATGACTTACATCTATGTATAGTGGTAGAAGGTCTTTACTATCAATTGAAAATTAATAATGTAATAAACAAGACTGACCCTTACTTATGATGCAAAACCTACATTTAGCTTATTATAGACTGCTGCATAGTGATATTCCACAAGCCTCAATTTTATTAATTGTACTGGTGTTTCTAAAATTATTTTTTAGGAACAGTTAGACAGTGAGAGCATGAAATTGAAGCAACTTGAGGACAAAAGCAATCAAAAGGAAAGGAAGCTTTTATCTATTATTTCCAATCAAGATGATAAAATAAGAAATCTGAAAAGCAAATTGCAAGAATTAAATGAAGCACAAAAGGGTATACAGATGCCAACGTATAAAAGGGAGGTAAGATAAGAAACCAAGTAGAGATAAAATGAAAAAGACAAACATTTGTAAATTATTACTTCTTTCAAACATGAAATGTTTGGAATTCATACTAATTATTCTAATAAACTTATTTTAAATTTCAGCATTCTAGATTTACTAGGAAATTGTCAAATTATATAAAGCACATAGGGAACACCATTAAATACATATTGGTTAGTTTGTGTGTTAATTATTTTATGGTATGTCTTGAAAATTTTGATATTTGTGAAAACTCCAGATTAGCATTTCTGGTTTATAATTTTCAATTTGAAGTTTTCACCAAGGCTGAGTTGAATTTTTCATTTTTATGCCACCCTATTTTTGTTACAGAATAGCATCCAGGGTGCTATTCTATCCTTGTGGGATAGCTAGAGTGCAGTCATTGATGTGAATCTGACCACGTATTCACATATTAGCCACCTAAGGTAAAGTGAACACAGGTAAGGGTAGGAGCACAGCAACACGTAACTTGTTGCTATTAGACTTCCTGAGCATTGCTTAAGTTACTGTGGCAAGCACTTGTATCCCGTGTTGCCGGGTGTAAGGCAGCTAAAATGCATCTACAGGAGCTGCAGCTGCACTTCAGCCTTACAGGTAAGACACACCTGTAGGCTATGGACCTGTGGTTATAGGCAGTGTATCAGCTTATACAGATTTCTAAGATTATACATCTTTGAAATCAGCTGATTTGGCAGGCGTGCTCAAGTTCGTGTCTGACTTGGAGCACATATGAACTACCCAGGCCATCTGGTAATGTAGCTCTAGTGGAACTGCAGTTTACTGACTGGTTATTATGAAAACTTCCCTTAATGCCTGGCAGATGTAAAACTATGTAATACTGGAGTGAGCCACACGGTGGTAGTCAAAGTTAATAACTTACTTAAAAAACTGCTAGAACTCCTGACATCTTAGCTTCCGATGTGTTCATTGAAATTTTCGGTGAATAAATTGATTTTTTAAGAGGTAAAATAGCTGTGTAACAAGCTTATATGAAAGACAGAATCTTACCTTATACATGACTGAAAAAGAATTACAATCAAGCAATATTCTTAGAACCAGTTCCCTTTCAAGGGAGTATGAGCAGAGAAATGCCACACTGAGTTAATAAGTTAAACTAAAAAGAACTAGGAATTTCATACAAACTGCTTTTGTCATTTTGACAATGCTTTGAGAGCTTTCAACAGGACTGGGTGAAGGACCCCATGAAATTTTTATTCATATCAAGGTGAAGCGCAAAATTAATATGCTAATGTACTCAATATTTTCATATTTTACTTCAAGGTGAAAAGTAAGAAAGTTGTTCCAGATAAGCCTGAATTATCTCTAGGGATCTCTGGTATTTCACCTAGGCCTGAAAGGTAAATACTTCTGCAGCATTTTTCCAATTTGCTTTTGTCTTTTCTGCAATTAAGTAAGACCAGCTCTTTCCCTCTTTTCTACACAGTACCTTAACAACTGGCTGGGCAGGGAGTCGGGAGGGGGGAGCATCAAAGATCAAAGACTTAATGCAGGAAGATAATAGAGCCAGAACTATGTGGAGTCATAGCTGGGGCTTTACAAGTATGTAGGGATAAGCTGGGAGGGAGAAAGATAGCCACTTTGTTCAGCAGGAGGTCAAACTCTGGGAAACAGCAGTAGATGTTAATGCTGGGGTTTGGATAAGCATTAACTGCCTTGCATTAACTCTTCTGGACAGGAGTGTACAGCCATTATGGATTAACTGATGGCAGCACAGCACATGAGCCTGCTGTCCTGCCAGGAAGAGGTCTGATAGGCAGCATGAAGAAATAATTCTTGGCCTGATCCATCCTAAATGAGAGAATTTGAAACCAAGTTTATCTGTAAGCTGAAGCCGGCAAGCCCGTGCTATGACCAAGGCAGTCAATTTCCTCTTCTGACAGTGATTTCAGAAAAATATTGACCAAAATCTTAGGTTTGCATTTTTCATAGGATAGGCAGTAATGCCACTTTTAACAGCTTTGCTGAGGTGAAATAGAAGATTCCCTAAGGTGAGGTTAGGGGAGTATTAAGGGAAAGTGTCATAAATTCTTGCTGTCTTCTTATTCTCTTGCCAATGCATCTGCTTTTGACCACTCCCATACATAGGCTAGGTGAACTACGTGAATCTTTAGTCTGGCTCACTACTCTTTTATGATAAGAAAAAGAAGAAATAAGACTGTAATGTGAGAAAGACTTGTTTGTCTTTTTGATTTATATCTAAGAAATGAAAAAACTTCACCTCTCTTCTGTCTCCCTGCTCTCAAATAGCTCCCTTACTTTACTGTTTTCTTGGAAAGAGGTATGTGACTGGTAAGATTACTGGTAATCTTACACTAGTAAGATTATAGTATCACAAATGTCTAGCAAATTAAGACTGCTTCATCTAATCATAGCTATATTTTAAAGTTCTGATTAGAAACTTCAAATTTTTTTCTTATTTATCAAAACATCTGAAAAATCATCAGAATGTGTTAACAGTAGCAATTTTAACTCCTTCTGTAGATCTTTTTTTCAAATGAGATACAAATAGACATTTGTGTCTTCAAAAAGAGAAACACAACAGAAGTAGGAACACAGTCTGCTACATGAATAAGCAATAAAAAAGGAAAACAATTCACTAGATTAAAGAAAAATCCCTTTTGAGATCTTTTGATGTAAAGATGCAGAAGAGAACCCAAATCCAACTTCACTTTTTCATCTTTGAAGTTCATTTTATAAAATCCATTATATTGTGCTTAAAAATATAAATTACTCAGCAAATTTATGAAATTTTCACAATAGAATTTTATGGATGCATCAGTAACTAAACAGTGCCTTTGGGCAAATAAACTCACACCAGCATGAACTATTTTTACCATTCTCAGTGCAGATAACTAAATATCAGATTCCCATATGATACTCTGGAAAAGATATAATACAATAAATCCCTCAAAATAAAAAGAAAAGTCATATGATGTTGTATGAAACCAGAAGGAATGAGTTCACAAACTCCCCAACAGAGAAGGAAAGAGCCGTAACAAATGCTTGTGTGTTCCTTCTTCTGCAGTCTGAAGTGCACCAGCAACAACAGAAAACTATTGATGTTCATAGTGGCACCATCTTATTTTCCGTAGAATGAGGTGGAAACAGTACCCTTGGGAAAGATAAACTCTTCCAAAAAATACCTGAAAGAACTGAAAGGCTGGATTTTTGGGGATGGTCCTTGCAGGGTCAGTTCCTATGCTCAAATATATATGTGTATGATATGACTAAACAACTCTTTGACAACATTTCCTTTTCCTTTTTCTGCTTGCTTTTACTGAGGAGAACAAAAATATGTATACATATGTTGAGGAACAAGTTATCCAAGAAAAGTAGCTTATACTATTGTTTTTCTCTGGTTTGTGGGTGTGACTAGATTAAAGGTCACAACAAGATGAATTGTTTGACTCTAATTTACAATTTTGATCTTCCAGAGAGAGTCTGGAGACTATTTTCCAGGACATGAAAGAAGAGTGTCATCAAATATGTATGCTAGCCAGAGAACAAACAGACCAACTGAGTAAATTTAAGATAAAGCCAGAACCTGAAACTGGTAATATCATACTTAAGCTCTTATTGTGATTCAACTGTTTGAAAGCTTTGCTTTATATTTGAAAATACTGCAAATTACACATACATAGAAGTACTTCCACTGTTTACCATCTGCCTTTTTCAAGTCTGTTCACATGGTGCTCAGTATTTCACCAAGAAAACGCACCGCCAGTTTTGGCATTCTATGACGAATGCTCCAAATCACATGCTATAAAAGACAGTCATCACATCAATGGCTCTTGTAATTGTTTTGTCCCTTGGAGTGAGAGGCAGGCACTTACTACATGTGATATCCCATCATACTGTGTGAATGACAGCACTTGCTTGCTTTTAATTTAGCTGTCAGTTCAAAAGATGTCTGCTATGAATGCCTCCAGCCCCATATCTGTTAGAGGAAAACTGCCGGACTGAGGAGACTCGGAGGACTTATTTTCTAGACTTCCTTGTGCAGACTTTCAAATACTGTTTTTTTACATGGGACAAGAGTTTAATCCAACACTTCCTGAAAACAAAGGGAAGGCTTGATTTTTGTTGAAACTATGAGAGGTCCTGAATGTCTGGTTCTGCTAATGCTTACCTTTAATATAATGTAAGCTACTCTGGGTATTCTCTACTAGCTTTTCTTAATAGTAGGATCAGACTCTTAAGTGATTTCAATAAGCACCTGGCAAGTGCACACAGTGGAAGCAAAAGATTTCAGCACTTGATTTTAATATAGGTCATCCATTTTTGAAGTTTTTTACATGAAGTGCTGACATGTATCTCGTTGCTTCAAATTTCTCTGTCTGTACTGTATTGTGATATTCTGATTGTATGCTAATAACTTCATTTATTGAAGCAGGGGTGGCAATTTTGGAGGAAATGGGTTTGACAACTTACTTCAGAATGGTTTTGATTTCCCTAAAGAAGTGCCTAACCCAACTGTGTGAAAAGCCATACATGATACAAGCTGTATAGATGATAAAAGAAGTGCCTAAGTCAACTGTATGTAAAATATGCATGACAAAAGCTATACAGATTTAACGTTTGATTTGGTACTTCCATGTTCCACTTTACTACACTATCTGATGTCAGAAGGCTGGTGCATGGTCAGTTTTTAATGAAGTTATTCTCTCACCTGATTAGGAGTAACCATTACCATTTTTATTAATATAGTGCCAAAAATGAAGGGCGAATTCCCAAAACAAAGGGAAAATATGGTCCCATTTCTGAATAGTTATTCAGTTTAAATATTTAACTAATTTGGAAACCAGTGGGAGTTGGGTACCTGAATACCTTCTAAAATCGTGCTCATGGTGCCTAGCATGTTCTTGGCACTGTGTGAAATGGTTTGGGTTCCAGCTTCTATTTCTGCCAGAACACTTCAGTAAATATGCAAGTAAGATGTGTTATGTGTTAAGAGTATGGGACAACATAATTTTCAATAAAATGAAAATGTTTATAGCCATAAATCAAAGAGAAATGTAAGTACTAAAACAGAATTATTTCCTTTTATTTCTGTTCTGCTAGTTTTTGTGTCAGAACTAATGTTTGTGAAAGAGAACCGCAATCTGATTTTAAAGAGCAAAAAATTACAATTAACAAAAGCGGGGAAGAAAGACAAAAAAAAATCCAAACACCACATTTTTAATAACTATACTTCAATGGACTATTTAATGTTTTCTTAATTCTTTCTTCACAGAAATACAGTTTTCCATGCCGATACAGTGCACTGATAAAACTGATGAACAAGCAGAAGAGCTTTTTAAGCCTCGGGTTATAAAGGATATAAATAGAGGTGCATCATGCATCACATCTATCACACCAAGAGGAGTGGGCCAAGATGAGGACAACAACTCTGTAGAATCACTTTCTAAATTTAATGTCAAGTTTCCACCTACAGACAATGACTCTGCTTTCTTGCAGAGCACTCAGGAAAAACCAACAGTTCCTTGTACTGGTATATCTGAAAACATGCTTCAAGATCATCATTTTAACCTGGAGCACAGAGACCGTGCTGTTAACCTCAGTAAATTGGAACCTAACTCATTTGAAGCTCATGGCATTGATCTCATGACCTCAGCTTTACAAAGCTTAACTACTGTTGACAAAACAAACCCCTCAGATCATTCAAAGATGCCCATAGAAAATATCTTTGACAAACCGTGTTTAAAAACAACAGACAGTGGTTTCACATTTGTACCTAAGCACACAAACCAGGGCGTACCTGAAGTAATTTTTTCTTTAGCAGCCGCTGGAACAACCGTCAGAGGTCCTCATCAGGTATCTTTTCTATGAATATTCTACATTTCAAAAAATGGTAATGATTCAGACACACCTTTTGCAAAGATCTTTGAGATGGGATTAATATATTCTACAAGATACCTCATCAGTCTTTTTTTAAGACAATATCTCTTGTCAGTTCTTCTTCCTAATCCTGGAGAATGTGTACCAGACGCTTTTCCAGTGAAATGTCAGGAATATAAGCAGACATAAGCACTGGATGCTTGTACAAATTTCAGTTCATCTAGATATTAATTGCTTCTATATCTATTTCAAAGCTGTCATTAATCCTAAGTTGCCCCCTAGATTGCTTTCTTTCTACCCTGGATCTCAGTTGAATAGGGCACACATTTGTTTTAATTGTTTTTCATGTGCAGCAGAGAATATGAAAAATGGACCAATTAAAAAGCTAAATAGATAAATACTTCCACTATGAAAAAAATAGCTACTTTTTGTCTCAATCTGAGGTATCAACAACACCCTATTTCTCTGCTCTAAGAAACTTAAATTTTTGTTATTGTAGGAAAAAAGCAGAATTATTTTTTGGAATGAAGGAAAGTTCGCTAAATACTTTATTTTAGTTTTATGTATGTAATTTGGGCTTAAATTTCAGTTCTAGCCTGAAGTCCATGGGAGCTTCTGAAAACAAGACCCAGTTACTGTAATGCAGAAAAACATTGTCATGTTCTGACACTCACATCTCTGAATGCTTTGCTTCTTTTGTGCAACATCCTGCCTCAGCTGAAACCTGGCAAAATTATGGAGCTTTATAGACTGATTTTGTGGTTTTTTGGTTTCTGTGGCTTTTCTGGTACCTTGTGAAAGGACAGATTTTTGAGAATAAGCAAATAGTGGTAATTAGGAGTTCTCTGTGGGTGGAATTCACATATTTTTACTATTTACATGGATAAAGTTTTGTGTTCTTTCCTAATGACAAGGTACGTGCAGCAGAAGAGCGTTACCTCTCATTTGGTCACTGCATGACATGCAAAACCAGCATTTGGGAAGTGTTTGTAGGACATGATAACTTTGATGTTTTCTTCTCCTAAAATTTACCCAGTCTAGTTTAATTTTCTATTGCAAACCACTTTTAAGTGAAAATTTTAAAGCATTGAAAGATTGCTGTTTTAAACTATAAGCTTGATTTTTTCAAAAGCTATTTTAAATATCTATTTGTAATGTAGGAGATCTCAATTCTATACCAACTTATTAATTACAGTTTTTGTTGTATTTTTCATTGAGGGTCCTCAGTTAAAGTTGTGACTAAGTTAAACAAATTAACACATTTATTTTATTGCTAGTAGAATTCCTCTGGAACTGTGAAGCATTCACTCCACTGCTTGTTACTATCCTCTTTTTCTGTATTCCCTCTCCAGCCTGTTCTTTTACTAGTTAGTGTGTGTATTCCTTTTTCAATAGATGGCACCCTGCATTGTACGTTACAGCAAGTGAAACAGCTGGTATGTGGTTATAAATTGATAGGGGAGTATGCAGCTTAAAAAGTACAGAACAGTGGTTGAATAGCAGTAAGTCTTCGACCATTGGTATTTCTTCAAAATAAGGAAATTAATTTGGAGCCAGCATTTAAAATGTGAATGATCTGTTTTGTGGAGAAAAATGCACTAATGCTAACACTCAGAGAAAAAAAAAGCTACTGGTGAACTGTTTCAATATTTCAAAGTCATATCTACAATAGCACTGCATTGATTAAAATGTTATTTCTTCTCCAGAAGTTTGTTTGAAACAAGCCAGTATTACTTTAGAATCCATTAAACGTACATCTGTGTATATCAGTATATTTAAATATCCATCACCTTTATTCAGCTGCCTTAAAAATAGTTTTTTAAGTATTTTTCCCAATTAATTGGACTCAGCTCTAGAGGTTTTTTCTAACTGTAAATTGTGCTAAAGATTTGATCACAGATAATACATATGTAGATTAAAATACTAATTTTTTTTAAGTTACTTGTATAGATGCCCTTTTCACTGTGTTAACCTTAGCAAAATTTATGCATAAACTAGTTCTTAATATTTTTGCCACCTTTCTGGGGGGTGGTTATGCTGCTTACAACTTTTATCATCCCTTGCAAAAATGAAGGAAGAGCCAAAAAGGACAGAATTATAGACCTCTTTTTTTTATCTAGTGTAGATAGAACTTTCAAGTATTTACTACATATGTTAACTTATAAAATGGAAAACCCCATAAATGCAATAGATTTGGCAACAGTAAGTTCTTGGAACTGCTCTCAGTTGGTGTAATAAATTTAGCTCTTTCCTTCTATGTGGATACTAAATCTAAAAACTCAGTACTGTTTTCTTAGAATGTAACTTTAAAAAAAAAAACGTGACTGAAAAGAGCAGCAGATTAAAATACACATGGATATTAGTGAACCTAGGATTTTATAGACTACATTTAGCTGAGAGTTTCATATAGATACACATGTTTATTGGTATTTGCAGTTTGAGGGAGTTGTTTCCACCAAAAATACTTATAAGTATGTTCACGATTTTAAAAGCAAAACAGTAGTCTATTAATCAGAATATTAATGTTTTTGAAATGGAACGTCCGCTTAAACAGATCCCTATTCTGACAAGGATATTAAGCACAATCTTAGCACTCAAGAAATGGTAGTTAAGTGCCTGCATGTATGGGTTGCTGGATGAGTACCTCCCCTTGTTATGTTTCCAAGATGACAAATAGTTTTTACAATGCTATTTTATCTTTTTTTCAAATAGTGCTTTACATCATATCAGAAACAAGTAATTCTAAACACATTTATGTAGTGTGTTTGTGTGTTAACTTGTTTAAGTGTGTCAGTGTCTAGATAGATTTAATATGCAATTTACACCAGCAACATACAATAAGTAGACTCTTTGAGCTGAAAAAAGTGGTGTGATTGCACTTAATTACTAATTAGTCAATTTAATTATATGGATTGCTGACCATAATGAAAGACAGTAAATCTGCTATTTCTATGTGATAAGCTAAACACTGTTTAAATACAGAATGGGCAGGAAATTGACTCCCAAGAAGTTCAGGGTGGTTTAAAGGGAAGGTTTAACCGCTGTGAAAGCCAGCTTAGTTGTACAGTGGGTTATCGTGGGAGAAATAAACAATAGATTCTAACTATTTGGCATGACGAAATTTAAAGAAAAGCTGAAAATTAAAAATCTTGGGTAAGTATCAGAAGTAAGAAATTTAAAACTTCTAAAGAAACTACTTTGTAAATTATTCTTGCTTGCCTTTCCATGTGTGAGTGATGCAAGAGGGAAAAAATGAGCCAAAAAAACCCCTGTAGGGTACTCTCACTTTTAAGTTACATCCCCAGCTACAGCTCATACCAGCTTGCTACCATTCTTTCTACTGTGTAGTCACAACAGGATGCATTTGGTTTTCAATTTACTCAAAACCTGATTGCCCTGGCCATAGAACATAACAATTTGATCTTGTGTTGCTAATACTGAAGTTATGAAACTTAATTTTTAACTTTTAACTTTGGTAGAAGACTTTTTGATTCCTAGTTGGTATGATTCGAAATAGTGTATGCTTAGACTCTGGGCTTAAGTGCCTTGAATTCCAGTGTTGAATAAACAGACTTGCTGGCTTTAAACTAACTAGCTCAGGGACCAAGAGCAGTGTATTTGCTGAACCAAATACAACATATTTTACAGAATTGCCTGAATGCATGGACAGATATTCAGATGGTCCCAGTGAGTTTGATGCTGTCATGGCAGAAGGAATCCCAAACAAGATTATTTGTGACGTGTTTATACTAAGAGGCAGCCAGAGTAAATAAGTACCTTAAGCCATGACAGTGATGTCATCATTTTTGAAGTAAACTGAAAACTAGTTATATGTCAATAAGAATGGAAATAAAATATGAGTCATATTAACTCTGCACAAGAAACATTTTATTCCAAGGTAAAAATGTATTTTCTCATTTCTGCTAAATGGCTATTGTGTACTCTGACTTCTACAGTAAAATACTGAAATGCAAATTTAAAGAAAAGCTTTAGTATGTATCAGACTGATATTACAGACTTCTGCTCATAGCAGTATTTATTGTTAATAGATACCAAGGTATTTTTAAATATTTGCAAGGATAGTGTGTTTATAGAACTTTTAAAAAAACAAAGTCCTATCTTGCTTTTCTTAAATGAGAACTCTCTAGTTAATGTCTCTGGCCAGGCAGGTGTAAACGAATCCTAATTTAAAGAGGCGGGTATTTTTTTTCAATATAAATATAAACTACAGCATAATGTAAACCACATTGTAAACCTCAGCAATAATAATTTTCTGTTTCTTTTAGCTCATTTGGCAGCCTCGAGACAATGATTTGCTGGCACAAGCATATGCAGACTCTGAACTGAATCAGTGTGGAATATGTGAATTCTGTCGAGAAGTTTTCCCACCATCTCTAACATCTAAGGAAGATTTTCTTCGGCATCTCAATTCCCACTTTAAAGTACAGTCTTAATGTATGAGAATTCAATGGTTCACTGTTTTTGCATACATTTATACATTTTTTTTATTCAATAGATATGATAAGAGTTTAAGAATTAAGACTCCTTGTAACAAGAACTCATGACTGAAATTGTTTGTCAGATAAGCATATTTTTAGTTGTCTTTTGACAAGGCAAAATGAAACTAAGTCACCTAGTACTGTTATTCACATTATTGTTGTGCTTCACTATTAACTTTGAGAGTGGTGTCAAACACTTTTTTTTCCAAATTAATCTTTGCCTGAATAGGCCTGAAGTTGTGATTATATTTATGAATGTAGACTTGCAGGATTAATGCCTTAATCTGGCTGGCAAAAATTGGTGTAATGTTAGGATTTTCTTTTACAATATCCAGTGATGTGATTATGTTGTCCCTGAAGTAAACTGGAAGAGAAGTAGGCTCTCATTTTTAATTTATATAACATAATTCCCAAATTTAACTTATAATAGTGAACCTCTTAATACAGAGTCTTGTAAAACTATCACAGTAGCTGAATGCCAGGTGTGCCAGAATTAAGATAGGCTTGTTCACTAGTAACATAAGTGAATGGGTGACTTTCCCAGATGAATTTTTTACTAAAGAGAGGCAACACATAAATGACCCTTTTGCCAAAATGAAACAGTAATGATTTTATGAATATCTGTTACATGTTATTAAAAAAATAATTATGTTGTTTGTGTACCCTTATAGCATTAATAATTACTAAAAATGCTTTCAGGGAACAGGTTACATTAGTATGAAGGATAGAAAACGTTAAACTTTCTCCAAAACTCATAGTACCAAAGATTATTTGCCTTCCCTTCTGGTCTGCTATGATGGATAGCCCAAGTCTGGTACAGACTAGAAACGAAAGGAGAAAACCTAATCACCCAAATCTCAGTGACTTTATTTTTAACCTGAATATGCTTAGTGGCTTTCTCAATGCAATTAAAATTTGTGTTTAGTTGAAACATTGCAGTCTGATAAAGTTTGCACATTTTCTAGATTTACTGATATCAAATTTAAAAATAGGGGTGTTGCCAAGTATTTTAAATTAATGATAAAGGGTGCTTGCTTTTTGCATTTGAACTGAATATAGAGTTTAGCCCTGATATTGAAAATTAGCATTAATATTTTCATAGCAGCAGAGCACAACACTTTTTCTTTTTAAAGATCTGTTTGCAGGTGACAAATTTCTGGAAGAATTAACACCTGTGTAATTTTTAGAAATGGATTTTTCTGCAATTATTTTCTCTATTTGAAACATGTCGTGTTTGTGACGGGCTGTTAACAGAGTGTACTGTAATAAACAGCAGTGTACAGTGCATGTCTGCTACATGACCTGGAGGAAGAGTTTGTTACTCTTCGGAGCTCTAACCCCTCGCCGGTCCGCAGCGCTGAAGAGGCGATGTTCGGCCCCGGCCGCGCCGTGCGCCGTGTGAAGCACCTCCCCGGAGAGCACGGCTGGGGGTGGTGCCCGGGAGAGGCACAAGTTCCAGGCTTGGGAGGAGAGAAGGGGATTCGTACATCTCCAGCCAGCCCGATACACAGCACCGATTCGTCCTCTCAACCGTGAAATTCGAGATCAGGAGCTCACGTTATTAAGAGATGAACAAACTGCGAATCACCTTTGAAGAAAATAAAGTCATCTGTTTCTCCCCTCCGCCCCCACGCGTGGATGCGTTTTCCCCAGGAGCCCTTGAGCTGGCAGAGCCGGGAGCCCTGCGCCGAGCCCGAGTCCCCCGCGCGGGGACAAGGCTCTTTGTTGCTGGAGGCAGCCTGGGGTCCCCCGCAGCCAGGGCACAGCGGGGACGGCGGCAGGAGGTGGGGGGAACACGGCTGACCAAAGTCTCGTCGACCATCAGTACCCATCCATCTCCCACCGTGAGGGCTCCTGCCTAGCGCCGCGTTTTAGGAAGCTGTTTAATCCTGCGTGCGTAAAACTGTTGCTGCCTGAGGGCATCCAGATAGGCTCACCGATCAGACCACTGCGAGGGGCACCAGTTTAGTTTTTAAATAAATAAAAATAAATAATAAATCTCCCGCTAAGCAGTTGTGAGCGACTCGAAGTGGGAGGCGAGTGCGGTCCCTGAAAGGGCCCCCCTTATACAGCTTTCCTGGAGGAGGCTGCTGCTGCCAGCAGGGACATCTGCTTTATTACACTCACCAGAGGAGGCTCAGTATTCCTCCCCTTCCCTCCCTCTTCCACACAAGCTCAACTCAGCAGAGGAGGTTGAATCCAAATGGGAAGTAGAATGTCATTAAAAATAATAAATATGGTGGAAGGAACTTGAGAGGACAGGAAGAGCAGCAAACCCGTGCCAAAGTGTTCTACCGAATTCCAACTCTGCCAGGGCCAGCGGAGCCGCCCCCGGGGCAGCCCTGGGGCTGGAGCAGTTTCAGAGCTCCCGTACGAGTTCACTGTCACCCCGCCCCGCGCTGACGGTGCGCGACGCGTGAACCCCCCGTTCTCACAGCCAGCGTTCGCGGGAGCGCTCGCAAGGAAACAAACTGCTCCTCTTTCCTATCGGGAGCTCTCTGAGGGACACTGCGGCGGTACGGCTGCCTCAGCCTGCTGCGAGGGCTCAGTGCCGGCGGCCGGGTAGAACACATGTAGCTCCTCTGTTGTTCCGGCTAACTCGACAGCTGCTCGTAGCTCCAGTAATTAGACTGTCACTGCTCGTTAGAGGAGAGGAAAACGCTCCTGTGACAGATTCCACGAGTTCTCTGTTTTTTTAAAATCTCGCAGAAATCACCAGAGCATTAACTGAGATCTCTTATTTCTCTAGAATCAGAAGGAAAGAAGTTCCCTCTGCCATCTCGCACTCCAATCAGATCTCTCTTCCGACTCCCACGAAGCAGTGAATTCACTCTAAGAGGCTGAGGAAGTTACCTTCCTTCCCCTGCCTACCCAGGAGGAAGAGGGAGCTTCCTGGCCTTGCGAACTTACTTTTAAAATCCCTTCCCCGTATGGCTGTATTTAACCAGATAATAGAAATGCAGTCTTTTCTCCATTAACTGAGCGGAGGAGTCGCTCGAAAACGATCCTTCCCCATCCGAGATCATATTAATTCAGAGAATGCTCAGGAGAGGCTGTTCCCCCTTACGAACAAAAGCACTGGAGGATCAAGTCGAGATGCTTCTACCCCCACCCATGGTTCGCTCAGCAGATGAGACTTAGAGGAGGCGATTTCTTCCCCTCCCTACCGTACATTCCCCTTTCCCCCGCAATCATACAAGGTTAACTCAACAGAGGAGTCTCAATCCAAATGGCAACTGGGACTGCATTTAAAAAAAAAAAAAAAAAAGGAAAAAAAGGAAGGGGGAGAAAAAATCAGAAATAGGGAAAGAAAAGAGAAAAAGCAGCAGGCTGATTACGAGGTGTCAAAACTGCCAGGAGCAAGAAGGTGATAGCAATCAGGGGTGAGAAGAGTGCGCCATTCGTGCGGGGCAGCTAATTATCCGTCTCATTTGAGAAGAGCAGCATTCGAGGCAGCAGCGTTCGCCTGCTGAACGGTGACAGATTGGCGCGGAGGAGAGGGGAGGTGTTAAAACAATGGAGCCGGGCTTGCGAGCGCTGCTGCATGCTAATCAGCCCGGCCTCCTTCCTTCCTTCCCTCCGCCTGCCTGCCTGCCGCGATCCCTCCTTCTCGCTGGCCGCATGGCAAGTCCAACGCTCCCCGGCCCCTCCGCAGCAGGCGGCACCGCACTCGGCATAGGTGGTAACCTAGAGAGAGTTCCAGCGGGACCGCGCAGCGGGGCTGGCGGCACCCGGGGGACCTGGCAGGCTGCTGGCTATCAGTGGTAGATTTCAGACCTCGCCCTTGGCGCCCGGGCTGCCAGGAGCCCGTCAGTGCGCTCCCCGCAAGGGGCAGAGGCGAGGAGCTCTTCGTACGAGTCCTGCGGCTTCTCCGGGCTGACCTCCCGGCGCCCTCTTCCCCGCCAGAGGCCAGGCCATAGCCGGCAGTGCAGCAGGTTGCCCAGTGAGAGACAGTCTACTGCCGCACCCCAGACCAGGCCGCCGAGGTGAGGGAAATGCAGAGCTGTGCCAATTACCGGTGGACTCCAAGGGCTCCGTTGCCCTCTCAGCTCTAAACAGGAACTGGAGTCCGGAATGCTAAAACATGCAGTAAGCCAGTGGTACGGCCTCTCTTCTGCCACTGCCTTTTGCCTCTCGGATTGCTTGGCCTTGCAAGCCTGAATAGCTCTGTGTGTACACACTGTACGCCTTGTGAGGAGGTACTAAAAGGTCTGGCCCTCTCTCAGACCAGGAACAACCATTCTCTTTCACAAACAGTGCAACAGGGTCTGCAGAGACAGCAGAAATGCTTTCTGAGGGATCTCTTTGGCCCTAGCTTTCCCAGGAAGTCCATGCTCTGCAGGACTCACAGGGCAAACCCTGGGGCTGGAGCATTAGCAGCCCAGCTACAGTAAGTGCTCTGCTCTGCCAGGGAGAAGCAGAGGAATGAGCGTTGGAATGTTTACTCTCCAATATTTCTCAGTTTCCATTCCATCCTGCCCTGAAAGATTTTTGATTACTATACACTTCAAAATAGTATTTATTACAGATTTACATAATCTGTATGTTTTATGTTAAGGCAATAACACATTGATGCTGTACTACTGAAAGGAGTTAATCTAAACTATGTAGTGTCTGCTATAACAGTTCCAACTAAAACATATCCTTGCTTTCTGGCACTGTCAAGTAACACATATCCAGAAGGACATTGCCCAGCACGTTAGGTGAGCTGCCAGGTGAAGCCACTGCTCAACTCCTAAACCTTCACTAGGTTATGGATCAGCACTTGGCCAAATTAAATTATGTAAATCTGTGTGTAACCTCACATTTAATTTAACAAATGTTATTTCAAATATCATGTGCCTGGTTTACAGCAGGATTCATGGGGATAAAAAAACACTGAAAGGGAATAAACTGGTTTAGGCCTGAGGTAAGCAGCATGATAACTCAGGTTGAATGCTATTTAAAATAGATTTGAGTGCATGTACAGCTAGGCGGTAGTAATAGCGTTTAAATTTTGTTATTCTAAGTCTGTCGTTGAGTGTACTTGATGAGATTGTCCATGAGCATACAGATGGTGAGATTTTCATGCTTCTGTGGCATACTGACATCTCAGGCTGTAAAAATAAATTCCCAGATCGCTGTAATACCTAAGAAATAGAAAAATGCAGTCCACCTTAATGCTCTACATTTGAGTGCTTTATATTTTAAGAGATTTTATATACTAGATACACGAGTTTGTGCATATCAGGAAGACATTTACAGTATAAAGCAAAATTTAAGATAAACTCTGTGCCCTTTTTAATGTGCTTCTGTATTTAGAGATATGGGGGATGGAGATAAAAATTTGCCTTTGCTATTATCTGTATTTTTTTTTTAACAGTACATAAGGATGAAAGGCAGAAATAAGTTTTCATTAGGTCAAGTTTACTTTTCATTAAAAGATTCTTGGATTGTTTCTTGATTTCACATAAGTTTTCAAGCTGGAAACAAATTATTATATCTATTTTGATGATTTACACTGCACTAAAAAGGTATTTGGATCAAAGATGAATGCCGAGATATCTTCTCGAATATAAGAACTTTTTTCCTGCCTAAGAAGCCATAGTGTGGAGCAATCCATGCATCAGCCTGCTCAGCCCGGAAACCAACACTGATATTGCTCATAAATATGCAGGGTAGGGCATCCCTGTTGTTTACTGCCTGGCCACAGACAAGGTGCTGTGCTTATCCAGGTTTCTGAACTGACCGAATTAAAATTTTAAATAAAAATATATAGCAGGGTGATATGGTGCAAATGAGCTAAAAGAAAAACGTTTTGCAGAGACAAGTACATAGTTTAAAAAGGTTTAAAATATTCAATTGGTGTAAAAAATAACTACTTGTAAAAACGTGTGTATTTTCATTATGCTTAATTTGCCATTCAAAACAAGTTTTTCTTAATAAGCTCTATTGTTTCTATCTGTTTTGTGAAATGTAATACGTGTGAGACAGAAAGCAGACTTGGAATGTGAATGAGTCTTGTTTTCTCTTTCTCTCTTTCTTTCGTTTTTAAAATACAACTTTATTCATATTCACAGGGATCTTTAAGTTGAGAAAAGGATTAATGGAAGTGGCATGACACTCCTGAGGTCATGATCTGAAAAGATGAAACGTTAAATTCTATCTGCTAGTCTTTTCCTATATCTTATTTGTGTGCAATAGAAAAGTCTCCATAAGGAAAACACTCTATAGTTAATAGTTATGTTTTTGCTCTCAGCAGTGACACAAGCTTTGTCAGGTTTTTGCTGTTTGTATAGTTCATTAAAATACTTTAATAAATGACTCGTTGTTTTAAAAAATCACCACACTATCACCCGAGTAAAAACATCTATATCCTCCCAATTTCTGCAGTGTCAAAAGTACAGTCTCTAAGGGCAAAAGGTTACGGAGCCTTCATAAAGGTTTCCCATCTGTCATCAAGCACAACATCGAGCCCTCTAGGTGCTGTGAAAATGATTTTCTCCGGAATTCTCCAGCCCAAAGATGCCATCCTCTTAATTACAAGCTTTTGAGATCAGGAATGCCACTGAATTCCCTGGAGATTCACAGAAGATATGCAAAAATAATCTCTTCTCTTGCTTGCCTGCCAGGGCTTCTGTACCTGCCCACAAGCTAGTCAGCTCATTTGCTAGGTAATGATGGATGAACCCAGGCAGTACATCTGCACTGCTGCCCCTCCTGACATTGCTGACATGCAGTCTTTCGAAGTTTCTTCTTTATAATTGACTGCCAGCAAAGGAATGACAAATAACAGTTGGGGTTTGTTTTTTGGTTTTGTCTTGGCTTTTTTCTTTTTGGGGAGGGGTGTAGTTTGTTGGGGGTTTTTGTTTGTTTGTTTTTAATTGACCAACTGCCCTTCTCACCATCACAAGCCTCCTGTATGTGGGATACTCCATGTACACGGGATAACAGAATGAAACAAGTCCTTGAGATCGTGGATTATAAGATGTTCTAATAAGAACATCTGCTTATAACAGTTACTCTGAAAAAAACTCAGAAACTATTCCTAGGGTCAGTGTGCATGCAAAAGAGTATATGGACAGACAGGGTGTGGAGTCGAGGCTTTGTGTGACAAGCCCATGCCTGTACAGCAGAAACTGAGCCTCTGGTCAGGTGACAATCCTATCTACAAATGTCCATTAACACTTTTTCCAGTGGTGACAACCAGGTGAAAGGCCATCTGACCTACCAATTTATCAACAGTCGAGTGTTGGAGGTTTCTGTGGGGTTAAAGGGACTACAGTAATTGTAGGAGGAGGTAGAGAACGTGAGGTGAGCCGGAAAAAAATATCACTGTGTTTTCATGCAAGTTCTCTGCCAGTACAGAACCATCCAGAGGAACTAGCTGGCTGGAGTGGTACCATTCGAAGTGCACATAGACCTGGTGATGGATATGTCTGGAGAGGCTTAGATAGTGTTGTAAATCTGAGAAGTATAGACTGCATTTTTAATACGTGGAAACATGTACATAACTCTGGACATAAGGGTGGGGGCGTAGAAAAAGCCACGTCCAAGCTCAATAGGATCACGGGAGAGAAACCTCGGGCTCCATGCCATCCGAGATGTGAAAGCCCACAGAGACTCAGCAGCCAAAATCGCATACACTGATTTGATTTTTTAATAGAGTTCTTATCCATGTGTCCATTTAACTGCAGTTAATACAGATCAAATAAGCTTGTTACTTATAGATTCCCAGTTGCCTCAAGTGATACAAGACAGTAGCAACAGGAATATCCCTAATTAGAATGGATTCATCTGATTTCTTTATTCTGGGAGTTTAGTGTCCCTAAGTATTCAAAGAATTATAAAAATCTTCCAGAATAAAGCTGCTAGGTTTAGACCTCCTTCTGCCCGGGGAAGAGGAACAGCAGGTTTACTTCTACCTTTAAGTTACTTCTTCCATACTTCTATCATTACTTCTAACATACTTCCTCTCATTCTTATGTATCATTTCTGAAATCTCTTTCAGCACGCTACTCTCTGAATTTTTCTGAAGTTTTTATTCCATATAATTTTGTGTACACACACAGGCATTTCAGGAAAGAAGAATACGCAGCTGGAAAGTAATACGAAATGTTATATCAGTTGGTTATGAAATATCTTCCTACACCTTAGCAAGAAATTAAGAGTCATCATTTTAAAATTTACTATGTGTAGTGATAACTTGGCAATATATGCCATGACTGCAAATGCAACTCTTTGAAGACATGTGCAGTAACCTGTGAATGCCTCTTCTAAGAGAAGAAAATGCTGTATGCTTCACATATTCTTTTAAAATTAGTTTAGTTCTACTTTTTAGATTTTATTATTTAAGCATGTGCATGTTGCTCCTTTATGTGTCTCACTGACCTACCCACGAAAGAGGCGATCTAAGCGATACCCAATGCAGAGATAACCGGATACTGTGTACCTCCTGTGCCTGATGTTCCACACAAAGCTCTGTTGTGGCAAGCCTGTGGGGTGATTGATGGTCAAGTGTGCATAAAGACCAACATAGATGTCATTAGCAGAGAGCCCCTAGCCACGCACGCAAGCTCACAAACCCATTGGAATGTGACGGGTGTAACGCAGTAGCAATTTGTAAGTTAGTCTTGGGGTTTTTTTCATGTAGAATAGCAGGAATGCCAAGAAATGCCCATTGAACACTACAAACACGGAAAGAAAAGGAAGTCCCTTCAGCCTTTTTCGACCTCACCATCTGGTGGAAAAGGGACGCAAGACCTGGAAAGTGATGCGATTCTCAGACCTGTCAGATCTCTTATGGGCTTCAAAGGAATAACATGGCCACCAAGTCCAGCTTCACTTTGATTTAGTAGCCTATAAGATCACCAGAAAAAGCTATCACCAGCATGGCAGAACAGCAATTTCCTAGCTTTTTCACAAGGGTAGCAAGATGATAAGGATTATAAGACTCCCACAGCATTTCAGAAGGTCTGTATTTCCCACGGGGCCTAAGAGACTTTTCCATTAAAGAGTGAAGAAAATGGTTATTAGAAGAAAATGTGGTGAAGAAAATGTTACTATGTAACAGGCTGGTTGCATCTTTTGATGAAGACTTTGTAGGAAATAACAGAGTGGACTTGCCAGCTTGCTTTCCTCAAAACCGGTACCTTTCCTTTCTGAGACGAAGCTAAGAGGGCATTAGGTTTCTTTTAAAAAAAAATGTGGCGTGCGTGGGTGCATTTGTGCTGGGAGGGAAAGTTTCTTTCTTTAAAAATAAAACCGTTCCTTGGATTTTTTTTAACCAAGGCTAAAGGGACACATCCCTTTCTTTGTCTTCAGAAGAAATGGCAGAAAGTTTGAATCTTCACGCTTTCTCTTCTCAAAATAAACGCCTTATTAAAGATCAGATATGTGATGCCCTAAAAAAAATAAGTAACAGCTTCCAGGTCCAAGCATGCACAAAAAAACCCAAAACCTTGTTCAAAATATTTTTGAAGAAACAGACTAATCTCAACCTTTGTATTTACGGTTGCAAAGCTGCAGTGAAATGCCATTAAACTGGGTTCTGAAAGTTTTACTTGGTGGCATTTTCTTAGGTTAACTGTTTGAGGTGATGAGATGCTGTGAGCAATAACACAACTCCCAGAGGGACCCGTGCCTGAGAGCACTGGTGAATAGTTGAACTGCCATGTCTGCTATATCAGAGGCTGGGATGTACACTGGACTGATTTTACCATCTTATTTAAATGTGATGGTTTTCTCATTTGTTGCATTGTTTGTATTATTACGAATATCTTGTTATGTTTGTTTTGTCTCCTGGGAGCCAATAAAGCTGTGAAGTTTTTCTTTACACCAAATGCAGCTCTACGGGCGATCAATCAATGGGTAGTTTTTGGATAATCTGTGAGAGTGAGAAATCTAATAAAGCAAGCAACTAAAAAAGGAAAACAAAGTCTATTTTCTGTTAGGTTAGCTACGTCACGAGTCAGGCTTTCCACCATGCCTTCATAAGATATTTAAGCAGCTACATTTAACTATCAGGGTAGCACCTCATTAAATTAACTTTCTGACATATAAAGGAAAAAGTTTAGACACTGTGACCTCGGCATCAATGTGGGTGACTTACTTGTACAATTAAATTTACTTTGACACTTGCATTTCTCCCAACCTCCTCCTCCGCAGCAGTATATGAAAACATATTAATGCGAAATAAAGACCGATCATGAAGTGAGAAAACAAATAAGTGACATTTTAAAATTACTATTGCTTTACTATACTAAGTATAACGTTAAAAAATAGGTAGACAAAGATGATAGAGTTAGTTTCTAGGTCGCAACAAGGTCCATAGGAAATCGTACATTTAATTTCAGGGCAGCAGTTCTCCTATCACAACAAAATGAGTTATCAACAGATCAAAATAACAATCTGAATTATCTAGCATTAGTGGCTGAACTGAACAGCCCCAGATTACGTGATGAATTGTTAAATTGTGGTAGCATTGTTTTGGAATTGCTAATTAAAAAATAAGTAAACCCCCATGACTCTGGATATGACAACTGAAAATATCCACAAATTATTTAATAAATGAAGCGTCTAACAACTCTAACACTTCCTGCTCGCCTTGTTAATAAATGTAATTTGAGGTAGATTTAAAAAATCTCCCATCTAAACAGTGAATTCATTACGCGAGGTTCAGATCTCCAGATGCCTATGGACTCCTCGGAATTAGGTGTTAAATAGACAAAAGTGAACCAAACTGCCTTTAAAAGCACAGCATGACCATGTAATTCTTTTTCCAGTTTGTGGTAAAAAATGATGAAACTTCTTTCCAAGTAGCTATCACCCAGATTTAGTGTGAAAAGTAGTGTAATTGTAATTCACGCCATCAGGGTCTATCACTGATAGACTATCAGCTGTTCTGTAGTTAGGAAGGCTTTCTTTTCAAATAGGAAAGCTGCCAAGTGCTCTGTGATACCTCCAGCAAGCTTATCGGATGGAAGATCGGAGCCAAAACAGCAGCTGCACACATATGCAAATTGGCAATTAATAGTATAACATTCTGGGGAGGGTTTTTGTTTTTTTGGTTTTGGGGGTTTTTTTTGTTTTTTTTTTTTTTTTAATATGGGAAAGTATAGCAGCGCTACCTTAATATTAACCTTAAGAGTGACAGGGAACTTCTTGCCTGAGCGGCCAAAGAATAATTACCCTCCGGAGAGACTTTCACTCTATTACTTTCTTTCTTCACACAAAGATCAAAGCTTTGTTGTCCTGCCGAGTTTTTCTCCATCATGAAAGTTAACTTCAGGGGATTTAAATAAAAAAGGGGGATACCTCGTAGCTGCAACTCTCGAAAGCAGGGAGTCGTGGCGATTCGCGCTTCCCTCCGCCCCCCACCAAATGTCAAAAAAAAAAACAAACCAAAAAAGTTAGGTCATTTTGGTTTTTTTTTAGGACGCTTGTCCTGTTCCCTGAAAAGATGTTCCGTGCTACATGGGACTCTTACGTTTGTTATGGATACTCTCATCAGCGACAAAGTAATTTAAAGATTAGTTTTATATATTTTCCCCAGCCTGCCGCAGCAAACCAGCTTGCTTTATTTAGCCCAGCATGTATGAATACAAGACTCCCAATTAATGCAGTTGCTTGCTTAAGTCAGAACATTGCCTTTCAAAGGATCCTCACATGATCCTTTTCTTAGCAGGCTGGAGCTGGAAAGGCTTTGCAAGGCTGCTGCATTTCACACCAGCCCGTCCCCAGCGCTTTCCCCAATGTCTGTCTGTCTCTTCTAGGACAGGCGTGGGGCGATTAACTGATGTTTTCGATATTCTGTGAATTCTTAATAGTCTTATTTTCACGATCAAATATCTCAGCGTCTTTAGGATTAGGATTCTCCACGAAGGCAGGCCGGAAAGTTTGCTCCTCTCTAGAGGCAGGCGCCTCAGGAAGCGATTTGCGTGGCGTGGTTTGTGCAGCGCCAGCCGTGCGGCGGGAGCCTGCCTCCGACCACCGCCACTTCTGACGTCTTTTCCCGCGGTCACGACCGCTGCTGTCCCGATCGCTCTCCATTCCCCGGCTCAGTAATTCCCGTGGCAGCGGGAACGCGCCGCTCCGCTCCGCCGGCTCCCGGCGCCGGCTCGGCGGGCGCTGCCGACGGACCCGCAACCGGCGCCGCTCGAGCCGCGCGCGGAGCCCGGCGCGAGGGGCGCGCGACAGCCCCGCGCCGGGCTGCGCGTCCCTCCGTCCATCCCTCCATCCCTCCCTTTCTCCATCCCGGTCCCCCGCGGCTTTCCAAGCAGCGCCCGGGAATTCCGACAAAGAATGTACGTTTAGATTTAGACGCTAATTCTTCACTGTTCTGTTCCATTATCAAATCAACATCGCACACAACTCGGAGGAAAGCGGGGATATAAAAAGATCCATACGGTCTGGTTTTCAGCGGGGACTGGAAAATATACCCATTTCTATTCACAGATCCTTAAAAAGTCAGATCTTTGAGAAGGACAATTTGCCTTGAAATACCAGGGTCCCAAAGGCAGAACGATACAAATCCTCACCTGAAGTGGACTGCAGCAAAAGGAAGACTAGCTTGACTGAAATATCAATTCAATCGGACACAGACAGGAAAATCTGTTTGTAGGACATTCATCAAGCAGTATTTACATTCAGATTATCATTTGCGATGCCTTTTTCCAGATTGCAACACCTTTGTCAATTCACTCCTTTATTTTCTCCAGTCTCACAAACACATAGAACATAGTCATCCTTTAAAAGTCATTTAGTTTGTTTTAAAGCTGCCTACTACTAACCCACATCAATATGCCAGAGCTTATATGAAATATACTAGGATCCAATAATTTCTCCCATGAAACCATTTGCTTTTCAAGTTTTAGTCTGAACAAAGAATGGCCTTCAAATTTTCTCATTAATATATATGTTTGTGTATATATAAATAAAATATTTTGCATTCACACAAATCCTTTGCTTCTTCTGTTTTAATGATGACATAAATCTCATTAATCAGCTAAACTTAAAGAACAAGGCATAGATAATATTGAACACATAATTTCAAACCATGTAAGGCATAACCTAATCAAAATAATTCTGATATTTACAGTTTCATGTAAATCTACTGTATCCAGGAAATTCAGAACAAAAATAATGTGGTTATTTTCATTATTAAGGAGAACAGGGTTTGGACCTTCATCCTGAGTTCACTTAATTAAAACTGCATACTGGAAAACATGTGGTGCTGTAAGCATGTAAGCATGCACTGCTTAGAGAGTTCAGTGACATCTGGACTTGCAGAGCACAACTTCTCTCTCAACTTTGGGTATGGTTTCCACATAACTGGTATCTGGGAACATTTACCTCAGATATACAGACACATACAACTGTGCAAACATCAATTTTTACAAGATTTTCTAAGTACTCTTCTCTTGTACATTTTTATGTGTTCATTTATCTCACTTTAGGAAAAAATGTTGAGGTGTTTTTTTAAATTCTCATCTCCAGATAAAAAAGGAAAAAGTGGGTTTATGGCCTATTGCCTAATAATTTTTAAATTTGTTACCAAAGTTCAACCAATCTGACTGAGAAATACACATTAAGGCACTGATTTTTTTTTTTTTTTAGTTTTGTAAATAAAAATAAGCTTTGTTACTACTACGTGAAAGGCACAAAGAAGCCAACCATTATTTAGCAGCAGTTGGTTGATCAGCCTACGCGAGGCTCCTGGACCCATCTTACCATGTGATATCTCTTACCTAGCTAGCAGGCCAGAATTCAAAACTAGAGGTTAAGGGAAAAGCCAGAAACATTCTGGGGGTAATCCATTAAAGGAACAGAGCATGTCTTGGAGGTCTTAAGATATAGAAGTAACCTAAGGATAACTTGGGATACTGAAGAGATGGGAGTAGGTAGGGCAATACAGGAGACAGAACTACAACAAATCAGTTTTAATGTTAATTGAACAGCTTTTCACTGTAAGTATTCTAATATTTCATTATTGGACTGTTTTCTATGGTCCTGAGACAACAGGTAAGAAAGAAATTCACAGAGAATTTCAGAACTTTGTCCACCAAATCAGTATCAATTTTTGTGTTGCAGAAAGCAATCCTTCAACTTTTACAGCAGTTCATCGGGGCAGAAGATAATTGGATGCACTTTTACAAGTACATTCTCCAGTTACACATTACTAAAGAGAAACTGTGAACGGCAAAGATTGAAGAAGAAAACAAGTCCATTAAATGTGATGGGAAAAGAAGAATCACAAAGCCAGTAGGCTCCTATGTTGGCTATTTCCATTCGATTTGAGAGATCAATGCAAAAGACTTTGTTTTCTTCCTTTCTTTTTTGTTACAATATTTAAGCATTTTTGTAACATAGAGTCTTCTAATGTTAAAAGGTGATGCTATATTGCTGCACTTGAAGGATGTGATTTGAACACCGTAGACTAAATTGCTTATGAAAGCTAAAATAAAAAAGAAGGGAGAATTCTGTAAAAGAAGAGCCACAAGACATTCACTAGAATATTGCCTCCTCAAAAGGCAGAATTGCTTTTCAGTGAGACAGAGTAAACTTCAGAACTGGATTGTTCTTGAGAAACAGAGAGAGAGAGAGGGAGAGAGAGAGAGAAAGAATGAACGAACGAGTGAACAAACAAATGAACTACACAGGAAAGTAACTAAGGTGGGACAGAACCAACATTTCTAAATAATATTTGCAAAACCTTACTAACCCTGACTAATCTGTGGCTATTCCAGCAACTGTAGCCATTTCACTGGAGACGTTTTTGCACAAAGTGAAGAGGTCACAGTGGAGATTGATAGGGTCCATACTGAGAGATGAAGAAAGCAATTGTGCCTAGAGATATAGACCACTAAAAGGGGAAAAAAGTCCTCTGAATACTAAGCAAATTAGATAACATAACATTAAAACATTAAAATTAATTCACTTGGTTTGTATAAGTGATTTGCAATACTATTCACCATACAGAACATTTTCAGAAATAATTCTAAGAAAATTTTGAATGTAGAATTCAATATATAAACCCACATCATCCATACATAACTGACAGTGAATCATCCCTCCAAGAATAAGTAATGGGAAATTAGGTAAAGGCATAATACAGCATACAGTACTCAGTAACTGAAAGGCAAGAACAATATTTTATTAGTTGTAGGACTGCTACTGAACATCTCTGTCAGATTTAAAGGGACAGTTCCATAGATGGTATGAGAAAAAAAATATCATAAACATTTCAACTCAGAGAGACTTTAACTGGTGGGGAAAGGTCACTGTAGTAAAAATCCACTTTTGTATGATCTGAAATACTGGAGCTGGTCAGATGTTCACAATACATTGCTCACCAAGAAACTGAGCCCAATAACTATTAAGTTTTTTGGTGAATAACTTTGAATAATTAATCCTTCTGAGAAAATCACAATCTGTTCACCAAGAGTTCATGAAAAAAACAAGGTGAATAATTCATTATGAATTATTTGACCAGTTTTAGCAATGAGATTCTAAATCTGTCTTCTTATGGATATTAACCTCATTAATACTATTTAGATACAATGCTTAAGGATAATTAAAATGATGAAATACTGCACATCTAATATGATACAATTTAAGCTAGTGACTTTCTTTTCTATTGTAAATACTTTGGAAATAAGTCTTTATTTATTAAATTTTAAAAAGGCTCTGTGTATCACTTTAGAAGCACTGTTAGTCTTGGAACAATTGATGCAATAACAGGACATTCTTAAATAAGAAGACAGCCTTGATGGAAGACAGATCTAAATGTTTAAAATCTGATGGGGTATGCTGCTATAACATATAGCTAGGCACCTATAGTAAGATGCTGTCACTCATGAGTTTTAGGGAATTTGCAAGTATGTCTAATCCTGCTCTGCGAAACAGAACTTCCATGGATGTGAAGGAAAACAGGTTCAGATTCCCATTCTTAAATATTTACAAAACATTAATTATAATAATTACAAAGCAATTATTATATAATACTTTAAAAACTGGATAATGTTACAAGACTTCTTTCAAATTGTTGTAATGTGCCATCCTAAATTAAAACATTTAAACATTATTACACTATTTTTGTTCAATTATAAACATGACACTGTTTTAAATTAAAAGCTAACATATCCTGAACAACATGTAGCCAACTATAGAATTTCATTAGTTAAACCTGCAGTTTCATGACACTTTGAACTGCTCTACATCAGAGCTGCCACTGTGCTTTGTGCCAAGTGTTTCTGCCTTATCTCTTCCACCAGTGTTTGGAGTCCCCCCACTGCCTTCCCACAGAAATGAGTTGTTTCATGGCAGAAATCTGTTCAGGGTGAAGCCTGACAATACTGCTGGGCTGGTTCAAAATCAATCCCCTATAAAAAGAAATTATCCAGCTTTGTTTTATTCCCAAACCTGGCTGCATCCTCCCTGGCATAGGTAATGATCTGACCCCACAGAGAAGTCAAAGAGACATAAAACCAATCTTATAAAATATACTTCTCTGTACTAGAAGAAGGCCCCTGAGCTACAAGACATTCAGTTTAAAGTCAGATGAATGAAGGTGCCAGTGAAAATGCTGGAGAAGAGCACAGCAAAGAGAGCTCAAGGGAAAGCGGTGGTAACATATGGCCAAAAGTAGGGTTTGCAGCAATCAACATTTAGATTGGCTTCAGCTTCAGTGGAACCACAGGCTTGGATTTACTGTAAATAAGATCTAATTCTGAAGGAACTTCCTCAAAACAAACATAAGGCAAGTAATTTCATACTCCTCCTCCAAGAAAAAGAAACCCAACAAGCACATCAATTACAGTGATAGTAATAGTAATAGTAACTTACTTCATGTAATGTATTTTCAGCCACTCAGCATACAACATGAGTCTACCAGTTGATTATACTTGATGCTGAACTGACTTTTACCTATGCAAGATTTAATCTGACCCTTCAAAGAATATTTTAAAAACATTTAACTGTAAATGCAAAGCTATGCATTTTAAAAGTTTTTTACTCTTTACTATGTGCAAATACGCATCACATTACTTTGAAATGTCAGTAAAAACCTTTTAAAAGAATATCTGTCTCCGGAGTAAATTTTCCATTTAAATAATTCTGAAAGTAATCCTCTATTGGGTGGTATGATGTTAAAATCAGTTAATACATTATGAAACTATTTACTATATACTATTTATATCCTTCATTATTATTTTCAGTACTACTGTTAAATTTTAATATAAAATCTGAAATTATGTAAAGAGATAAAACTTTAAAACAGTTTTCTTCTTTACATTGCATCAAAATATATGTGACATATATATATATAGTAAATATGAAAGACAATCCACTGTTTGACACTTAAAAATTATGCTAATAATTGTTTATATTAAAAAATAAAGCAAAACTGTCATAGCAGCATGTTGGCAGAAGGCGAAAGTGTGTACAGGTGGGCTTTGACTACATTGTTCCTATTTACGCCAATCATTCAATTGCATATCAGTTCTAGGAATTTTCTTCTTATTAGTTGAGTATTAGGTTTTTTATCTCTGTGCATTTTAATCTGGAATTAAAGAGTGACTGATCTCTGCCAGTTTCCTAAGATGTGGCATTCAGAAATAGGACCTTCCCAATTTAATTTTTTTCTCCTCTGTATTGAAGCAGGAATATTACAAGGCAGGACTGCAGCTATTTAATACTAATGGCTATGCAGTTATAGTTACTATTTCAGGTGTACTATTTTTACTGGTCTAATGTTTTAGTCTAATGTCCATTCATATGACACCATAATAATTTAGGACTTTTGAAAGAAAAATTAATTAATTCTTAAATCAGAAGATTATGGATTGGATTGACATGATTTCATAGTGCCAGAATTTTAGAGGAAAATGTAGTAAAAAACCTACTACTAGAAAAATGCTTATGGGAGAAACATTAGCAGTATTTGTATTCATCACTTCTTGCTAATTAATTTTCTCATAAGGTCTGGGAAAAACAGTGAGCAGATCTCCCACAACTACATCTCCTTGCAATACTGATGGGTTGCCTGATGGAGCTCTATTGCTCTGCCCGATCAAGGAAGGAACTTTTCATCTATGAGGCTATGTAGCTTTTTTGAAAGGTTGGTTCTTTCTCACTGTTGGATGAGTTTCCTGGACATGAATAGAAAGATCAGAGTGAGATGAAAGGTCCACAGAAACAAGTAGCAAGTCTAGATGGGCATATCTTGTTGCCTCTCAGCATGAAAGAAAGGGGCTCTAAATGTAAAAAAAAAAAAAAAAAGACTAAAAAAAAACTTGCTAAAACAATAGATTATCATCCATTTATTTAGGTAAGAGTGAGATGAGACCTCCCACCAACTACCAACTCATTCCACTTCAGCTTTAGTTCACCAAGCTTTCAGCTGTTTGCTAACCCTCACAATTTTACTGAAAATTTCTCAATATTGTGTGATGGATTTCATTGAGAATCTCAGCTTCCATGAAACCAAATCAAAATCTGATTTTTTGCACAAATAACTTAAAGCTTACCTGTAAAAAATATCAGTGATTCAAAGCACAAGTGTGACAGCACTACGAAGGAAACAGTATCCCTTTTTGGCTCTTTCTCTAATTTTTCTCTGATATTCTACGAACTATTTAAAGGGGCAGATGAAAACATCTCTGTTTCAGACTTACTTAATTGCATTAAGCAGTCTGATTTTTTTTTTCAAAGTTTTGTGATATCTTTCCAGATCTTGTGGTTGAATTACAGTCTTCTGAATATTATTGTTCCCAAACAATCACATTAGTTATAAAGATAAGCAATTATTCTACTTAGTCTCATCCAGTTAGTAATTTCAAATTTCCAAAATACACACATATCAAATTTCAGAAGTTCTTTAAGTGCAGGTAAACAGTCTTCTTCCACTCTATTTAACCGACTTATACTAAGAACCAAGACGTTATGTAATTTTCATAAAGTGTAGACAGTTCACAACAAAGCCTATGGTATGTTTTTTTTCAGTACTGTGTTTTTCCCTCTAACATACTTTTTTTTTAAGGATCAGATAAATATGGGCATTGTGTGCTAAGTAATCAAACTTGCAACTCAAAAAATGGATTTATAGCTTTTGAGAAAAACATATTATGTCTGCATTTTATTATTTTGAAGGTTTAAATTTTCAATTAATTTATAAAGGAGCTATTTTAGTATCTGTGATTATGATTTACTTAGTAGTGCTTTAAAATATCTAGTATGGAGGAAAGAACAACACGTAGCGCATAAAGGAGTGAGCTCAGAAATGCTGTTGTTAACACAACGTGCTAATATGAGAGCAGGACTGGAAATTAGGCCACGCTGTTTTCACACTGGGAGAAGCTATTGAACTATTTAGATTTTAGAGGAAGATTATTTTCCTTCAGAAGACAACAGTCTCCTTTTTGTTCTTGTCTCTTTTCTATTCCTTTAGGCCATGACTTGATCATGCATTCCAGCATCCTGTTTTCTCAAAACAGTAATCTAACTCTTCTTTCAGCAATACGCCTCTTCTTGGAGGAGCAGGCAAGAGAAAGTGGCAGCAAATGGCCAGTAAGGAAGGCTTATCAACTTCAGATAGGCACAGATATGAGATTTCCATAAAGATTAATGGCAACAGCTGATCTGTAAACAGCAAAACCAAGTCTTCTTCAGATAAAAGCTTTGTTCAGGCACTCTAGCTTTAATTAAATAATACCATTTCATTGATTAAAAAAAAAAAAGTTTAGGGACGTGCAGGCATATTTAAATTAAGCAACATATATAATGAAGAAGTTCTCAGAGATATCTAATTAAATACGTTTCATCTCCTCAGTTTACCCATCAAGTGCTCTATATTTTAAGAGTTTATATTCAAATATGTATCTTAGAGTCTGCAAATTCAAAGATAGTCACTTTGGTCTCACCACATTATTTTTAACAATGTCTTTAGTGTTTAGTTTAATATTAAGCAAGATGATTCACTAGTTACTTCAGCAAAGAATTCCATAAATGGTAATAACTGTGAGATCATTCTTGCCCACCCTCCACTCATGCAATCAGAACTCCCTGTAATACAGTTTGTAAGTCACTGTCCAGTTTAAATCTGCCAAACATTAGCCCTTTCACCCATCACCTTTCAAGTCTGAATGCGTAGTTTAAAATTAATGAAACTAGGCCTTAGTCTTATAAAACAACCGAACATTTCATTTTGAAAAGCAGATACTGCAAGCAGGCTGACTTAAAAATACAAGGAAATTCTGGATCCATAATTCACCCTCCACCTTCTGACCCCACCAACCGCCATATTAGTGTGCCCCCACCAAAATACCAGCTTGTGTTTACAGTTTCGTTTCTCCTGATGGTGGATGGGCGCGTGTACACGCACTCGCTCTATGTGCACTCAATAGGATCATGATCTGGAGAGCTGAAAATGTAAACACAAGCTGGTATTGTGGTGTGACTAGCGGTTTGCGGTTTCTTTGTTTGAATATTTCAAAAATGGCACACTGGCCAGAACTTAAGAAGAGAAAAGCAGAGCTGCTAACTATACAAAAATTCAATGGTTCCAATGCTCAGATTTCAGATAGATAAAATGGGCTGCTCAATACTTTATTTTTTATGTAGTTGACTACACTTGAGGGCGGGGATTTCGTTTTCAGGGATAGATAAAATACACTTTTGCCCTTCATTTCACATAAGGAGGAATACACTGCTTGTTCAGGTGCCCATCAAGTGATTTCTTCAGACTAGGAATGCTCTATTCATCCAAAACTGTCTGTAATCATGTGACTGAAGTAGAGAATATGGTCAAGCATTCACAGGATTAGCACATTTTAGGTGAGTACAGATCATTCTCTTTTCATAAAGAATTTACTGCATCATAGAGCTGGCCATTTTCCATTATTTAAGCTCAAACATGGGTTCATATGTGGACCCCATGGAGAGCCCCAAAATTTCATACCCATAGAGTTACAAGAGCACAAGCTTAGATTGGTGTAATTTCAGATTTTTTTTTCTTTTTGCTTCACTGAAAGTAATGAAGCAGAATTACTTTATGAAATCACCACGAGTCCAAAAGCTCCTCTATTTCTTTCTAAGTATATCTGCCAGTCTCAATAAAACCTCATAATATCATTTTGCTACAGTTCTGAACATGGAGGGGAGGAGGAGAGAGAGGACTGAAATTCAGTTTATAAAGTATTGGATTATATCCAGCTACAATATATTATTTTATTATTATACATTAAAATTTTTTAAAATAAGCTTATCTAGATATCTACTTATCTAGAAGTAGATATTTGAAGTAATTTTTTTCCCCAATAATTTATTTTCATCAGTTGCAGACTGGTAATAATACCTATTACACGTACTATACAAGCTCATCACTGAAAATTTAAACAACTGAAAGCAAAATTTAAGAAAAGATTGAAAAAAGCAGGGTGGTCTCAAAATAGTGGGGAAGGTCCAGAAATTCCACCAGTATTAATGCAACACCACTTTATTCAAGAGAGGGGCAGTTCTAATATCTATGTTCACTATAAGAATAGTGGTGTTATTCTTATAGTACTCACAACTCATGAAAAGAGCATCTAGTTTATAAATACTTACCAGTTCATTTGATTGGAACATATCTGTCCCTTAAAAAGCAGGAAATTCTTTCTTAAAGCATGTACTATTACATTACACACAAAACCATATAAGAATATTAATCAATTTTCCTCTTAAAATACTTTTCATGTGTATTTTAGAAACACTTGATTACTTTACACAAACTGCACAACTGCAATGCCATCATAAGGTAGAACATCTTGCCTCTTTTTAATACATTACTCTATTTAAGCACCCTCACAAAGACAGCTTGTGAGCATTTCACAAATTATAATAATGGAACCACCTACATGTATATCAGTGCTGACAGATCTGGATCATCTTATTTTCACCTGCAGTAAGTTCAGAGTCAGCTAAAAACTAAATTATACAATGAACAGCTTTGTTGTAGGAATATGCATGGCCTTATTTTCCACCAACCTTTGCAGAACAAACGCATGCAGCTAGCATAGATATTTAATGTAAATGGTAATAAATACTAATGAATTTGCAACTGCTTTTTTTTCATCCAAATCGAAGATAAAGTCCATTGCTTTGGGGTTTTTTACATGCTGCTCTATAGATGGATGGTTTTGTCTATACAGATGCACACCTGTCCAACAGCCATTATCTGCAATAGTTTAATGTACAAAAAGGAAAGTGTATCCAAAGATAAATTCTTGCTGTTAGTTGATATGAGTAATAACATAATAATTAATTAGATGAAGAATTAACTAAAGCAGAATTTTGTGTTCAGTTACTACATAAAACACGATAAAATTGCGATGACCATTTGAAGTCAAGATCTTTACTATGTGCTCTTCTGAAAGGCAGTGGCACTTCTGGTCTAAAATAAGAGGACTGCCAACTGTGATGATCATGCCACTCTGGAATGCCTAAGTTTTAAATACCAATATTGATGAAATGTAGACCAATAAGACCAAACACTGGTCTCATGTTATGTCAAGGAATGTTTAGATTGGATATTAGGAAAATATTAGGAAAAATGTCATCATTGAAAGCGTGGCCAAGCACTGAAATAGAATGCCCAGGGCAGTGCTGGAATCACTGATCAAAAATCATGTTGATGTAGCACTTCAGGACACGGTTTAGTGGTGAAGGTGTTAGGCTAACTGTTGGACTCAATATCAGGGGTCTTCTCCAACCTAGAAGATTCTATGATTCTTGTTCCTTGGGCATTGTAGAACGGTTTATGCAAGGATGGCTTGTGTCACATAGAACACATTTGTAATTCAGAAGGGAAAGACAGCACTATTCACAGTGTTTCCTTGTGTTTGAAGATGTACCTGAACCATTTTTTCTAAAGAAATATAAATATATACTTCATGAAAACATGAAATAAATTTGTATGCAATAGTGCATAATAATACATGCCTTCCCCTCCTACTGGCATCAGTCAATATAAAAATAAAACTATTGTTCTTCAGTAAGCTCTATGAAAGAACATATTTAGCACTCTTGGCTTCTGGGAAAAAAAAAGCACCCTCTTTCTTCAACTAGTAAAATGACAAAGACCTCAAGAGGCAAGATATCCAAATGTCCAAATTTATCAAGATAGAGTGTATTCTTCCTCCATAAAAATACCACTTCATTCAAAATATAAGAGATAGCTGCTTTTTCTGTCACAAGAAAGACTTCATATTAAGGATTTTTTTCTATTTGTGTAGTAAAAATGCTAGAACCAATGAGAAACAAAACTACATCATAACAGCACGTAATTATAACAACACACAAGTAGAGTAAAAAAAACCTTACACTATTTTATTGATGACATGAATATAATCCACATCAGCCCAGTATATCTGAAACCAAGTTTCAATTACAAGAGAAGTATCAAATCTAGCTAGAACTTTACTGGTAAGCAGTGAAGAAAGTTTAATAAATGCTCAGGAAAGGAAGACCTGAAAGAAGTACCACAAAATTAAAAGACCGACACCATGTTAATAGTATAAATAGCTCACCAACTTTAAGTATAATGCAACATCAGAAGTATTTCCAAAGAATTCAAATCACAATTACTTTTCACACAGTGGGCAGCCTACTCTTATGCTTCAAGACAGTTAGAGTGGCTTGCATTTATAAAATTGTTCCTTAAATATTTGTGTGTATAACAATATCAGTCCCATAAAAGTGCAGATCTAGAGTGGACAATTTCCATATTGTCAGCAAAATAAAAAAGGTACAATAGCTTCGAACTGTTTTCTCAAAAATTAAAAGCAGAAAACATTTCCGTAAAAATTGTGTCCCTTGCAGGTGGTCAGAAGAAATGGTGTAAAACACCTGGGCTTTAGACCCAATTTTTATGCTTATTTGAACACATTATTTGCTAGTCTACATGTGATGATCACTACTGGTAATTATTTTTCTCTTACTTACTTAAGAAATAAAAACATAAAAGATTGTATGAAGAAAATTTGAAGGAATTGGATTTGAATGTTTTTCAGAGGGATGCAGATCTTAAAAGGTTACTGCTTATGTACACCATTAACAATGTATTTTGCTGTCTTCCATTACAAAGAAACAGAGCTAGTTTACCTACCACTTATTTAAACAATATTAACTATTTGTGTATTACTACTACTACAAAATCCCAGATCTATTACTGAGAACAAAGTAAATGGGTAAAGTGGAGCACAACATCTGACCTTCAAAAATAGTTGTAAAGTTTTCCTCTTTTTTAGAGGGAGAGAGGTATTTTGCTGAGTGGTTAATGAATTCAGACACTGACCATTTGACCTGGGTTTTTGAAAGTAATTAGCAGCTCCAGTTACCTGAAAGATGGAGATAAGATGAGCAGGCAGTTTTAAATCAGCGCATTTCTAATTAAAAATGATGTTATTTACAGTCACTCGATAGACGTTGTAAGCATCTGTGCTCATAAAGAAATATGCAACAAAGGATTGATGATTTTTTAGAGGCTATCCACAGTTCCTGAAAATAACAAGTGAAGGATATTGAATATGAAAGGTAATTGTTAGCTAGAGGAGATTACGGCTCTTGCTTAAACATATTTTTCAGGTAAATTGGAAATGTGTAATTTAAATAATTTTTATATCCAAGTTTTGCAGAGAAAGGAAAGGTTCTCAATAGTGAGCATGAACTAAGCTGAAAAGAGCAAATAATTGTATTGGCTTGTTGCTCTAATACTGAGAAGGGCACCACAGAAAGGACAACAGTGTAAATTTTACATATACAAACACCAGTCAAAAACTCCAAGCTCCTAAAATACACAAAAATAGTATAAGGTTCTGTGGGACAACATAGTTACAAGGGAGTATAATTGCTGTTAGAAAAAGATTATCGAGATCATCACAATTGCATTTATTCCACCCCAAATTCCCTATTGCAAACATGCCATATGAATCATCATATTATGTTTCAAATATATTAAACATATATATGAAAACCAGTCAAATACTCAAAAGCATTTTTAAAGTGCTGATGTTAACTTTGTCACCTGTGGACTGTGGCAAAAAAGTGTCTGTGGAGTATTCTTTGTCCTCAAACTATGTTTCTAATACAATTCCTTGTCCACTGAAATTTTTATGACTTCACAGCTCAAAAGAGATTGAAAACTACTGCCATATACTGACATACATAGTTGGAAATAAAACAAGAGCCAAAGCAAACTTTAAGGTTTGAGCTAGTATCAAGTTTGAATATGACAAAAACTAGGTAGCAGATACTGAAGTACTTTCTTGGACTTCAGTAACTGGCCATTTAAGTTATTGCATTAAGTTATCTGGCGTATTAAACCCAGATATTAAACACTGACTTAATCAGGTAGGTAGAAAAATCAGTGGTCTTATGATAATTTAAGATATTTCTCTACCATAATAATTCAAATCCACTTTCTTCATAAGACTCCATACCAGAATTAAAGGATGTGTCTTGCATTACATTTTAAGAACCCGGCAACTTAGATACCAGCAATACAACAATGTATATATAATGAATATTCATTTTTCATTATCTGGTTTCAATATTTTATTTAATTACAACAAGCTTTTGTATTCACTTTTCCCTTGAATGTTCTTCTTACCTGGATTTAGACTCATTTTTATCCATGAAACAAAATAGAATAACCTAGACAGTGCTGTGGAGACTAATAGTTAAACAGCAAGGGAATCGTGTTTACTCTTTTTAGCAGAGTAACTAAATACAGAGTAAAATAGTAAAACAGAGTTTAAATTAAATTAAATTAAATTAAATTAAATTTAATTTAATTTAATTTAATAAAATATTCAAAGGACAAATCAATGATGCCTTAAGCACCTGATAATAAGGCAATGATGCCTTAAGCCTCATAAGTTCTCGGGAACACAAAAACAATTGCAAATCATTTTATAAAACAATAGCATGTGCAAGTGTAATATTTGCATCCACTTCTCTGCATGGACAAAACGTCTCACTCTTTTATCATCTTAGCAAAAAATATCTGGAATGTATTGCATTTTCCACATCCTACCTTTGCAGAGAAAAGGCTTAGGTTCAATTGGTGCTTGAAATTAACTCTGGACCTGGAATAAGATAGGGAAAAAAAAGTGTTTAGTAGTCAACCTAAAAGAATAATGACCCCCTAAATGAATTTAAAAGTCTGGATGCATATGAAATTTTTAAAAAAAAGGGTTGAAATTAGAAACCTGGGCAGTACTAAAAGCTTCTCCAGATCCCTTCTACAATGGAGACTCAAACTGCCACCACATGGACCCAAATATTTAAGTCTCCAAATACCAACTGTTATATCATATAATTAAAGTCAGTTTATAGCCTTTAATCAACTGAATCAAGATAGCTAGTGAGATGAGATAAATTGCTACTTCATTTATTTATGGCACATAGCCAATATAGCTAGGATAAGGATATAGCCTTACCTGAATAGTTTATTGGCAATTGCAAGTACTGTGCCTATACACATTACATTTCTCTCAGTGTTTGTAAGAAGCTTTCCTATTCAGTGTAATAAAGTCGGGAAGAATTACATTTCTTACAATGCAGGTACTACAAGAATGAAACTAACATTTTCTATGTACTTCTAGTAATTTTTCTGTGATCAACACAGAGAACAAGGCATGATCACAACTCCACAGATCGTGCACAGTTGAAAAACAATTATGCTGTATTTTATTTTCCTTTTCCTTCTACCAATGCCTCGTGTTCCAAAAGGCTGAACTGACTGAAGTATGATGTACAGGTTTAATCAAGAAAATAGCTATTTTTCTAAACCAACCAAGGAGGAGAACTATCGAGTTTATCTGAGCTAGCTATTAATAATTTGTATTATCTCAGAAAAATTCCAAACACAACTGGGCTCCATCATGCTTTAATGTTTACAAGGACAGTAGATAATTCTACGAAGGATGACAGAAAAAAGAGTCAGAGTAATGAAGAGAAAAAAATGCCATGGGGTGTATCTTGAAGGCTGCAAGAACTGAAACCATCCTAAAGAGATAGATAACTTTCATAATTCTGAAGACTATGTAGAAGTCACAAATTTAATGTCTAAGTTAGATACATTATTTTGTATTTAGGTCCAGTTTATATTTAAATAGAAAGTACAGGTTCCTCACGTCCTGAGTAACAGGGTAAATTACAAATGATCAATAGAACCTTGTTTTGTAGAGGCATCAAGACTGCAAACACTTCATTCTCTGCTATATCTCTGTGATTAGTATAGCAATGTCATCTTTACAGATTTATTAAATTTATGTAGAACTCTGTGGAATAAGCTATTTAGGAATTCTTCATTACTTTTGTGTCATCAGAGAATTTCCAAAATCAGCGAATTGCAATCCTGTTTGTGAGGTAATTTCAAAGGTAAATGTTCTGGCCCAGCAGAAAATCTTGTTTTATAGAATAGTATCATCCCTACCATCCTTTTAATCAGCCATTGTAATCACCGTTGTCATGCGTTATGTCCTGCAGCAGCGCAGTCACAGATAGATTTTCTTAAGCAGATCTTTATAAGTTGAGTTGAAAGCAATCTAATTTTGGCAAAATGGCTGCTTTCATTGTATACAGGACACCGAACCTCTTGTGTAGGACCTTTTCACCATGTTGTGATTGATTTTACATCTATTGAAAACAAGTCTGGTCTCTGCCATTTGTTTACCCTTGTATTCTCTCTTTATGCTTCGGTATGCATTTTTAATTAGATACACTCCAGTTCTTTCACCACTAGCTAACACTTTTATTTGGGAAGCAGTCTTTACTAGCCCTGCAAATATCCGCTGTTCTTTGCAATGTCAAGTCCTTTTCTCACCTTGCTTTGACTTGGTTATCACTTATATCACAAGTAATTCATCCATCTGTTAACTGCTCCAATTCACATTACTTGGCTTTATTTTAAAGATCTTAACAATGGTCAATGGTCTCATCTGGCAGCTGGTTTCTTGTAAAAAATGTGCCTTTCCCAAGTGACATTCTTGTGAGGATCAAAATATTCACTGAATGGGTTTTTATCTAGCAGTTTACAGGTCCCTCAGGCTCTCCATAGAACATATTGTATATACCCAGTGCTTTGGGCATGCCATGTGTAGCAATGTGGACGACTTCACCTTCTTCGATTTTATTTCACTCTTCTCCAGCTTTCTGCCATGTTATCTTTACACATTGTTGGTTAATTCTTGTCAAAAAAAAAAAAAAAAAGATGATACATATCATGCATCTACATGATTGTTTAAGTTTGCATCCAGAGCATGCCTTTAAAGCAAAACTCTCAAAGCAGTTTGGTGCTTTGGTTTGCTCCGTGAAGCTGTTTGTGAGTGCTGGAAGTAGATTCTCATTGAAAAATGGCAGAGCAGAAACATGCTTAATGCAGTTTGCAAATGGGCATTCACTCTTTGGGACACAAGCAAAGCTATCCACCGTAAAAAATGCTGAAAGAAATATATCGTGGTTGCCTGTTTAGCCCCACACATTTGCTCCTCCTAGTCTGTACTACTCCCTAACACAGACATAACCACAGAAGTAATTGAAATTGTCTTCGTTGGTTGGCTCTCACTACCTGAAATTGGTGAAAAGCACTATACCAATTACACAGCACTTCTATAAAAGCAATGTTTCAGCCCAATCAGAAATATCTTAAGTACTAAAGGAAGTGTAAAATTAATTTTTATTGTGTCACAAATAAGGGGAAAATCTCCCACTGAATAAAGAGGGGAAAAAAAGTGTAGTATTGTTCCATGCCACAGCAATCCAGAAAAAACCCACAGTATGTCCACTTTACATACCACCTTTCTCTTAATTTACAGTTTTCAATTTACAGTCTTCTACACAGTTATTTAAATAAACTGTCTCTCACAGAGTAGCACCTTTGCAATTGCCAGGGACACAAACCCACTTCTCTGTTTCCTCATAAAAATTTTCCATAGACACCCCCAACACAAGCACTTCCAGCAAGACTGATTTTTTTCTTGGCCTTATCTTCTCCAGATGGTTTGTAGATAGTTCTCACAACTCAGCCATCACTTTAAATAGACTTAAAAAATACAAAAGTCCAGTTTCCTTTAGGACTGCATGTGAAACTTCTATTGGCTGGTGAAATTTCTAATATAAACAAGATCTTTTGGCACCAGCCTGGGGGTGGGGCTGGGGCTGTGTTTATGGTTCACTGTAAGGAATGTTTGCTTGCTTAATATCATCTCCTTAACTGGGATGGATTATATCCAAATACATTGTTACCATTCTTCTCACTCAAATTAAACTGATTTTATACTTGTCATACTTTAATGGGCAGGTCTGTGCTCTGAAAGAGATGCAAATAGTTTTGTTTGCAGGTTTTCAATAATCATATGTTTCATGATTAATGAAGCCTCTTTCAAGCCTCTAACAGCCTTCTGCAGCTGACTGTAGAATTGTTGAGGAGTCTAAAAAAAGTAATCTCACTCATATACTATCTTTAACTAATCCTGTAAAATTTTATTCATTGTTTGTGACAAGACTTGCTATTACTCTGCACGCAGCAAGGAGTTGATCAAGCATTGTACAAGCTGTTGGAGATGTCAAAGAGGTCACCATCAGCACTTCTAACTGAGTGAGTGCTTGCCAAGGATAACAGAAGAAACCATTTCCCCATATACAGGTTTGCCAAGACAGAGTTCCAGTCCATTCCCAGGGTGAAAGGCTGCAGTTTAAAACACTATTATTCCTTCATTACTTCTTCAGTGTTTAACTACCAAACATAGCTCTAAACCAATAAACCAATAAATAAATAAATAAATAAATAAAATAGCGTGATCCCGGCTCTATTACCCTCTCACAAAGATGATGTCAGCTCTTGTACTCCTTGATGTAAACTCATTCCCCATGCTCTGTTCTACATGTTTAAACATAGAAAACAAAAATATCCACAACTCCAATGTTTTGTTCAATCCGCAGAGCATCGGGTATTCTAACATCAGGCTTTCTGAAACGATATCTTCTGTTGGGTTTTTTTGGGTTTTTTGGTGTTGCTATATTTTTTTTTATATTATAACTCAGTTCCGGAGAACTCCTGCTGTCCTAGCACAAACAGCACTCTCTATATGTATGACTTGCAAGAAAATTGTGTCCAATCTCTCAGTGTATTCTTCACGTTCTACACACCACTCTTATATTTTGCCACTTAGCTATGTAAAATTGAATTATTTCATTACAGAGCTTCAGCAATATTGCTGCTTTAATCCAATCACAAACAGATTCAAAGGGAAAATTATATACCAGGAGTTAGGAAAAAATGGTGTGATCTCTTAGCAAGACTGATCTCTGTTGATCACTTCACTACAAACAAGGATAGGTTAGCATGGGGAGACCAGGAAAAATGTAAGGGTCCAATCAAAGGTAGTTCTTACCACTTACGAGAGCCATCCAAGTAATAAAAAAGGGAACAAACCTTGAACATTTTCTTGCACTGCATTACTGCAAATCAGTAAATAAAATCTTCTATAGATTAGCACTGGTTAGACCGAAACAATGAGGGATTCAGTAGCATGCAAGAGAGTGCCCCTCAGATTAAATGACAATTTGGAAGTGTTTAACAACATATGGTCTCTTTTCTTTGACATATACGATTAAGAATATATCTTTTTTATATAAAAATATAAAATACCATCTGTCATAAGTTCCAACCATAATACTGTCTCTATATATCCAATTAATTCACTATACTTTCTAGCGTAAATATTTCTCATATTTTCTCCTTATTTCTTTTTCTGAAACGGTATTTATTTATAAAATTTCAATAAATGTATATATTTAAAAAGCCAATACTATGACTTGAAATGTAATTAGGAATAACAATGAAAGTCTGTTTCACTTTGTATTTCAAAGAAGGGCCAAATCCTCAAATGGTTTGAAATGCCACTGCTCATTTAAGTCAGTGGGTATAGGCATATTAAAAAGATTTAACCATGTTGTTTTTCTTTATCATACACATTAACCCAGAAAAATGCTCACCTTTCATAAATATTTGTTTTCTTTCTTTTTTCAGAAGTTCAGGGTTCCTTAAAGACACATGACTGAAGAGTGAGAACCCAAATATAATGGGTATTTCTCCTTCAGGTGTCAGAATTCCAGTGAACATGGAGGAATAAAAGATTTGCCCTCAAAAAATCATGGTACAAACCAGCAAAATACATAATGAATTTCAATTCACTGAATACTTTACCTCATTAATTTAATCCAAAAGAAAAACCTTTGACCACATAATTATTATCATGACTTTTGAGAACATTAAGACACGCACAAGTCTCAAAATACAGTCTCAAGACTACAGAAGATAAGTTTTGCCAGGTTAAAACAGGAAGGACTGTAACGGCCTGTTTGAAGCAGGGCGCAAGATTTCTTCCTTTTGAGACAAACATACATAGATAAACATATACACACAGACAGACACACATAGGTTTTACTCTTTGTTTCTGAGTAATCTGGCTGTGGGTGCACCAATAAATTACACTAATAGGTTTTTGCATTAGTAATGTGAAAAAGAAATTACTGACCCACGATTTAAACTACATTTTAAGCCTTTAGCTTTTTAAGAATCTTTTGGAGATTTTAACTCTTGTGATTCCCTCAGCCTAGTAAAGATCTGAAAAGGAATGGAAGAGACAAATATTTTGCTTTTCAGAAACAGAAAGATTGCTTCTTAAAAAGCAGAATATCGTATCATGCTAATTCCCTCTTTCTTTGGATTAATTTTGTACTTCATGGCATAAAAAACTAAGACTTCTGTGTCTGCTGAAGTGTTGTGGAAGTGGTGACTATATCTGTCTGAGGTTATTTCCATGTAATTTATAACTTAGTACCTTTTCTCCTGCTTCCATGTAGTCAGTACGTGAGCAGAAAATGCTGATCATCTTCTAATATTGCATTATTGGTCTTTAACGGAACTTTCAAATAAACCATGAGGCTCTTCTTGGTTGTTCACGGCAGAAACTCTATAGAGAGTCCTAATAAATTGCTTTTATAGGTTCTTACGCTGTCCCAATATTTTCTAAAATACTTGCAGTATTTCACTAACTACATATAAATCAACTTTTAAAAAATTTTTATTGTGTTAGCCATAGTAAGTTCATAAGGGGCACTGAGATCCACAACTTGCTCACATGCTGTCTGATAACGTACTCCCTTGGCCTTGTGATTTCCTTCTAATTTACAACAGAGTTTTTGCTCCAGAGTTAACATAAGGGTAATAGAAGTTCCAACTTGCTTCTCTGTTTGCACCATTCATCACCATGCATACTTTCATGTGATTATCTCCCTATTATCTCTGTTTGGCCAAAATTCTCACTCTTTTCCACTTCTGCTTGTGCTGGTTTTATACATAAGGCCACTCATATTTCTCTTCTCTAAATCCTCGTATTTTCTGTAATACTGTTTTTGAGAGGAGCACGTGGTACTGTTCCTATTACAATAATCATTGTTTTATTGATTTGATGACTCATTTGTTGGTTCTTCTGCCATCCTATCGTATCGTTGTTGCAGCACTGGTGACATTCGGCTGCAAAGGGACAAAGTTAACCCATAGCACTTTACAGCAGAGCAGTTCAAGACGTTTCCCTTCGGCCCGTTCCACTCGGAGCCTGCATCCCCCCGGAGGTCTCTCCGCTCGCAGAAGCTCCTCCCCGCCGACCGCGGGGCCGGAAGCCGCTGCCGGGTGCCCTGTGAACCGGGAAGGGCTCGGTTTGAATGAGATCCGGCTGATTCACCGCGGCCCGGGCGGCTCCGGCCCAGGTGAGNGAGGGGGGCCGGGGAGCGGCGCAGGGGTGCCCAGCCGCTGGAGTCGGACGGGCCTCGGCGCCGCACGGGCCCCAGGGCCCGGCCGCCTCCGCCCCGGCCCGCAGCGGCCGTCGTAGTTCGGCAGCGCTGGGCGCGAGTTCGTGCTGCGGGCAGCACCAGCGCTCTGTGCCCCATCAGAGGCACTTCACGGCCGGCAGCGCTGCTGCTCCCGGAGTGCAGCCTTGCCACGATCCCCGGCAGTGCAGATGAAGTTAGGTGGGACGGGGGGAAGTGAAGGCAAAGCACTGGCTGGGATACCTGAAGGGGAAGGAAGCAGAATTAAGTAGAAAAGGAGCGATAATCAAAAATTAACAGTGCTATTTCTAATATGCAGCTGACTTAAGTATTGTTTTTGTAACAAATTTGTGTCATATAGTTGGATACTTGTAAACAGTTGACAAATCTGGTTGTGTGCTGGCGTCATGTCTTAAAGCTGCAGTTGTTTTCGGTATACTGTGGAAAAACAGAAAACTAGCAGGGATTGAGATCTACTTTTTAAAAAGAAGTTTTATGTAAATGTATCTCAAAGCTATATATAACTGAAATGGTACTAGGCAAGCTGAAAAGTGTGACAGATTTGTGTTCATCTTAAAGCTGTCAGCTCTCGGAGTCCAAGGTGTCCTGTATGCCTCGGGTAGGGAGTAACCTTGGAAGAAGATTCCGTGGAGCCGAGCATTCACTGTTCGTGACCTTATTGAGACAGTGAAAAATATCTGTTTGTGAAGAAATTTAGAAATTGGCTTGCATATGAATTGCTTCTGAATCACTTACTGTGACTTTGAGCAACAGGATTTAGCCTGTAGCTTAATGGAAAATGTTGTGTTCCATCATTTGTTGTAATATGCCATCTCAGTGATACTCATTTGAAAACTAAGATTTAGAACATTGTAAGTTAGACAATGCTTTAAAATTAGTATTAAATAATACCAGTATATAAATTAGTTTGTCAACTTTCTTGTAAGTGATTCACTCCTGACAAGAATTATTGAGTATAAACTAGTAATACCTACAACTACCTTGTAACATCTAGGATGATGGGAGAGGGCAGGTGTTAAGGACACCTTGAATAATAGAGAACTGGTGTGATTAGTACTTGCTGGACTACAGGATAGTTCAACAATAGTTGTGTGTCTACCTGCCTTTCTGCAGATTTCAGAGAAGACCATTAGTTTATATATTGCATAAAATTAAAATCAATTCTGTCAGTTTCTGTGGTGGTGCAGCTTGTTAATGAACCTTTGCTTATCTGTAAGTTTTGTGAGTGTACTTCCGTAGCTTTAAAGCAGTCTGTTTGAATCTGTGTTACTGAAGTAACTCCAGCTCGGCAATGAACACAGTAGAATTAGGTTTGCTGGAAGTCAGAAAGCAGAGTCTGGGAAGCTGACCTGCAAACCTCCTAGTCAGCTTGCGTCTATTGAGATTCAGGTCCGTGTGATCCAGAAACAGGGTCTGGGTTTACAGAACTGAGCATGTTTTGGAAGCAAGAGTCATGTAGCTCTGGACTTGCACTGCTGAGTCTGCATTCACACATGACATGATTAAACTCTAGCTTTAATGGACAGATTACTTAGAATTGATGGTAACATCTATATTTTTTTCTTCTTTTCATACAAAATATGTAGGAAGATAGACTAGCCCCACACCCACCTCCCCAGCTTTTTCATGTGTGAAGTCTGTTGAGGTTTGATGACTTTAATTGCAGTGAGTTTTTGTTCTTTTCTTGGTGGAATGGTGTTTTTCTGCAAGGTGCAATTTCTCAGCTGATTTACCTCTGTAGCTGTTTATTGTCCCTAATGAAGCTGAAATGGTTGCAGTTGCACCAAAAACCTTGAGCCACTTCTTTAGTTGCTATTAATAAAATTGTTGATCATCTGCTACGTGTAACCTCAATATGAGATCTGGAAGTGCTTGTACAAAGCTTGTTATGTAGTCTCAGGTGGAGAAACTGAGTTACTGAAGATGAAATTATTTGCATCAAGTCGCTCAGTGTACAAATTGCAAAGTAAATTGCTGTCACCTGTGTGTAGCCTGATACTCTCTCCACTAATAGGGCAGTTTACTAGCCATTGTTTTCTATGTATGTCGAAGCTGATTTTGATACTTATTTCTTTACTAACTCAAAAGTTGCCAAACCAGGAGAACCCTCTTTCGTTGAGGGATCACATCATGGAGTGTTAATGCTAGATAAAAATAGTGCACTGTAGTGTGAAACTCATGTGTCTCATGCAAAGAGATACAGTAATTTAAGACTGTTTCAAGTTGATTTCAAAATACATGCTGAAACATGCCAAGTATAAGCACAGTAGCTGTTGGTTTATACCTATATGTGTATACACATTTGTGCATAATCCTTTTATATAACTTCATCCCTGTGTTACGTAAGGAAAAATGTTTTCATTATTAAAAGTTAGAATTTAAGTGACTTGAAAATACCAATGAACAACTGAATGGTGAACCAGAGCCCTCCAAATGGGCCGTTCTTCCCAGTTATTACAGTTACCTAACCAGTAGTATTAGGAGCAAATATTAGACATGGGTTGTAAAATTTCTGTTTTCAGGTCAGTTTTGAGATGCTCTGTATATACTTTCACTGCATTATTAACATCCACCGATTTTTCCCTTTTGAGGCAAGGACAGTTAGAAGAAAATTGCAGTAATGGAAGTTTAGAGTTTTAAATACCATCCTGTGACCAAGATTTTGTTAGCTACGGTGTTTCCAATCATGGACATACATAAGCAGAGAAGCTATTTAATTCTTTTTTTCTTAAGCTGTTAGTGACCATATTTATTTCAATGATAAGTGCATGTCATGTAAATCCTGCAGTGCACCAAAATGCAGGTTTATTATGATAACTGTCCTGCATTTTTCTGATATGGAACTATTTGATGCATTTACTTCCTTTAAAGTTTCGCTTTAAACAGAGACTGTTAATTCTTTCTTGCAGACAGAAGGGAAACAGTATCATAATACCTTTTGCCAACTTTGGAAGGAAAAGAGGTGAGATTTACTGTGAATTGTTTGTTTATTTTTCTGACTTTTATTTATATGTATATATAATGTAAGTAAGTATGTGTGTGTGTGTGCAAATATAGGGAAAAAACCAACAGGTAAGTTGGTAATCAAACCCAGCTTTTTGCAGAGGTAAGATTCTCAGTTGTAGGTTACCGTGTGTACCTCCCTGGGGAACAGACCAAGCTCACAGAGATTTGTTTATTTCATATCCTTATAGTAAGTGCAGAAGGGAATGCAAGACCACTGGGTGGTCAGGTGGCTAAAGGTGAATTGGGTTGTAACTCAAGCCCAGTTGATGAAGTGGTTGCAGTTCTGTTGTAGCCTAGGCTCCTGGCTCTTGTGGTCTCTCCTGGATCATTGCCTTCTGCAAAGCTGGCAGAAGGATAGTAACTTTCCATTCAACTTGTTAGTGATTTCCATCCCAGCCTGTCAGCACTGAGAAACTCTGACTTTTTCTTTCTTCCAACTTTCTGCGAAGGTGAACACATCTTCCTTTGCTCTTGTACTGCTTTGTGATAAGGTTCAGAAGGGTCTCTGTTAAGTTACCTCAGTTACTAAAAAACAAAACAAAAACCCTCCACCCAAACAGGAGCCCAAAACCAACCCCCAAAACCCACAGACATTCTTTGGGCAGCTTTAGCTTAAAGAATGATTTGACAGAAATGTCTTCTGGAATCTGTATTAGTGTTAGAAGCAATCAGCTCTTCCAAGACCTCTTTTTCTGTTATGCCAAGACAACTATTTCTGGGATGCAGCGTGAAGCCTCTCAGAGAAGTGAACAGGGTTAAACCCAGTGTTTTTGATAGCCTCTCAGTTTGCTGCAGGGCTGCACAAATGGCTGTCCTGGCAGTACTGAGAAAGCAGCATCAAGTTGGTGAGCAGCAGCAGCTTCCTCATTGCTCCTTATGTTAACACTGACATTGAAAAAAACGTCTATCAAATCACGGCCACAGATCATTTCACAGATCTGTTTTAAAACACTGCTCTACAAATGATTGAGTGGATGCAACTAATGGGCAGTGTTCTCGGGGAGGAGGATAACATGAATTTTAACTCCTAAATTGAATGTGAAGCAGTCTTTCTCAACCTGAATTCAGGGAAACCTAAAGGTCTTTGTGACTTTTCCAGTCACACCAACTGCTCTTGCAGAAATAAACAGGAAAGCTTTCTGTACCTGCAGACTGCTCTTGCTCTTGGTGCTTAGGGAATCTTAGCTACAGCAAGAGCTTAGTAAAAAAAGACTGTGGTTTCAGTTTCTAACAGCAGTTTAAATGCTCAATTAGCTTTAAATTGCTTAAATGAATTATTAAAATATTTTTACATGTAATTTTGAGAAAATTGGAAGCTTCTTGCAGTATTATGGATATTTGAGCAAGACATGGCATGTACCACTTTAAGGGATTGTATGGTAAAAGAAAAAAACAGTAAACTTTATTTGGGTTATTCTTCAGTGGTGCCTTGTCCTTTTGTAGCTTATCAGTTACAGTTTATCAGTTACAGCTTATCAGTTACATGTGTTTCTAAATTTTACTGGGTTTCTGCCCTTCTCCTTTCTATTTCCTTCTACAGGAAGGAGACCTACTGGTGTCATCTTTACAGTCAAAAAGTGAGAGCAGCTGCTGAGTTTGTTCTGTGAGCACCTCTTGCTCAGCACCAGGTTAGAAATGTATAGTTGCTTTATTTGTAAAGGCTAAAGTTACCTTCATTAATGTATAAAAATTTTGCTTAAGCTGTTTTAAGGTTTACAAAAGCATTGTTTCAGAAATGGAGTTTATAGCTGAAATAGTATTTAGATACAGTGGATTAACAAAAATTAAAATTTGTTTTGATTTGGTTCACTAACCTAAATTCTTCAGATGTTTATACATCTGAGTAAACACCTATGTTTAGGCCCATATAATTATAGCCTACTAAAACATATTCAGTTATAAATAGGCAAGTAAAGCATTAGTTGCCACGACTCTAACCAGAGTCAAGTCATAGAGCTAGTGAAATAATTTGTAGTGCGTCTAGAACTGGTTTTGGAGATTTTCTGTCTCTGCTGCTGTCTTGAAAATCTAAATATCTCGGTTCAGTGACTGGTCTGTGACAGTTAGGTGGGAAATGTTACATCCCTCCAGTTCTGTAAGACAATGAGATTTTGTTGTAAAGTTATGCTGACGAATGATCAGTTTGTTTAACACATTAGTCTAATCCAACTTTAATATGGCAAAGTATGCTTCTATAAATGCTGTACTATTCTGTTGGGTTGGAAACTGCAAAAAAAAAAGTGTAAATAAAATATTAATTAATTAGTACTGTCTATTGTTTTTCACTTGTGTTATAGGATTTGTTATTCAATGCTGTTTCTTAAATGTACGTAGGTAATGTACCTCGTCAGCTTAGGGAAGTTGCTGTAGTTGTCAGAACTACCAGTTTTAGGGTTACCAGTTGTAGAGACTAAAAGTTTCTTAGAATAAATGAACAACCATGACGGATTAAAATAATAATTTTAGTAGCTTAAATCTACTTCTCAGTTACTCTTCAGCCCTCTTTAGTGTCATGGAAGATGAATCATTGTGGGTTTCAATGGAGGAGTATCTACCACAGAGGGGTAAAATGAACTATAGTTGGTGTTAATTTGTGGTAACATTGTGACTGTTTTATTGAAGCCATTTAACATATGCTTACATAATATCTTTAAACAGCAACTTAACCTTTCCGAGGAAATCCTCCAACCCGATTTGGAATTTATTGTAGTTCAGGATAGAAAAGCATATACACTGTGTGCAGCTTTTACCTCTAATAAAGAAGCTTGGTTTCAGTGACTTACTGAAAAAGTGAAGCATAACCATTGACCCTTTAATAAACTCCTTTTTAATTTATATGGTGCCAGTGGAGCTTTAAGAAAGTACTTACTGCTAGGTGAGGCTGCACTTCTTGGGTTTGCAGGTTCTACAAAATCAAGGGAGTGAATCATATTAAACTAATATAAACTGTTATTTCATTGAACTGGGAAAGTGAAATTAGCAAGTAGAGCAAGTATTTCTGATCAATGTATCTTGGATAGTATTATGAAGTAATTAAAATAGGAAGTAAAATGCTACTTCTTTGTGTGTTTAGAAGCTTAAACTATTTGTTTTAAACTTATACCGAAATAAAGCTTGTTAGTCTTTAGCCAGTAAAAATTCCAGCAAATTTCAGAAGAAATGATGAAAATAACAGTGACGTTTATCTTCAACATGAAGATTTTTTCATATACAAAGCAAATATATTTTTCAAGTTCTTTAGCAAAATTACTTTCAAAAGAAGGCTACTGACTTAGTGTCGTTAATGTAATCTGAAATCATGTATATAATTCTCTTATGTGTAATGTAACATCCGTTTGGAGGATGAATGTGTTTTGGAAATCATACTTGGTGTTCTCAATTGCTTTTGTATCACCTAAAAAGGCTTTGTTGTGTTGTATTAAAACTTGTCCAATTAAGACCATAATTTTCGATGCTGTACTTTGTATCTTCTATTTCACGAATAAAATAAGCCAGTAAAATTTTCTGATTTCTGTAAGCCTTGGAAATTGCTTGATTTGCTGAAAACAGCTGTTCAAAAATTAACGTTCAGTAGGGTTTTTTTTCATTTTATCCATAAGTTCTGTTGTATAGAGCTAAGAAGTTGAAAAAACCAAGTGAGCATGGTAAAGTTCTGTTAAAGCTGGGGCAGAACCTGTACTTAGGTATCCACCATGAAATTGTAGATGTCTTTTCAACAATAGAAAGTAAAGAAACTAGAGAAAGAAATATCAGTGTAAATTTTTTGGTTGGGCACCTTAACAGCTTTTATTCCTGGGGATCACCCCTTTTAAAGTTACAAGACACAAAAACTGATGTTTTGTTGTTTTTTTGTTTTTTTTTTTTAAAGCAAGACGTTTCATTGATTGGAAAAATCTTGCACTAAAGCAGTGGTACATGCAACACTGGAAATGTATTAAATGACTGTACTGTCACTAGTCTTCTAACTATATACACATTAAATGTTTACTTTACAGTATTTCTTTTAGTATAATGAGTTCATTAAAAAAAAGCTTTTGATGCTAATTCAGAGATCCATAATCTGCTTAGTGTCTTTCACATGTAGTTTTGATGATAACTGACAAGCTGTAAGTTAATTAGCACGGAACTTACTAATGAGGATGCTAAAATCCTTACTTTAACATTTTTATTGATGATTTCTGAGCAAACTGAAGTAAATTCGATTGCCTATCTAATAAGTTTTAGGAACTTTCTGGCTGTAGGTACTGATCATAAGCAACAAAAATCCCCCAGTTAATTGAATGATGGGAAAGTTTTGAGAAGTTTGACAAGAGTGTTCATCTTCAGAAATGGGGATAACCCAAAACCAAAGCAATAAAACAAAGTCTGTTAATTAGCATGGAAGACAGCTTCTTGAATTAATATGTGGTGTTAATTAACAGGAAGTCTGATGTTGTGTTGTAATTACCACCAATATTTTTGACATACTGAGTGACTGAAGGTGAATTATATAGATAGCAATTTAGTAAACATTTCGAGTTTGGGAACATTTTTCCTTTGTTTCTGTTTTTCTAGAAATATGGATAGACTTCTGCGACTGGGAGGAGGTATGCCTGGGCTGGGACAGGTTAGTATATAGCTTGTCAATCTTTTCTTTAAAATTAATCAATTCTGGAACATTCCTTCTATTTTATTTTAAAACAGCATCAAAAAGCCAAGTTCATAGTAATCTTTGATTCAAGAGATTCTATATGTATATGCAAATCTTTGTTACAACCTGACCTTTTTTTTTTGTAAATATGAATACCTGTGTTGGCACTAAGTTTACAGAATGTTTATAAACCTTTCTTTCTGTGTCTGAGCATTTTAAAGTTTGAATTGAAAAGCGTTGGAAACGCATAATACATTTTTTTAAAAACCAGTTTCCGGTAATACGGAATTTCTGAACATGAAGGGTATTCTAAATGGCCAAGCACACCCACTGCTCTGTCATAAATTACATATTTCGATTCTTGGATCACATTGTGAATAGGGCATTATAAGATACTGAAGTATATGCAAATTTCAAGGGGTAATTTGAATTGAATTTATTGCTGATGGGTAGTTGTAGCTACCTGTATGTGGGTTTTATTGTGTGTCCTCCTGTTGACTGTCCTTACCTCTGTAACTACTCGCAGCAAAAAGGTCTCCCTGGCAGCTGTCTTGTTCCAGTGAGAGACCTATTCACATTGTATGGCTTCTCCTACCTTTACAGCAAGTCTTGGTGCTTTTTTTCTTGATCAACTGGCATGGCCAGCAGTCTTCAAAAATAAAATCAAGCTGATCTTATTACATTGTGCTGATTACTCTGGGTACAGGGGAAAAATAATTAGGAACTTCTTTGTTTGAAGTCTGTAGTAATAATTATTTCTTTAAGGAATGGGCTCCAGCGTAATTTCCTTTGTAGTCTTGGTTGGCTGCAGTAGCTGGCCTTTCTGTGTTTCCTCATCTGCCTCCTGGGCTCTTTCTAAATCGGGAATCCAGACTCTTGTTCTTCCGGAGGAATCAGTTCTGTATGTCTTGGGCTTCATGATGTGTATGCAGGGTTGCTTCTGGGATGTTTGCAATTGCTAAACCCAAAGCTTCTTTTGGTTGTGTGTAGTGTGTTTGTGTCCAGTATAACTACAGGAGTAGTTTAATACTGAAGCATTTGGTGCAATATTCTAGGCTGATCTACAGACTCTAGATGTTTTGCCAAATAAGCTGTAACTTTTGGTGCATATTTTTTTTTCCCTTTTTATAGCTAAAATTCTATTCACGTTCTCTTAGTGAATCTTCAAGCCGCCCTCAGTTATTTTTAGTTTCACTTTCTTAAACAGTTATTTCTCTTGTTCCTCTGAGCTGCCAGCCTGCTTCATGACTCTTCATTTTTTTAACATCTGTGCAGTCTAATCTCTCAAGCTTTCACTTCTTAGTCCTCTCTGAACTTGACGCATATCAAAGCTGTTTTTCAAATTTACGGTTAACTCTCTGCTGTTTTCTGAATTTTTCATCTTTAACTTGAAGCTTGCTAGAAAATTGTGGCAGACAATAGAACATAACATTCAGAGGAAGCTCACTGAACTCCTCTGGTAGCTTTGGCCTGCAAGGCTGCTCTGTGTTTGTTTAAATATGGAATTGTCTCTTAAATGAGTTGATGAGTATGTATTGGATTAAAAAAAAGGTATAAAACTGAATTGCTCTTTACTCAAGTTGCTGCTTGCACTGGATGTCTTGACTACATTTGTAGTCTTTTGGTTTATTGAATCAGCAGGAAGGCTTTTCAAATAGAATATTTTTATGTCCTTAAAATACTGTGTTTCAATGGACCTTCAAAGGTCACTTATATTCTGAATATCAATTGATGAAAATTGAGATTGAGAGATAATCCAGAGTGAATCAGATGTCTTTGAGATAGAAGAGAGGAGGAAGGTATTTCTTGGATATATTTTGTACTGCTAGAAAGCAAAGTTATTACCATTTGTTTGCACTAGGGTGTTTTAAACAACAGTACAAAGCTTTTTGTTCCTCTTATTGCTGTGTCACAGTTGTTCTAAAGGTTGAATGTAGTAAAAACATCTGACTGAGTCATTCTTGCCAGCATAAGAATCATCTGTGCATATAGTCTGGTAGAAAAAGGGGCATTTTCAAAGTAATTTTATCACATAGTTTGGAGATTTCTTTTTTGTGTAGCTTGGGGTCTGCTTAGCAAGAGGACTGCATGTCCTCTCCATTAAAGTCTGCTAAGACTCTGTTTGATTTGATTTGTAACTGATGTTAAAGTACCGGCAGATGCTTGGTCAGCACAGTTCCTGTTCGATCTCTGCCAAGGCATTCTTTCTCAGTGACTTGCTTTACCTTCTTCAGCAGCAGTTACTTAGCTCTTTCCCCTTGGCAAAATTACCTCTCCAATTATTTTCTCATTTAGGTTTTCTTGGTCTTCTTAGATTCCAAACTCAGATATGTTGTCCCAAATGCACTTTAAATTTATGTTTTGCAATATGCTTTTCAAGTCTTTTGGTGTAGCGTATTACACTTGATAGCTGCTGTCACTGAATTTGTGGTTCTCTTTGCTTCCTTCTTGCTCCTTCAGGATGCTATTGAGTGGCTGATTGGCCTTCAGTTGGCCAGAGGAGGTCAGTGCTAAATCCCGTCTACCCTAAGCCTTTCTTCAAATGGCTAATACACAAATCTTTAAGGAAGTAATCTTAAACTGATACTTCAACAATAAACTTCCCTTCCAGTGACTTGTGGCTTTTCTTGAGGCATTTCTTCTCTTTTAATCGTAGGTGAACAAAGGGCTGCCTTAGTGGGGCAGGAGGTGGACAAGAGGAGAAGGGAAGAGAATCTTTCAGCTTTTGGTATCACATAAGCCATTCACAGTATTTCCTGACAGTGCACTTGGTCATTAACTGTGTGTTCTTTTTATGGCAAGGTACCTGTGTTTAGTTTTGAACTTGATGCCAAAAGTATGACCTTCTTTGGAACACTGATTCATGCAGAAATTGTTTATGTCTTACACAACTGGTGTTGTAGACCTAGTCCATAAGTTTGTTTTGTCTTGAATTTATGCTCTCGTGATAAATGCATAAAATGAATGAATGAATGATTGAAGCCTTTTAGAAAAGATGGAAAAGATTGAAAGTGTTGTGATGTCTCAAAGAAAAATCTTACTACTTCACTTTCCCTCCTGTAGCTCAAGGGAATTAAGATTTTGGCATTGCACTTGTTTTTCTTTACTTACACGGTCTCCTGTCTTTTTCCTTCTGCCCCTTGTCATGTTGGGTTTTTTCTGCTTCTCTTTCCTGATTCATTCTTTTCTGTCTCTCCCTGTTTGTCCCCCTGGAATACTGCCTACCACAGAATTTCAGTAGTGGTTTAGTACTTTGGTTTGCATTGTACATTTGCTGCAGACAAATGAACAGGTTTGTGGGGTGTGTAAAAGCATCCTGCTTATGTAGCAGGCGGGAATTCGGAGCAACACTCCTCTTCATTTTGTATGCTGAGCTATTGTTTGCTGGTGAAATCAGTTCCACATATGCCTCTATTAGGCAATCCTGCTGCAAAGGGTGTGAGCAAATTAAGTGCATTTGTAGCCAATCTTTCTCTCCTCAACACTTTCAGAACAGTAATTCAAGTTAAGCAAGTTCTTGTACATACTAGCAGGTGCTGTCTGTTTTTCTGAATCCAGATGTGATAGGGAGCAATGAAATACTGACGCTTTAAAAAGAGGCTGTTGAAGTAGTTTTTATTGCTTGATAGATTTTTGAAAATATTCATTTACACTGCTCTGTTAGTGCAGACAACTGTTCCAGTACAATAGATGAAAAATAAAACTGATTCTTTATTTTTGAATTAACATATTTGATGACAGAGGGGAAGGGGAAAAATTCCAATGGGAAAGGAGGGGGAGGCAGAGAACTGACCTGTGTCTTTGAAGGAGTGTTTACACCTTGACTTGGAATATAGAAAAAGAAGTGCAGATAGCTATTTTATTTGAATCATGGACTTGCCAATTAGCCATCAAGTACTTCCATCTGTGAAATAGTTGATCAGATGGGTTAGCTGGGATGTTTCCAGATTAGGGCATTGTAAATGGCACTTGAAAACTGTCACTTTGATTAGGAGGTTTCAAATACTGCACTGCTTGATGCTGTGGAACCTTTTTCCCCTCATGGGATCTTGGTTTTTTCAGAACATGCTTATGCTATTTAGTAAATCTCTGGCACCATGGGAACTTGGGAGACCTGCTGCTGATCTAAAGTTCTGTTTCATGTGCTGATCTAGTCGGGGTGGTTGTTGGAGGACAGCACAGTGCACTCTTTTGTGTGCAAAAAAAGGCTTCCAAAGAGGAGTTGATGGTCTGGCAGACAAAGGAGGGTCAGGCTCAGTGTAGATCATTCCCAGTTAACAACTAGATGCAAATTTCCTTGAGTTACTTCGTTAAGCTGATGTGTCATTTGAAGTATATGACTTTTTTTTGCATCTTACATCTTCCATGTGTAAACAGAAACATCCACCAACAATAAAAAAACCTTAAGCCCGAAACAAATCCAGACAACTCCCATCCCTCCTCTCCAAAAAAAACCCCGAAAACCAAAACCGCACCAACAACCCAACCAGGAAAAACTGCAACACCTTAACATCTTACTGAAAATTATTTTGGTTCATTGATTCTTGCAACAGGTTGTGTTTTAATTTGAAGGGTGCAAATGTGTTGTCTTTAATGAAGTGCCTTTTTCTTTGTAAAGCTGTAGAGTGTTCTGTTGTCTCAGTATCTGTTTAGCTGTATGACTTTCTCCTTTCTGTGTCTCCTGGGTATGTATGCTTTATGTGGTTTGAATTGTGGTGATGCACTGTTGTTGCTTCTCATATGTATTTGAAGCTTCAAATACGCCTTTTGAGAATATTTTGCCAGGGGAATAAATCTGAATTATAGCTCCTAAAGTTGTGCATCGTTTCTGTGCCATTGCTTCTGAGACATTTTCCAGCAAAGTTCTCAAGTACGAAGAATGTTACTATTTCTAGAACTCAAATGTAACTCCCAGTAGATGAGATGGTGTACAGTTTGGGTGGGTTATTCCCGTTCTACTTTTTTTCCCTGGAAGCTGTCAACGCATTTAAGGAATAAAAAAATTTTCTCAGTGACAAACATTTTTTATCCATTAAAAACATCTAACGTGAGACCCCATAGAAAGTTTAGAAGACTTAATTTTCTGCATTATCTTCTGTAGAAAGTCTCAGCATCAGATTTTATATACAAAATACATGATTTTGTTTTAAGGAGAAAAAAAAACCACATTAGAGATAGTAAACTGTGTTATTTTACTTTCATTGTCTGGGATGAATGTTTTACTGCATTGATTAGTGCTTTAGTACAGGTCTGTTCAACGAAAGCTTCATATCAAATTTAGGGTGCAGGTGTGGCCTGGGTCTGGTTTTGGCTGGAGATGGTGACTCCACAGGTCACGTTAGGCTTGTTTGAAAGTTGCTGGGGATTGCAAAGGCAGAGTATAATTCTCATACGTTTGTAGTACAGTTGAGTCATTGTAACGTGATTTGTCTCCTAAGGGGCTAATGGGAGAGAGAAAGAGAAACCTGCTAGAATTGGTTTGGGAGCAGTCATATAATTTTACTTAAACCCTGTGTGTAATTTGTGTTATAAAGGCTGTCTTAAAGTAGGATGGCTGCACTATAGACACATCTTATGTATTAATCACAAACATAAGACTAAAACACTAGTGGATTGTGTCCGAGCATTACAGTTTCCTCTGATGTGCTGTTTTACTCTAGAGAACATTTTTGGCTACCTCTTCTTGGCCTCAGATCTTAAACTTCCATATTTCTAATAATTAGGCAATTAGGTTCTCTCTCCTCAGTTTAATTGCCAGTGTAGTCCAGCTGACTTTTGACTTTCCCCAGAAGAGACAAAGGAGCTTGGACAAGAAAATGAGTGTAGCCATAATGAGAAAGAGCATGGGAAAGAAAGACTAAAGAAGAGACATCTTTGTGTGTTTTGCATTATGTCTATTCACTTGTAATGTTCCTTTCTTCAAGCAGGAAACAGTTGCCTTATAGTGATTTAATTTATTTCTCTTGGAAATTGTATCTTCTTTCTGAAATTCCATGCAATTGAATATTAAGTTGCAGTGCTACTATGCAGCACCTCTGAACAAGGGTTTCTGTTTTCTTCTTCCTGTGTAGAAGAGTCCTCTTTAAGTTTTTCTGGGAAGTTTGAAGTGTTCTTGTGTTATAGTGGTGTGGTTTGGGGATGCAGTGGGTGTTGGTTGATTGGTTGTTTTTTTCAAGTGTTGCAAACAACTGACTTTCCTGCATATTGCCACTGAGTCTCCCAGTTCACCTGCTTGTATCCAGAGAACCAGATCTTCACAGCAGAGAACCTATAGGCATATAGAACCCAGTACATTCTTATGCATGTTGAGAAGATATCTTTAATTGCTTTGCTTCACAAAGTGTACTTTAGGGTGAGCTTAGGCAGCACCTGCTGAGGGCAAGCCTCCTTCTTGGCAGAACTGTGTCTAGAATAAGGTAATTAAAAATCTGCATTAGAGCAAGACTTCTGAAGGCAGACAGAATTACAGGTGCTGACTTGTCATCTGCCTTGAGGTTCTCAATTCTAAATCCCAATACCTTCTGTAATGCTGATGGGAATAGGTAACAGGTTAGTCCTGGTTTTATTCTGGAATGAAACTGACCTTTGTATTTTATGGATTTTCTTTTTGTTTCCAGTAGATTGAGGCTGTGAAAAATAATAGTTCTTTTCAAAAAGATATACAGTGTTACAGAGGATTTCTTTTGTGTCCCTGACCTTATGGCTTTTTGTTAACCATAACGTTGTCATAGAATGGTTTGTGTTGGAAGAGACATTTAAAGGTCATCTAGTCCAGATTGTCCTTATGCTTGATAAGGAATATTAACTGCAGTAATACAGCATACCTACCCCTTTGTGTTATGTGTCTCAAGGAATTTGTAGATTAAATGGGGTAAAGATAGCGGAAACACTGACTCAGGGAAGATTGCACTTAAGCAGCCATTTCATGCAATGGTTGTATTGGGAACATTGCAGGAAGTCTGACTATTGCAAATTGCAACAAGGTGATATGTAAAAATAATTTTATATCATGAATACATGTTAATATTGAAAAGTAAATGTTTAGTTCTGATAATAATGTTCTCTGAGTGTCCTGATAAACTAGAGACTATTTTTATTTGAAGTTCTGCTTAATTAGAAACAATCAAATAACAAAATAACCCGACCAAAAAAACCAAACCAAAAAACCCCAACCAATCAACCAACCAAAAAATCAAAAACACCCCCTCACCCTGCTGCCAAAACCCTAGCGAAAAACCAAACCAAAACCCACCCCACACACACAAAAAAAGAAAACCACTCAACCACCCCACAGAAACTAAAAAATCCTAAACAAGCAGAAAAGCTAAGCAGTAAAATTCTGGCTCTGCACCAAAGAGGTGTTGGCAAATTTATGATCCCAACCCGTTTAACCAACTGCTCAAAGCTATACAAAGTTCTGTGTTTTGTAATTTTGGTTTTGAAGAGGAAGGGAGATGGGAAATGTTATATATTTCCAGTCCATCTATATTGCTGGTGTAAATGTGAACCTGGGTAAACTTTTTTTAGGAGACAGAATTTTGTAAAACATACTGAGACAGTTTTTATCTAGCCTGTTAAGGTGGGGTTTTTTTCAGAGATTTTTCAATTTAAGGTAGCAGTTGATGCCACAATATTTCTTAGTATCCCTACTCCGTTTTGTAGTCTATGAGACTAAACATATTACTACAATTTTTATTTCATCTGACATATGGTGTAACAAGACAATGTGATCCTTTGAGAAATCTAGGCTGTTTGTTGAGACTTATGGTATTTTGTGGTCTGTTATGCATGCTTGATTATAATTGGTATAAAAATGGACCTAAACATACAAACTGTTTAGACATAATGCTAGCTTCAAAATCTAATCCTGTTGATGTGGAACTAACTACAAAATTGTGTATGTAATAGCTTGAAAATAGCAATAAAACTTCAAATTGCCACTAATTATTGTGTGATTCACAGTGCAAAGTAATATATTTTTCCCTTTTTTATTGAGCTCTCTGATTTTTTAATATTTTTGTATGACCTCAATAATTTTCTCTGTCATGACTGATCACGTTAACTTCCTGTACTGCAGAAAACACAATATGTGGCTTCTGGTGCTTGTCATGACAAAGTTGTTAGAACCATTGAGATTCCAGAATATGTCTCGCTCCCTTTGCCACTTCCACTGATGGAACATGAGTTGGTAATTTCTGTAAGTGTATTGTCTTAGTCCAGGAAAAGAATTGTTCCACAATCCCAACTCTGCTTCGATTTTTAGGCTTAGCAATGTGTGAAAAGCACTGTGCTGATCTAAGAAATTTCTTATTCTTAATATCAATGTATCAGCAAGTTGTATCACTTACTGGCAAAAAGTAGAGAAAAGCAGTGGTACTCTGGTGAACTTTTAAGGCCTTACTATCGTTAATACCTCTACCTTCTCTGCACACTTGTTCATGTTTGTGTCCTCTCTGCAGCTAGTATTTTGTAGTGGGTTTTTTTCCCTTCTACCAAGCTATACACACAAAGCTGAATTTACCTCCACAAAATGGTAGCTATAAGCTCACTTTAAGTGCCTCATCCTTCCATGCATCTTTTAATATAAATTATCATTTTATAATGATTGTCATTGTATTTATACCTCAGTTGCCTTTCTCCCCTTACCTACATAATAAAATGTCATCTTTACCTGAAACACATGTTCTGGAGGAGGTAGAGAAGGGCAGTGAAGAAAAATTGTGGGGTGAATAAATTCAAAAGTAATGCAAGGGGGTTTTTTGTCTTGGGGGGTTTTTTTGGTGGTTTTTTTTTTAGCTAATCTTTCTCAATTGTCTTTGGATATAACAGCTGAAAATATGTAGTGAAAGGGTTAAGTCGGCATGAAAGAATTCATTTCCACTTTAATGACCTAGCCTTGCTGGGTTAGGACGATGGGGAACATGCTTCTGACTTGTACTCCTATTGCCAATTAACACCTCCTATAACAGGTTGCCTCAGCTAGTCATTGAAGCAGAGGCAGTAGAAATAGTTTACATGCAGCTTGTTTTTCACACTAGTTGTTTAATACTCACAAAATTAAACTATTAAAAGGTTCTTTCTTAGCTTACTGGGAGAGAAATAAAACATGATAGCAGTCATTGTTTGCTTGTGTGTCCTATGTTTGTGTTTAAATTGTTCCAGTTAAAAAAATAAATAGAAGTAGTAATGATTCTTTTATTTTCCACAGTAATATGTTGTTTGGTGCATTAAAGCTGAGATGTGCTTTACAGCACTTAAGTTGACTGCCTTTGGGTTTTTATTACAGTTGCCCCTGCAAAACTGAGTTTCTTTGAAGCAGCTATGATGTATTTCAAAATCATCTTTTGTGCTATTAGCATGAAACCAGAGCAGTGTTTAAGATCCATTTAAACAATGTAAAGTGTATCCATTTGTGGAATATTTCTCAGCTCCTTGTGTAATTATTCAAGTCCACTTTCTATACCTATTTGAATAAATCTAAAATAGTACAAATAAAGAGCAGTGCTCTAAAATGACACTTTAGTTCACATTTAATAATAAAATTGGCTAAATAATTGATATCAGTTCACACTAAGAGAAAGGTGAAGTAATATACCTAAAAGTGTTAACGAATTTGCTAAAAGGCCTGAGTAGGTAACACTTCAAGGCGTTAGTTTTTATCCTGTAAGAATGGCAAATGCCTTTAACACTTCATCAACAAGGGCTGCCCAAGTAAAGGACTGCTTTTTGTATTGGATCATCTCTTTAACTATTTGAAACCAAAATAGTAACATGCATAATTCAATATTACAATGTAATTTTCTGTCCATGACTTGCATGTGATTCTTTTTCCCTTACAAGTCTTACTAAAAAAAAAAGTATTTTAACGTAATTTAATTTTAACTTAATTTTATCAGTTATTATTGAACTTGGAATTCTGCCATTCTAAACAAAAACAAACCTAGAGCTTGGTTGGGTTTTATGAGGTGGCTATCAGGCAGCTCATTTCACTGACTGAGAGCAGTTCTTTAATTTTAATAATTACTGTACCCAGCTTACACATGCATAGTTGGGAAAAAGAATGTATTCCTTGCAGTTTCCAAATCTAATTTTTCTCTAATTCCCCAATAAATAATCCAGTAAACCTGTAGGTGTGCAATATTCACTGTTTACAGTGAGATGGACAGTCTTCCAAAACTATGCGATGAGATAGCTGTTCTTTGAATACGATAATGTAACCAAAAGTACCAGCAGCTCTTTTGCATTGCAGACACAAACGCTTTCTTGTCTGCTTTCCTGATACCAGTTAATTTAATTTGGTGCTCTGCTTCGTAAGGATGGTGCTTCTTTGTTAAAGTTGGCAGGCAGTGAAGTTTATGAACAGTGGTAATAGCACATGCTGTGGAGGGTCAGTGTAAAATATTTGCCTCCATGTAGAGATTAGCTAATAAAATCTTTCTTCTTCTTTGCTTGATGAAAGAAATGCATAAACTTTTGTGAAAGACTACCAGAAACAGGCCAAAGAGATCTCAAAACACTAACTGGTAGCTGGCTCCCACATACTGTGTAACTAACACGCAGAAGCTGGGGCTGTCACTCCAGGGCTGTGTTAGATTATCAGCCATTTGTGGAAAAGGAGGTGATCAGAGATGGAAGAAATTGGTTCCAGTTTCCAAGTGTCTCTTTCTTCAGATCATCTAAAGTCAAGTAAACTACTTGGAAGATCTAAGTTCCATTTGGTTTTATCTCTTAAATCTTTAAAAGTTTAATGTTAAGAATTTGATGAACTTTGGTTTAGAATTTTCTGTAGAAATACAAATGTGTGCTTATAGTATTTTATGTGGCAGTTTATCTTTGGTAGAAAAATTATTTCCTCCTCCAAATTCCTGAATTTCAGTACTCTTTTGAGCAGTTCATTGTAATCGATATTCAAGACAAAGGAAGGAATATTAACATGAAAATTAATACACGTAATTGGTATGGTGCAATGAGGACTTCAATTTTCTCATAATTTAGCTAGTAATTAAAATATATAAGAAGAACAGAGCAGACGGAAAGGAGATAGTGAGGTCACACAAAGAAGCATCAGTGACCAAGGAAATACTTGGTATGTACTGTGTCTTTGTAAGATGACTGGGAATTAACAAACCTGCCTTATGTACTACCATTAGCTAATTTTTACAAGTTCAGGTAAATTGGTTGAACTGCATGGTAAGAGTGGAAACTCATGTTTGATATTTTTACTATCTCTTGCATGTGCTTAAAATGAAGCAGTGAAGTATGCAGTTGATACCTCCTAATCCTTAATGTAGTAATTTATATATATATTTAAACACGTTTAGTATGTAAAGTCCTTTACAGTGAATACTGTGGCTTAAAAAAAAAAATAGCAAAAGCTAAGCAGTTGGTTTACACCAATGAAAAATTCCTTTATGAATTAGCAATGTTTCCTATGCTGAAAATAAATTGTTGACTATGGGTGGTGGCAACAGGAATTCAATGTAAGTTTTGAAAACAATTTTATCTCATAGAATGCCTAAAGATTTGATGAAGTATAATATTAAGTATCCTCTCTTCTGGACCATCATCAAGGTAAATGAGCATTTGGATGCTCCAAGGAGTATAGGAATTGTAAGGAAATATTTAGGAACACCCTGTCTTAATTCCTACCTTCACTTAAACTAAAGGTGATTCATTTGCCTTGTTACAGAAAGAAAATATATTAATGTTTGTCTTTGCTTCCTCCCTGTAAGTGGTGCACTTACTGACTGATCCTAAAATGAGAAAAATTTTGAAGAATAAGCTCTTATAAGTTGAGGACACAGGCATCTATATAGAGGACAGAGCTGTGATTAATGCCTCAGCTGCAGGACAGGTGTCAATGTGATTTTAACAGACACTAGAAATTCCATAGAGGAGAGCTCATTCAAGAGCTGTAGTCTGTAGAGTAAACTTCAGTTCAAGCTCCTGATTTTTGAGAAGCTAGTCTCGGTCAAACATTAAGATTAGGCTTCCAGAAATCATGGAACTATTTGTGCTAATCTGGGAGATATTTTTATTACACTATTCTTTATTTTAAAAATTACTGAATGCTGTAATTGGATGGTTGCTTATAGTAAAGAGTTAAACCAAATCTGGAACAAATGTAGAATGCATTTGGTGATCACAGCATGGGTATTATGGTTCTTCCTAAAGCACAAGGTTACTAGTTATTTTCCCTTCAGACCATCTCTGGTCTAGAACTGGTGGAAAATTGGGAGAGCTTTATGTATGAAAAAAGGGTTTTGTTAACAAACTAGTAAGTTGCTTTTAAAATTAAAACTCAACTTATGTGGGCTTTTTTCTTAGCATTGGTTAAGTGGAAACATGAGTCTTTCTGTGTTCCAAATTCTAAGTGAATGCTGCTAAGTGAATAGACTTAAAGCAGGAGAGATACAGTTAAAAAAGTAAACTGACATGTTTATGGAGAAAAAACCATAGGAATAGCATTACAAAATGATTGGGCATTTGAAGCTTTGCCAGTCAAGCAATCTAATTGTAGAAAATTCAGTATAAGTAATGCAGGTGCTCTGCCCATTTGGTTTTGGGAAATGTTCTGAAGACCTGAAGAACAGAGTTCTTCAGCGTGAGTGCTAGAGGAGCACTTCTCCACTGGAGCATCTCACTGTTGGACTAGGGCTAAGCTGGGGAAATACTTGATGAAGGGGTGAGGTTGATGAAAAATGGACCTTTGCTGAGAATACTATGGAAGGTGAAAAGCAGGGAAATCTGCTGGAAGATTGCTGGTGAAAAGACCAAAGTGACAGAAGAACTAGCAACGAGTAGTAAGAAGTGAGGAAAGGCAAATATGGAGAGATGATGGTCAGCAGTATCAAAGTTGGAAACAGAGGTTTGAAGCTGTTAGGAAGTGGGTATGTTTGACAGATCCATGCATATATGTGAGTTTCAAAATACAAAGATTGGATTTATAATATAAAGATTGGATCTAGAACTAATAGATTCACTGACTTTAGGGAGAAAAAACCCCACAACTGAATTTTCTTACTGTCTTTAAGGCTTTATTCTGAAGACCGATGTTTTTCTGTGTGTGTGAAAATCAAACTGCAGAAAGGATTATTCCTATGCAAATGTAATGTGTTGCTGACTTAAGTATCTGGTTTTATCTTCAGGAAGTAATGGCTTGTGTTGATTTCTGTGTCTTGTTTGATGCCGTGTGGATGCACGTTGTGTTGAATTTTTTCACTTGAAGTGAAAAATTAAGAATTTATTAGAAACTTTTTTTCCCCAATTTTGCTTATAACTGTGGAATCAAAGTTCTAAATCTACAAAGTGTTTATGTAAAGGCACCATTTTTCCTCTTTTAACTTGATGTGGACTATCTTTTTTTTTTGGCCATACCTCCATAGTTGCTTTGTTGCCCTTCTAAGTTTACATCACCTCATGCTGAAGTAAGCTGTGTCTTTTCAGTGGAAATTTGTTGTACACAATTTGGTAATAAAGCAATGAATGTGCTGTTAATTGGCTGTAATAAGGTATGCTGATATGGAATTCTGTATATAAGAGCAATATTTCTCTTGCTCCTCAAGAAAGGGACATTTAAACTGCTGCCTCCTGTGTTTTTCAATTTCAACAGTACACAGAACCTGTTTCAACCAATCATTCACACCTGGGACAGTTGTGCTAATTTTTGAATAACTACTCATAAGGCAAAGAGCAAAGTATTTTGTTCACAGCTTTTCCACCTAGGGATCAGAGGTCCGTTTTTTCTCTCACTGTACCAGTGTATTTGCAAAGTACTCCCATAGCCTTTATGTGCAAGTCCTCTTTAGCTGAAAGCTGATGAAGCAAAGGGAAATTGCTGTTTGTGTTGGTGCCAGTTAATCATGCTAGCCCAGCAGCATTTACATTCACACCACTGTAAGAAACACATAGTTAATTGGAGAACTGGCCATATTTTACAGCTGACGAAGGTTAGCATTGCAGCAAGGCTGACTAATGGAAACTTAGATCTGACTCTTAGCCTGAATGGCTTGTAACAGGTTTGTATCCAGTGTAATACTTGCCTGCTTTCTATTTGACTGGTTCTGCTAAGATCGCTCTTTAGACGGTGTTGTTTGGGGTGGGGGGAGACAGGATGATGGCTAGGTGACCTATTACAAAATCATGTTAGTGAAAGAAGGTGCTGTAAAGAAGGGTTTGGGGGTTGGGTGTGTGTTTTTTTAATTTTGTTTGTAACAACTACATCCAACCCACAAAGTCACAATTACGTATGCATTTTTCTATAAGTTTTGTAGTGTGCAAAACAGAAGAAAATATTTAGAAACTGCAGAATAACAATGATGGTGAAAATAATTGTTTATTCTTCTTATAGGGGCCACCAACAGATGCTCCTGCGGTCGATACAGCGGAACAGGTTTATATCTCTTCCCTTGCACTGCTCAAAGTAAGTGTTCTGTGTGCATACTATGTCTGAATATAATGCTGGAGATGGAGCACCTGGCAGCTGTCCAAAGTTATTGGACTTGTGTTGCCTAAGTGCTGGCCAGACTAATTTTAAGAATAAATTAATACTGATTGGAACCTTCAGAAACTTACTTTAATTAGTTCTCTTTCATTGGCTTTGTTTTTACTATTTTATAGTTTGTTACAGTTTCCAAAAGTGCTACAAGTTGCAAATTAGCGATAGATCAACAAAGGCTGAAAGAACTACCTCAAATCAAACTTGAACCTTCTGTTAAACATATGGTGTCATTTGGTCTTAATTCCAGATGTTGAAGCATGGTCGTGCTGGTGTCCCTATGGAAGTTATGGGTCTGATGCTTGGGGAATTTGTTGATGATTATACTGTGAGAGTGATTGATGTTTTTGCAATGCCACAGTCTGGAACGGTGAGTTCTTTGCATCTGGACCTTGAAAATTTTATTTGCTTGTTTGTTTTTTTCCTTATGGTAAATTTATTTTTTAAAAGCTTTTTGTGCTTTATCTCATTGAAGCAATCTGAAGGTATAAGCTGTGGGTTATAATACAAAAAAGTCTAATGGTTAAAGGATTTCAGTAAAAAAAAAAAAGTAGTCAGAACTTCTTTTTTAGCAAAGGCTAGTACTTAAGTGTGTCTATTAATATATGCAAATGTTATGTCCTTATGTATGTATAAATATATTGGTATGACTTATAAGGCTTGTAAATGCATAACTTTCAGAACTCATGTACTATGAGCCAGCAGAAAGATTCAAAATGTAAAAGGTTTGATTAGAAGTGTAGCATGCCCTTAATTCTAATGGTGCTGTAATGGTGCTTCAAACTAGATATACTTCAATCAAACTTGCTCTCTTTGACAGACCTTCGTTTCATGTCTCTTATATGATATTTCTGTGATTTGAAAAAAAAATATATTTGAATTTTGAGTATGAATACCCATTTTGTGAACAGATTAAAGAGACGAGTCGAGGGGCATAACTGGAATTTATGATGTTTTATTTTGTGTAACTAGAATGAAATGTTCTTAAAACAGGCATGGGATGATTCCTTTGTAACTCAGAGCTGTACTCCATAGAATTTTCAAATTCTTTTGTTCTGAGTTTATTGTATACACGTGCATAATATAAAAATCTGCAAAAAGCCAATATGTGATATTTATGTTGAATAAAATGTGTAGTGCTGAACTTGGGAAAAACAACAGGCCACTATGTGCAGACCAAACAGAGGAGAAAAATATGAATTCCTATGCCTATTTAATCATGTTTACTCATAGTAAAGATTACTTAAAAAGCAATTCAAAATAATCTTTTAGCATTTTAAAAATCACATTGAAATACATTTCTAAAAATTATATTTTGCGTTTAAGGGAGTTCTGTCACGTAGTACTGAAGTATTCAGGTTGCCTTTTTAAACAGATGCTTATGAATATTTTTGTTTGTGCAAAGTTACAGTTAAAAGATAATATTGCTGCTTGTACAACTACTGTGATTTTTGTCTGCCTTTTAAATTAGGGTGTCAGTGTGGAGGCAGTTGATCCTGTATTTCAAGCAAAAATGTTGGATATGCTGAAACAGACGGGAAGGTAAGTCACTTTAAAGAGGGCTGACAGTAACAAGTACTCCCTCCACAGTTTTTAGAAGAAACAGCTGGCTTTCTGCAAAACTAGTGATCTAAGGGCTATTAATAATGTTTAAAAATGAAGAATTGCCCTGGAAATTAGGTGAGTAGCATAGCGTGTAATTCAGTCCCCCTCATGCATTTCAATTGTCGGGAGATCGTCACTCCTGTTAAACCTACAGCTTTGATTATCGCCCAGAAAGATTAGAATGCTGCTCAGTTTAGCATAGGCGATTACTACCCAGTACCTGCTTAAAAGATTGATTTTTTTATTTAACCCTTTAAGTAAAATGAAAAAAATTTCGAAGTCACAGCTTATTCATGAGCAATGTTAATGAAAAGAAAGGGAAAATAATTTTGTAAAAGATCCTAGTATTTAAACAAATTTTTTTTTCACTCCTACCTCTCAACAGTTGTCGTCTGCTTGCTCAAATTCTTTTACTGTGGGAAAAACTTCAAAATTAGTGTTACCAAAAGGCTCAGCAGCTGAACAGAGCAGTGCAAATTGCTTTTTGACTGAGTTCCTAGTTCTACTGCTGGTTTAATTGATATTTAATCCTTTCCCACCGTTGCTTCCCGTTGTCCATGTCTGAAATGGACTTTCTGCCGTGAAAATTCAACCTTCGACGCCAAGGAGTTAAAGAGTGGATATTTACTCAAGTGCTGAAAGGGTAAAAACTGGTTCAGGGAAGGTGTGGTAACAGGGTGAAAAACTGAAAGCATGATCTACTACTGCTAATGTGTATCCCTTAATGATAGCCCTCTTTTGTCGCATTTATTCATGTCCATGTTTTCACCATACTATGGTGAGTAATTCAAATGTTTCTAATGGTGTTTTTTTCACAGCTTATCCTAATTTATGCCCTGATATGTTCCTACTTCTTCTTGTGATAGGTGTTTATATTTTTAAGAATCTCAATGTCCTTTTTGTTTCAGACCTGAGATGGTAGTTGGTTGGTACCATAGTCATCCTGGCTTTGGCTGTTGGTTGTCTGGTGTAGATATCAATACTCAGCAGAGCTTTGAAGCCTTATCAGAAAGAGCTGTTGCTGTGGTGGTGGATCCCATTCAGAGTGTAAAAGGAAAGGTATAGTAGGCTTGCTTTTTATTTTTAAGGTACTTCAGTAGGATTTAATATAGAAGCACTGTAAATATGTGTAAGTACTTGATTTTTGGAGGCCCATACTGTATTAAAAAAAAAAATTAAAACAAAAATCTCATTGTAAATGAAAAGATTTCCAGTTTGTTCTGCATCTTACATCAGTCCTGAAACAGGCTAGAAGTCTTTGATATTGTCAGTATACATAACCAATCTCAATGTTTTGCTATTTAGGTGTCACTCAACAGGTTTATAAATAATAATCCAAGTATACATTGTTTTATATATTACATTTTAGCTACAAAATCAAAGATCCATTACTAACAGATAGGAATAGGTTCAACCCCTTAATATGGGTACTAAGAATGCATTGATTTGCAGGCATTGCATATGATGAATGGTATTAAAATTTCTATTCCAAATGTTTTGGGCAATACAACTTTACAGAGAAGTTGATATTAAGCATTTGGATTTTTGAGAAGTGTGCAGATAAATGATTAAGTACGTTAAATTATTATGAAAAGAGATTAACTTGCAAAGCATATTGGGTTATAGTTGTCCTTTGTTGAAATCTCTTTTGTTCTTGTTTAGTTCTCTTTTTATTTCTTTCTAGCCCCATATGCCATTTTCCTATTTCCTGCCTCATGACAGCAGGGAGCAGCTCTATTATCACCTTCACAGAGCTGTCTGCAAATGTGAGAGGCAATTCGATTTTGCTCAACCACAGGGAGAGTGGATTAGAAAAACTACAGAACGTACAGAAATTGGCTAGGTGGTTTACTGCTTTAAAATACTGCTGAGGTGTTTTGTTTGAGCATGCAGTCCCATTGTATTGTAGAATAATTATTGAAATGCGTCATGGTATATATGGATGATATTCATGTAAATTTATAAATATTTTAAAAGTACTCATCTTCTATAGAACTGCAGTATCATATTTCCTGTGAGGCAGATCTTACTAAAGCTACCAAACACTATGGGTTCTCTTAATTTCATAGCAGAATGTTCTGAAGCTACAGTTGCATTTTCAGTTGGTCTTTTTTAAATTCTGAATTTTATAGCAAATATGTTTATGTAACAGGCAATTGAAAAATTTTTATCTTCTGGTTGTTTGGAAGCTATTAGTCATTTGTATAAATTTTGTTCCTTTTTAAATTGCATAAAGAGTAGGAGAAAATACAGGTAGTCTCGGGGGGGGAGGGGAAAGATGCAGTAGAACACTTAATTATTCCTAATTTATTTTTCCTAGAACTTTTATTTTCCCACTCCAGTAGAAATGTTGAAATAGGATTCTTTTTATTTTGTCAAAATATAATTGTCAAGACTATTACTAGTAATTAATTTAGACCTCACTAGCTATTAAATCCATTAAGAAGAAAAGCCTCCCAATAAGTCACACTACTGTTATAACACATTTGCTAACTAAATGCTTCTTTTTAAAATAATTTTATTGCCACTGTTGTTTGATATAGATGTCTATCTTTGAGATCTTTGAGTTCTTCAATAAACTAGTCTTCGGCATATTTATTTTGAATGTGAATAAATTTTTGTCCATCTAAGCATTTCTCAGTCACAGCTGCTCTTATGGCATTGCTGCCAGTACTTGAGATTACTGGAAGTCTTCTAATGTTTGTTTTTCATACACGTTTTTAGCTGCTACAGTCAGATTAAATTACGTTCTCAGGTTTCACATTAAAAAAAATTTACATCTGTCATGTTTCTGGCAAGTGCATCCTTTAAAGTTTAGAAATAAAAAGAATCTCCCAAATTATGAATACCACTTGTAATTAACTTCTTGATTTGGAAGATGTGGAATGTGTTCGACTTTTACAATCCTGGTTGGCAAGATCACTTATACTAAAATGTGTTTGGATTTTAGATGAACTGAAAGAAGAACAGATACGTTAGAGTTCAAGGGGGTTTCTTAGGTTTCAGTGCTTCATGTGCCTGGCTAACTTATTATGGCACCCAGAGCCTCCTCGTGTGCTAGAGAGCTCAAGCTCAGCCTATTTCAGGGAAGTATCTGCATTTGTCAGCACCAGCAAATGAAGAACCACTTGCAGAGGTAATTTTGGTGGTGTAGTAACCACTGTACTGGTGGGCTTTAGCTACGTGAGTCCAAGATCGTTACTCATTATACCTTACGCTAGCATGACTGTCTGGCAAAAAAATACAGTGAACATGTGGCATAGAAGGTTTTAATATGGTGTGTTTTGTCTGAGATTAGATGTATTTAAAAGCAAAATCCAAAATAACACATCAGCTAATTTTAAACCTGCCTCAGGGCGGGTTCATGTCCATATAACTTGCTATGGTTTATGGTCAGTGAAGCAGTCATGGTTGTGCTAGTGAAGAATAACTGGGGCAGAGGTTATTTTCATGTGTCAGAAAGTTGCAGTGAATTCTGATGAGGAACCTCAGGTTCACCTTGACTAGCTAAAACATTGAAAAGCAGTTTGCCCTGTTACTGTAGAAAATGAAAATTTTTTAAGTTCTTTGTTAACTGCCTCATCTCCATTCATGTTTTCTACATAGGACAGGGCTGTATGATTGCAGTTTAAAGCGAAGTATACCTGTAATTTTCATCAGTTAAAAAAAACAACAAAAAAAGTCACTTTAAAGCCAATGAGCAAAAATAAAAAGTCCCATAAAATCCCTATATAAAAATACACCCGTCATATAGATCTGTGGATTAAATGCCAACTGCTTTAATGACCATTTTAGGACTGGAATATTTTTGCATAAATATAGTAGGACACATGAAGGACAAGTAATTTTAAATACTGATCTTACTACCCTACATACATATTCTTGCACACAAAGTATGTTTTTTCATGACTGTGTACCATATTTTGCAATATTTAGGCTAATAGTGCTCCAGTTGTCTGTAAAATAAACTCGCAACAGATCAGTGAGCTTTAACTGAAGGTCAGTGTTCTCAGAGAGGAAAAGCTTTGTTTTGACTTTTTTTTTTTTTTAGCTTGATTTCTTTGAGTGAAGTGAAAGTAAACATGCTGAAATATGGCCAGTGGGGCAACCTGGCTAGCTGTTGTTTCATTTTATACTTACTAATAAACCTTTCCGTTATCCCCTCCAGTTTTCCAATCTGTGCAATGAAAGCTGTAATACATATTTAGAATATTCCACAGAAGCAGTAATTTCATTAAAGATCTGGAATAAAGCTAAATATTGACATTTCATATTTATTCCAATATACACTTTGAAATGTCTGTACAGAGAACCATAAACCTTTGCCAAATGTTAAAAATAAGTGTGGTTTTTTGGACCTTAACTTAGCAGCTGTTCATCACCTCGTAAGGAAAATATAACTACATTAAACCCACTGTAACATAGTATCTTTAACTCCAAAAGCATTCTTACAGTGTTGCACTCATGGTATTGTTAAATTAGAAAAAGGTGGTGTTTTCTTTTTTGAACTGTTTTAAACTTTAGATCTTTAGTATAACGAAGTCACCATTTTAAATGATTTGTTCTTCTGAGAGAGTTAACTGGTTTCCCTTGATTAATAATTGCTTGCATAAGGATCGGTAAAATATCCAAAATTGTCAGAAGTCCACTTTTTACATGTGAGAAGCTCGTTCGCACTTGTGGTGTTCAGCAGGATTGATAGCAAAATCTCTTACGTGTACAGGAAACTTTCATTTCTGTTAAGCCATGTTTTTTCCTAGCAAGCACTGTCAGAAGTATTTGTAGGAAGATCTGTTGGTTTATGGCAAAACTCTTTTTTTAAATTGTTTGCTGAGGAAAATAGTTGTCTCTGCAATGACTTTTTTATAAATTCTGTTTCAGTCACCTCTGACAGATAAAAACAAATATGCTATGCATCTTAATCTTGTGCTTAAACCAGATCCTGCCACTTTCATAAGAGAATTTTGCTGTGGTACTTTATCCTTATCTTAAACTCATTCAGATGGTAAAAGAAGAAAAAATATGTTCATTTGGGTAGCCTGGAAAATCACAGTAATTCTAGTTGAGAGTGATCTCTGTAGATCATCTAGCCCAACTTTGTGCTGAGCACAGTATCAACATTGAGTTCAGGTCAGCTCACTTAGTGTTTTGTCCTCTTGAGTCTTGAGATTCAACAGCTTCATGGCAATTCCTGTTCCAATATTTTATTTTTCTTGCAGTTGCTTTTTTCCCCCTTGTATGCATATGGTCAGCAGCTCCTCTTTTCAGTTTGTTGCTACTGTCTCCTGCCATATACATCATTGAAGAACCTTGTTCTGTGGCCCAAGCAAGCTCTTCTGGAACTGGAAGGTTTTTTACTTCAAAGACTCAGAATGTGGGCTGTAGTCTGAAACCATTTTGTGCATGCAGTTTCTTTTCATTGGTAGTTGAAAATTGCTTTCTTTTGTTCAACTTATGAGATCCTTAGAATTTTCATCTAAAAGGAGTAAAAAATGTGCTGAACTTTATCATTTGTTCTTTTACTAATTTTTGAAGTATGAAAAAAATTACTCTTATCATGCTGGAGAGAGAGAAAGATACATGCTGGTTTTATCCTCCTTATACAGATGAAGACCCTGAGGAGAGCTGGAAGACTTGTTTTAGCAACCTCTTTCCCCTTTTTTGTCCGTTGGTACCTGTAAATCTAGGTGGCAGTTGTGTGTAATTAGTCACGGATATGAGCATTACGGGTTTGTTAATACCTGCTTTCAGTTTTTTACTCTTCAGAGTAATAGATGGTCATTTTGTTGAGTGCTTATCATAAAAAGAGTGATTTGCAAGTAGTTTTTATCTCTTTTGCTACTTTTATGCTCTGGTTTAGAGTAAATTGTCTGTGTATTACAGTGTTTCAGATTGGTGAATTCCATTTTTGTGCTGCAAATCTTCCCAGTTTATCAAGACAAATATATGTGTGAATGGTTTCATGATTTGGTAATTACTTGTTAGTCTAAAACACTGAAACCAATAGCTGACAGTGATTGAACAATTAATTTCCTGAATATTGGAATTACCATCTAGCTTGAAGATTTTCTTCAGCTGAACATGTCTTACACTAGTTTTTTGAAAGACTGCATGGTTTTAAACCTCTACTCTTCTATCAAAGTGCTACTATTTTTCCTTTGAACTTGTCTTTTTCCCTTCTTTGTTTGAATTAACCACAGGATTTAGAGACTTTGTTTTTCAAGAAGGCAGAAGAAGAGCAATCCTTAAAATGAGATGTGTGGAGACACTAGTGTGGTGCCTGAAATTTAAAATAGCCCATTAAGAATTAAGTTAGTGAGAACTGTAAGCAGATTGGAGCCACCTAACAAGACTTTTTAAATATACCCAACTCCTTCACTCACTTCATGCACGTGTCTTGATCTTCACCATAGTAAGTCTTCTAAGACATAAGTGAATTCAACAGTCTTTAGGGTACAGTTAAAAATTAATAACACTGTTGAAATTAGTAATTAAAAACAACAAAACAGTAAATTGACTGTATTGTCACTACTTTAGAGACATGTCTGTTTATTGTAAATTATTATGCAGATAGCATTTAGAAGATAATGTATTTTAAAGCCTACAGTTTTGCGTCAGAATCTTTTTTACCTGGAACAACTTCCATTGTTAGAACTGGATTTGCTAATACTTTTCTATTGTAAAGGGAAAAATTCTAAAATGGATAACATAACTTTGCAGTGTGTAATTTTGATTGGAGAATCAAGAGTACATTTCTGAACATTTTGCACAGCGTATAGTACATTTACATACTCTCACAGTACTGTGCTATTTCTTACCATTGACTGGACAGAAACATCCTAGTTTGATCTAGGCAGGAGCCGAGTTTCAATAGGAAGGAGCCTGGTTTGGAGAGTAAGGAAGTTGTATGTTTGTGCTGGGTTTGATCACTGTTGGTTCAGTAAAGATTGATGTTCTTTTTCTTGGAAAATCATCTTTGTAGGAGATTAATTGCATCTGCATCACAGTATGGACCACTCGGTGTTTTCAGTTCAGGCTGTGTAAACCTAGGCATAAACTACAAAGTTTTATTACTGCCAGTGCAGCACTGTTTGGTTACATTTTCTAGAGTAGTTACATGTATCCAGATTAACATATTTTGCATATTTTACTTCCTCTGTTTTTAATAGAGTGCTGAAATTGTTAATATCAATGCTAATGTTCTAAAATTTGTTATGTAATGTCCTTTGGACTTGTTGTGATTTAATTAAGTAATGTATGTTTACCTACTAAACCGTTTACGTAGGTTACTTCAGTTCATGCCCTTCCCTAAACCAGAAAGTTCCAAGACTTTGTTGAAAAGTATTAAATGTTTAATTTCCTTTTGCTGTGGTGGATGTAGAATAGTCCATTTCTCTTCATTAAGGCATATAGCTTTAAAACTTGTGGCTCAGCTACTTAGGAGTTATGGATGCATGCCCTCACTTGTCAAGATAAATGTATTATGCTGTAGTTCTCTTCCCCTTCCAGTATGGATATTGAAGTTGTACTGCAGATTTGACCACAAGTAAATAATTCTCCAAGGATAGAGAAGGAAAATGCACATACTCCTAGGGATATGTTTTCCAGAGCTAAAATTGACATTTTATAAATAATTTCCATGTTGCAAACTTCAAACTCACAATCACAGCAATTCAGTGATATGCATTTGGCATGAGTCAGTTTCAGTTCTTAGTGCTTTTCATTGGAAATGGCATAAAAAGTAGAATTTCTTTGAATTTTTTATGTTGTGGGCTTGCAGGGGACAGAAGATGTTCTTCACTTGTAGTTGTCTAACAGTGCATGGCAGCATAAATAACGAAATGGTGATAAACCTGAGCTGCACTTCTCTGGTCACATGTTCCATTTCATTTTTAAAGAATCTAGAAACAAACTAAGCAGTTGATAACAGGTCAGTTGCAGGTGATAAAAGAGATTTTAGATGGGACATTACTTCTTTTTCCACACCTGGCATAACCACACTCTCTCCTTTGCAGTTGTCTTGCAGCACTGGTATGTTTGTTCATAAACATATGGCATAAACAATACATCGCTATTGGAATTCCAAGGACACAATGCATTTTAAAGGTAGTCACCATATGCCATAGATTCTTCACTGGAAAAATATTGATGTTAGATTTTTTCTTTTTAATTTAAATAATAAAGGCTGACTTGCTCGTAACTGAAGTTTACCACTAAAATATAGTGGGACTTGAAAAACAGGACTATTTCATTCAGTATTGTTTGGAAGTTTAATATTGGAGGGATTTAAGAATCAAGTGTGTAAGTACTTTTGAATTAATTTTTTTTTTTTTAAATACCCCACGAAGTTATGAAGACTGTTTTAGAAAAACTGATTATATATATATATATATAAAAATATTCACACTTTCAGGAGAAGCTAAAAGAAGTCTGGCTACTAAACATCCTAAATTTTAATCCAGCCATTATTTTTAATAACTATGTAGAGACTATGAGAGGCCAGATTTTTATCTAGCTAGCAGTTGAGGTGTCCAGTGCTCATCTTAGATTGTGAGTAAATTTGAATCATATTAATTATAGCTGTCCTGAAATTTACACAGAACAGAATTGTAAATTTTCTTTCTAAAAATACATTCTATGGACTCTAGTGTGGGCTGTTGACCCCAGGCAAATGCTAAAAAAATGCAGTATAGTTATTGTTTTTCAGATTATTATGCATTTTGAAGCTAAGACAGATGTACAAAAAGATGTAGTTTTTATTTTGTATTGGCAGCTTCCAAATATTTAGTATCTATTTCCAAGAACTGCAATTAGTAAAGCATCCATGGTACTGAAATCCACACATCCCACAAGCTAATTATATTTGCAAGGTCAGATTGAATACATATTTTCAGAAAAATAAAGGGTTATATAAATGTGTCTTCTACTTGGCTGTTATATCACAGTTTGTTGATCTGGAGTATAATGTGTACAATTCACAAATTTGTCTGATAACAGAAAGTGGTGTGTGATTGTGTTTATTTTACTAACCAGTATATTCACAGCAATCACTTCCAAATATCTCTCCAGTAAAGATGTGTTAATTACAAAACAGACAAGGTCTTCTATTATATTAAAGCTACTAACAAGAAGACAGCAGGAATCACACATGTAAATAGCATCATCAACCCCTATTTTAGTCCTCTGTTTTGATCTGTGAGTTGCGCATAGACCAAAGGTGCTATTAAAGACTCAGTATATGAAATAGGCAGCATTATATGAACAAAATTTATTCAACAAGAAAACAGACCTTTAACATGAATTTAACAAGCCTGAGAAATTATAAACTCTCATATGCTGCAGATTCATGCAGTGATAATAAACAAAAAAGGAAAGTAAGAGGTTTCCTTAAGCTAGCCAAACTGCTAATGGTTTTGTTATAAGCTGTCTGCTGTTGAAATGACCTCTGAAAAGTCTGGAGACACTTACACAAGAAAAAATTAAATGGTCAGAGTGGTGAAAGAGTTGCACTATGGAAGTGCATTTAAAAAAAAAATACCTTCAATTTTCTGGAAAACATCCCAATAGCATAGACTTCTGGTTAACTTTTTAATGTCTTTTTGGAAAAGGAATTTAGCAGGAAGCTTGGAAGCATTTTTACTAAAAGAGTACGTGCTGCATTATATTATATAGGTAATTCAAGTACAAATGGAAGCTTGAAATTTTTGGTTGGGAGATACTGACTTTTTGCAACAAAAATCTAAGCAACCGAGTGGTGGTTTGTGCTGGGTTTAATTAATCCTTAGAAGTTCTTTGTTCAAAATACTGCATCTAAAGTTTGCATCATAGAATATGGATGGGGTGACCATGTTTCTGTCATCAGCCTGCATCATTCTGTACTTCGAAATACACAAACATAGAGAGGAGACTTCAACTTGTACACACCTCCAAGTGCTCACTGGGGCTTTTTTCTTGGATCTTACTGTGGCATAATTAACACCTACTTCACCCATTGCTCATTAGTACACTGGACATTAATGAGTCTATTTATTTTTATGTAATCCTCTAAAGGCGGGACTGATTTATGCTCACTGTGAAAAAAGCAACTACATTTCATAGAAATGAATATGTAGGATTTATTGTTGTATTTATGTTTTTATTGTGTATTAGGTCTAAATTTAGCCTCCAGGTTGCTGAGCATGTTAGTTTCTTTAAGATGGTTGCTATAGTGATAGCAGCAAATTCCTTTAATCTTAGTGTAGTTAAAGTATTTAGTTACCATTGGTCATCAGAGTGCAACTAAGATGAAAAATAGCATTTGCACATGTACTTTTTGTACCCTTCTGAGATTGTAGGAATTGCAATTTTATCCATTTTAAAAACATAATATTTGTGATTTGTGATTTCAGTTTTTCATACGGCTTTCTGTTAGATTTATATTTTTTCTACTTAGGAAATACTTGCATGTCATTCTTTCAGGAGGACAGATAGTGCAGTGTATTGCCATGCAGCTTGTACCTGAAACATAATGAAAGTTAATTCTGGTCAGAATTAAGATGTTTGAGCAATATTCAGTATCACTCATAAATAATTCAGCAACTTGTTCTCGTATTTTAATGTGAAATTTAACTAATCTGCAAACTCTAACCGAAATGTTGAAATTTCTTATCGAAACAAAGTTTAATAATTTTTTTTATTTTACATGGTTCAAGTCCCAAAACAAATCCATGCTGCACAATGCCATTGTTTTTTGATAAGCTCAACATTGTCTAGTGAAGTTCTCAGTTAAGTTCAGGTCTAGAAGCGTGGCTGTTAGTAAGCTATGAAGCAACTCCTTGTCATTATAGTATACTGCCAAGTTCATGTTTCTTGCTCCTCAGGGTAAATTTTTGCTTGCTTAGTTCTTTTCCATTATCTAGCTAGTCTCTGGAGAATCTGTGGTGTGCTTTTTTTCTTTTTTTCTTTTTTTTTTGCTTTGCTTGACTTTTTAATTTATACTGCCTGATTGTTATGGTTGGGCATTTCCAGGTGTTGATAAATTAGAGCATCTGGTTAAAATGGAATACAAAGATACATACAAAAGCTTGTCACAAGTGTTCTGAGATAGAGAAAAATGGTAAAAAAGGAAAAAACAATTACTTCTTATATTATGAGAAAGAATGTATAGATATATAGTAACTGTTTTAGATATTTTTGAGAATTAAATTCTTCTAAGTGTAATTCCTTTTTTTGTAGCATTGGTATCAGATAGCATACTTCTGCTTCATTCTAAATCTGAAATGTGGTTTTTTTGTTGTTCAGGGAAAAAAAGTCACTGGTAACTCACTTTAATTGGGTCACAACTAAACATTATTAACAAAGAAGGTCTTTTTTGGAAGGTTTTCTGTGTGCAATTTGAAGACATGGCATATGCAGGTGGATCTGGCCAGCAGCTGAGAGACCAAGCAATAGCCCTTAGTGGTACTCAGTTGGTCAACACCACTGTCTCACTTGAGTCTCAAAAGTAAATACAACAGGTGATAAGTTTGTGGGCTTTTTCTGTTTACACCTGATGGGTTTTTTTATTATAAATACTTGCCAATTAATTTAATTTCCACATGAAGGACCTCAATATTTATCTTGTAATCCTAAAAAATGCACATTATTTAGTTAATTGGTATTTGTGTAAATGGAGAGGAAAATGCTGAAACAAGGTAGGAGACTCAGTGTCACTTTCAATGCAGACTTTCAGTGACAGTGGTTGATTTCTTATTTGTTCAATGTAAACAAGATTCAAGTCTAATTCCTCAAAATATCAAACCAGCCATGTAAATGCATCTGTTGTTGTCCAACTCATAGTACGGAGAGGAAAAGAGTAAAAATTATTATACAAAAGCTGTTAAAAGGAGATTTAGATTAATAACTCTTCAAACATATGCAGACAAGATGCCTGGTACTGTTTTTAGTGGATGTTCAAGGCTGTACCTGCACTGGTCCAGTTAAAAGATTGGAACCCAAACAAGAATTCTTACCTTGCAGTTACGAACCTGTGTTGGTCAGGACACAATAAGAGTGGGCTTGAGTGTATTGTTGGTATGTTCTTAGGTCTGTTTCAGCTCCTGAGGGTTTTGGATAGGGATGGGGGTTTTATTGTGTGGGAGCATGAATTTCTCTTTCCAAAAATTTTCATAGAGAAATTTAGCACAGGACGGGTAAGAATCAGTGATGGGTTTACATTATTTGCAATAAAATAGCACTGAATACTGCCTACCGTGTACCTTTAAATCATAAATGACCTTGGTTTTCTCTTAGTCTATTTTTTACTCCTGAGCATGACACTGACAAGGACTTTTTAATCCATCAGACAGTTTATAGACCCTTTCGTAGTCACAAGAAGCAAAAAGCATCTGACTAGAAGGGAATACATGGGGCAAGTTCCTTGCTGGCTATAATTTCGTTGTCATTTCAAGTATTGTGGTAGTATAATTGATGTGACAGGACTGGGCTTTAGACTTGGTCCCTTAGCTTGTGCTCACTTTCAGTTTTAGTCTCTCTCTGTCATTCATTTTGATTGGATAGGATTTAGGTGACAAACATATGCATAGTTTTGAGGCTTAGAGTAAATGTACATAAAATTCAATGTTATATGATGATATAATGCATATAAAACTTACAGTTCTGTGGAAAAGGTAATAATTGGTGTCACCTTACAACACTTGGTAGTGTAGTGTGCTGATCACATAGCCAGCAGGAGGTTCTTTTTTATTAATATTATAATTAAATGATTTTCTGGATAAAGGCCAAAAACAGATGAGAGTTGATTGTGCCTTGTCCACTGTTGCTTGGCTCTATTAGTTGCATTTTCTAAAAAGAATTGACTTGACATCTTGTTTTTACAGGTTGTTATTGATGCCTTCAGACTGATCAATGCTAATATGATGGTCTTAGGACATGAACCAAGACAAACAACTTCAAATCTGGGTCACTTAAACAAGCCGTCTATTCAGGTAAACCTAGTGCTGATAGTCCTGTAAATTGCAAGATTTATTAAGCAATTTTTGGGAAAGGTACTTAAAACAGTAGGTTACAAATTATTTATTGTTCTCTCTATTGCATTTTTCCACATGCATTTATAATTGATGTGATTCATCAATGAAGACGTATATACGTAGGGTTTAAAATTGAGCCCTAAATTAGCTACCTAAGTGTGAATGCATGAATTTAATGTGTACAGCCAAGATTCAAGTATAAATTTATGGAAATGCAAACTTTTAAAAGTGACAATTGAGGACATAACATGTGATGCAAGACAGGTAGTGTTTTCAGTCCTGCAATTTAAAATCTGCTACTTATCAACATCTCAGCTTTCTTCAAGATAAGTTACTCTCAAGTAAATTATGGAAAAAGTTCTCTCTTTTCTTTTTACTCTAAATTTATAGAGGTTCTTGCTTATTATGTAATCCAGATTAAACCTTGCATTGTGTCTTAAATAATTAATCTCTGATTTTTATCTAATGCATGTAATTTACTGAAAAAATGGTGGAGGAGGATATTCAATGGATAAAATGGATGCCAGATTGGCTTCTGCTGTAATGTTTCTTTTGAATACACATTTGTGAAAGTTGAATATTCAAAGTTTGATTTCTGAAGTTGACTTCCATTAGAAAGACAGAAGTTTTGGTCTTCATTGAAGCAAGCCTTTATTTTGAGAAATAGCTTCTGTCCTGAAACAAGTATCCTCTGGAGTGATTAGTGCTTTTATCCCTGTCGTTCTTCTGCCTTAATGTTTTTTCCTTTAAAAAACTTCTCCCCCTTACTATGTATTCTAAAAGGCATGTGTCCTTGAAACCATGAAGACCAGCCCCTGCTTTTTGTTCCATTACTGGAACAATAGAAGTAATAATTGCTAGGTAAACATCCAAGAAAAAGACCATCCACTAGTCAGAGCAGAACTGAAATAAGGGCTGGATTTGTGCTCTGAGAGCCATCTTGTGAGAGGTACTAGACCACCATACCCCTATCTTGCAAAAGATCAGCTGGTTTTTTGTTACTAATACATTGAAACCCTTTGGCTGTTGATATAAATGCTAGCAAAAAAGAGTCTTGAAATTAAAGAGTGTCTGCTTCAGGAGGCTGTGTTTTACTCTTGATTTTTGAATTGGTCAAAACTGTGAACAATAATGAGTATGAAATAAGCAGCTAATACTCTTGATTGGATGTAGGCAAGCCCATGCTTGCATGTTTCAGGGCTCTTCTAACTGGGCTGTTCCAGACCATGTGTAATGCTCTCCCTTGGAAACCCCTGCAGTATTGTTCAGCTTCCATATTTTAAGATCATTGTCACTACAGCCTGGCATATTTTGGCCATGGGATTTTGGGTTTCTGTTGTTAAAATGGGTAGTTTTTGTTTGTGTTGATTTTTTGCAAGCTGGCAATGGGCTATTGCAAATGTCACTGTTAAGATAAAAATCATAGTTTTAAATAATACTGTTCTTAAAGCTGCAAGAGCTCTCACAGTGTTGTTTTGCTTTTATTTTAAGCCATGAATAAAATTCTGACCCAGCTGAGCAAAGAAGCAAACTAAATACTGATTTCAGCTGGGCTAGAAACAGGAATTATAAGACATTACTTAAAATCTCAGGAAGAAGAATAATAGACTAGTACACGCCTTGGCTTCATTCCCTTTTTGTTTGTGGTTTTTTCTTGGGTTCCCTTATCAACAGCTTTTTTACAGTTGTTTACCTTTTACATTTGCCCACTCTTTTAAAATGTAGTTTTTGGAAGGAGAGAGGATAGTGGGAGAAGGCAAACCTGTTTGTCACATTTTAAGAGCTTGAGAAAACTTCATAAATATCTACACCTGAGTTTATATACAAACACCAAAACCTCATGTGCAATCATTTTGAGTGTGATAAGAAAATGGCAGTGGAATTACTTACTGCTAATAGTTTCAACCATAAATTCCTTTATTGATGATAAAACCTGTATTTTACAATTTTAATTAAACTAAGTTGCACAAGTAATGGTTTTCTGTAAGTGGTGGTTCTCATAACTTTTCAAGTAGTTTTGTATCTTTGTATGTGTTTGCAATAGAAATCTGTTTAAAATGTATGTATGAAACCATTTTCAGCTTTCATACAGATAATTTTGTAATGCTGAAATATTAAGTTTCATAAGATGCAAATACACATTCATTTTGTATAGCTCTAAATATATATATAAACATATTTAGGTGGAATGCTTGAAACAAGAAGTATTTATCACTAATTCAGCAAACTTTATGTATGATTTATTCTATCTTGTTTTTAAATGTATACTTAATATGTAAAATTTTATTTGAAAACAGACTCTTTTAGTTGTGATGAGGATTGATCTTAGAATTCTATCCCCACAAATATTAATACAACTCGCCCTTAAGTCATAAATGTGAAAAGAAATATCTAATGCATGTGAGCAAAATAGAAAATACATGCATACAGCTATCACTGAAACTAATCTCAGTTGATCAGATTGTATTTGCAGAGGGCATAATATACTGAAGAAGGTGGTTTGGTTTTTTTTGTTTAAAGTTAAAAAACAAAATTAAGTTTAATACCCAAAGTTAATTTGATGCACATTGTCTAACTGAGGTTTTTACTTGCTTCAGTTACTCTTTCTTCATGTTGTACCCTGGAAAATGAACTTGGGAATGTTGACAGTGGTTATAAATAAATAGATAGCAAATAATCTTTTGTTTGTAACAGAATATTTTAATAGGAGTGATAACCAAATTTATTGAGAGAGGAAGGATTTGAGGGTAATATGTTTGTGCATATGTATCGGTCAAATGTTTGCAGGCAGTTACCATTTTTTCTTATTATAGTTGCTACTGTGTGAAAAAAAGCTGTGGTTTAGAAATAGAAAGCATAACTGTCAGTTAATGAACACAGAACGAGAAACAGAACCAGGTATATTTACTTCATATTTCCTTATAGTCTCTATTTTTTTCTTTGTGTTTTTTCTTTTATTTGAGTGATGTTTGAAGATGTTTGTATTGAAATTAACTTTCTCCTTCTGATATTTGTGCATTTCAGCTGTGAGTGATTTACTTCAGTTTCTCCCCTAAATTTTGCAGGCGCTAATCCATGGATTAAACAGACATTACTATTCCATCACCATCAACTACAGGAAGAATGAACTAGAACAGAAGGTAAATGTTTCAGCTTTAATTCAGAGTAAAAGGAACATTTTACAAACTATTTAAGATTCGTGGCAATATTCTGATTTCAATGGCTGTTTCTTTCAGTAGTTGTTTTAACTCTCCTGGAATAGGTGGCTTCTCTTCCAGAAAGCACTTGGAGGTACAGTCATGGTGATGAAACTTTCCAAAACCACATTCTAATGACCATATGAATAGTTTGACAACATTTTTGTCCACCGTATGGAAAGTTGTCATGCTGTTCTCTGCACTTAAGTTTGTCCAAAGTTTCAAGTTTCAAGTGATGAAGCTGAAAGGCATACTAGCTGCCTTCAGTTTTCACAGGCTGGAATTCCTGAAGCTAGGAAAATTTTTAACCATGTTTTCCAAAATGGAATGTATAACCAAGGGATATTGGGTTTTTATTTGCTATAATCACTTTGACAGAAGATACTTCCAGTTGGTATGGTTGGAACTCCCCAAGACTTCACTGAATATCAGGAAGTAGTGATGTCCTGCATTTACAGAATAAATATTACGGAGTTACTGACAACAAATGTTTTCTCTTACTTTTGCATCAAACTTCAAGTTGCAAGTGAAATCTTGCTTGAGAGTCTCAAACAGGAAAACAAACAGGAAAAAAAAGCTTATTTATCATCTACAGAAGTTAATTCTTGAAAAGCCAGATTGTGTCCTCTGTGTATGTTCTCTGATATGCCTGTGCATTTATAACCCTTGTTACGGTTATAAATTGATCTCAGAGTTTATGATGAAATGGTCAGAATAGTTTTTTCACAGAATTCAGACTTTTAGAGAGGTACAAGTAATAAGAAAAAAACTCAGTTTCAAGTAGTGGAGGAATATGTGTGCAAATTAGGGAGTTGGAAAGAATATGTGAAATGCACAACCCTTTGTAGGGCAGTATCAGACTTCCAAAACCTCACTGTTACTGAAAAGCATAACTGATTTAACAAAACCAGCTCTCTCAGGAAATGTCCATGAGGCTTCCAGGGGGTTATTGTTTCCATTCAAATGCAACAATTTGGCAAATCCAGTCTTGCCTGAAGTTCCAAGTGTGTATTTTCAGCAATGACTTTACATAAGTAAGTTATTACCTTTGCAAGTAGGAGAATAATCTTGACCAAGTTAGGAAAACTTTCATCTGTGAGGCAACAACTATCTCTCACATCTTTCATAAGGCAGCTTCATACATATCTCAAACCCCCCTTGTGGTGGTGGTGATCTGTTCTCTCCATCTGTAGTAAGAAGAGTACATGCTTCATGTATTAGATTAGGAGCTCATCACACCAAACCATAATTTTAAAATCAAGATAGCCTAGCTAAACTGTCCATATGCAGTTTGCCTACGACTCCTTCTGTCAGTAGCTAAGATCTTGCTAACACAAATTATGACACAAACTTTCAACTCAGTTCATGTGTTCCAAAGCCAGGTTTCTTTGGAAACTGTATGTAGGATGAAACAGGTACTTTAATTCAGGTGATAGCAATTACAGAGCTTACCCATTTTCAGAAATTGATAGTAAATGTTCACAAATTGAAGGCAAGCTGAAACTGCTGAAAGGGTCCTCCCTACAGTCATCAAGTGTGCAGGAGATCTACAAAATACACTTTCTTTGTTCATGAAAATAAACAAATTGCTGCTGTAGCTATTCCTTTACTCTTTCAAGAATGACATCAAAGTATCAAGTAAAACCTTTCAAATATTTGTAATAGTGCCTGCATTCATCACCGTCAAACCTCTGCACATTTTATATTATGTTTGTTTATTTTGTATGAGGCAAAGACAAGTCATGCTTTGGTCACTTTCGAAGATTATTTTATCATAACTGTCAGTTGCTTGCATACATATCAGATAATCAGTGAAGCCTATATAACTGCTTTATGAATTTAACCCAAGCATTAAAATGTTTTTCAGCTTCATCAGAGGCCAAAAGCTTCAACTATTCCTCGTATGGTGGCTAAAGTATTCAATTTTCTCTTAGCCCTCTTACAAGGCAATTGTGCATTCTCAACCTGCAGCAAAACTAACAAATCACAGGAAACAAATCTATATATTCCTGTCAAAGTAAATGTGATCCATGTTTCCATGCCTCATTTACATATTTAGGATTCAAGAAGTTTCAATCTTTAAAAAGTATGCAAGTCTATCATCTACTCTAGCAGAATAGTTGTATTATCTCTATTTAAACATTGACATTTAAGATCAATATTTTTTATTATATTCTTCTTACTAGAAATTGGTTTTCTGTCAAAGAGATCTTCATAGTATTCTGAAAGTATTTTATGATGAATGGTCTAAAGAGGTTTTGTTTTGCAGATGCTGCTAAATTTGCATAAGAAGAGTTGGATGGAAGGTTTGACACTTCAGGACTACAGTGAACATTGCAAACTCAATGAAACAGTAGTGAAGGAGATGTTAGAATTAGCTAAGAATTATAACAAGGTACTCGTATCCCATAATGATAGTATAACTGTAGCTATGTTTATGAAATGAAGAAATTAGTTGCTTAATTTCAGAAGGAATTGATTATTACAAGCTTTGTTCAGAATGACTGTAGTTCGTACTGATCAACTACGTATGGTTTCTGTGTGAAGTTGCCACATTAGCTCCTCAGGCATTGCCAGCAGACTTTTTGCCCTAAACTGTCAAAGTGTTTTGTCACACACTTTGCTTTGAAATGTGAGTAATCACATCGATTTTGTATTTTTACTTAGTGACGAGAATATAAGATTCCTGTAGATCAAAATGAGCAGTTAGTCGTATTTTTCAATCCTTCCATCAGGGACTATTTGGTCACTTTAGCGGAGTAAAGGTTATCTATCTGTATCAGTCTACTAGATAGGCTATAAGTAGAACACATTCCAGAGCCCAATTCAGTGTTCTGTTTAGATAAAAAATTTGTTATTGGTGTTGTAAGTAAGAGGAATCACAGCTACTTGTACTGTTTTAATACTGACACACTTAGAAATATTTCTTACAAGTACTAGATCTCAACAAGCATTCTATGAGTAGTAATCATGTCAGTATTTCTTAACAAGTGTTATTTTTTCAACTCCTTAGAAGTCCTTAAAACCAAAATTCAGTATTACATTCACTAGTTAAGTTAGTGGATGAACTTTATGAAGACACCGTATTTGAAGGCAACATAACAGTATCAAAATGTATTAAAATAAATTACTTTAAACAGTACGAAAATTGATTGAGATCAAATCTCCAGTAGTTGAAACAGTATAGATAATGCTGGGTTTGATTCTGCTTTACTATTCTAATTGTTTTTAACTATCTTTAACTATTGATATTGCTCATTTAAGATTTTTGCTTAATAACATTTTGGTGAATATCTGACAATAAAACCATTCATAAGTATTTGCCTTGATCTTTTGCACTAGCACTCAGTAATTAAAACCACGTCTGCTGAAAAGCTGAAGTACCTTTCCTTTTGACTTTCTGAAATGTGTTGCTTTTTTTTCTTTTTTTTTTTTTTTTTTTTTTTTTTTTTACAAAAATATTTTTTTTCCTAAAATGCTCATGGAGCAAAAAACATCATA
>VXAD01002566.1:0-13006 GCA_013399195.1 Dicrurus megarhynchus | reverse complement strand
AAAATAAATTACTTTAAACAGTACGAAAATTGATTGAGATCAAATCTCCAGTAGTTGAAACAGTATAGATAATGCTGGGTTTGATTCTGCTTTACTATTCTAATTGTTTTTAACTATCTTTAACTATTGATATTGCTCATTTAAGATTTTTGCTTAATAACATTTTGGTGAATATCTGACAATAAAACCATTCATAAGTATTTGCCTTGATCTTTTGCACTAGCACTCAGTAATTAAAACCACGTCTGCTGAAAAGCTGAAGTACCTTTCCTTTNTTTTTTTAAGGAACAGAATTGTATTTTGAGAATCTGTGGCTTGGGGAAAAAGTAAACGAAATCTGAAACACTGACCTTTTCTGTGTTTCTTTCACAGGCTGTTGAAGAAGAAGATAAGATGACACCTGAACAGCTGGCAATAAAAAATGTTGGCAAGCAGGTGAGGTGTGATGAATTAGAGTGAGGTGGAATGATATGCTTCGTTCATTCTAAATACTAATTTTTTACATGTGCGTAGGTGATTTTAGTTCTACGTGCATGATATTCTGAATGCTTCAAATAATACATTTATTTTTGTTGGAGGTTGTGCAAGGAACAGGGCCTTTGAGTGTAGGTAATTGGCAGAATATCTGCAGGCCGTGTCCTACATGTGTTTTTGTTACATGCTGAGGAGCAGTGTTGAGATTTAGCAGTTTTCCCTTTTCCTTCTTCATTTGTTTTGACTTATTTCAAGAGGCATAAAGATATCCAAGTCTGTGTCAGAGAGACCCAAACTGTGGACACACTTAAAAAATGGTAATCATGGAAACAGAAGTGGGGGGGTGTTTGTACATTGTCATGGCTAAAGAGCCAGCTCACCCCTGTCCTCAGTTCATGAACACACTGTCAATGCTTAGCTCTCAGACACACATAGGCAGGTAGGCTGAGTTCCTTGGTATTGGTGTTTGAGGAAAACTGTTCAGGACAGCTGAAACTGAAAACACCCACTCAATTCATTCCATCCCTTTGCAATGTCAGGATATAATGTCTTTATAAAGACTCAACAAAAAACTATTTCTACATTTGATTTCAACGTAAAGGTTGAGGAAATGTGCTTTTGTGAGCAAGAGGAGAGCAAAGCAAATTTGTAAGAGCTTGTGTTCAAGAAGGGCAGTGGAAACAAGAAATAGCTTTTAAAATATCTAGTGTGTCCTTAAAGAACCACTACTTATCGTATTGCTAGTAACAGTAGAAGAATTTAAAAGATTCTGGCTTGCTCTTATGTGTCAGCTTCTAGCAGCAATGTCATAACACATCTGCACTATTGTTCAGTCACTCATGTATTTCTGTAGCATTCAGAACAATGGAGTTTATGCACACCTACACATACATAAATATATACATATAAAATATGTAAGAAGGGTTTTATTTTAAGGGTTATGATGTCATCTCAAACAGAACTTGAGCTTCACTAGTTGTTACGCATACGTGAAAAAAACTCATTTTGATACAGCTCTTCAGAACGAAACGATTTTTTTTCCTGATAAAAATTTTAAGTTTTCTTTAAAAAAATGGTTCAGTGAAGTAAGTTTCAAGTGGGTTTTTTTATGCAACTTCGATAAAAAATTTTGTAAACAAGCAGCCACTACAATAAGGATATTATGTTATTAGGTGTATAATTTGTTAGGAACAGAAAGAATATTGGAGAACTGTCTGATCTCTGAAAATGAGTTATTTAAGAAAGTCAGCATACATGGATTCAGTAGCACTCTTCTATATAAATTTAGATGGGTTCATTACATTTTGACAATAATTCCATTTTTTAAAGAAGTTACAATTCCCATGCATGATTGTCTTCCGTATTTTAATTTCTTTACACACAATAATTACTACAATGATACTGTAATAAAGTTTAGACATGTTTTTGAGGTATGGCTGATATTTTTGCGGTATTTGGAGATTAATTATTTAATATCAGTGGTGAAACTGAAGAAGTGCATGGGTATGACTTTCAACCAGAAATAATCTTATTGTTGAATGCAGATGCCCACAAATGCCTACATCAATTGAGTAATAGTGTGTGGGGATGTGTATTTTCAGTAAACTGCTCAGGCTTAACATTCAATTCCTAAGAGCATTTGAACAGGGCATTGTTCATGTTTCATGTTTTTATGGGTATAGATATGCTAGTTTTCTTGCAGTCAACACAACTATTCAAAGACTGTGTTAGATGATGCTTGAATCTTTGCAGGATTGGAATGCACATTTGTGCAAAGATCTGAAAACAAATTGCAATGTACCAGAACTAAGATTAAAATATTGGCCTTAGTGAGATGTATAGTAAAATTCACATGTTGTGTGTTGTCCTTAAAACTAACTCACAGCTGCCACGGTTACTCTTGATATGCTGGATAGAAATTTACTTCCTAACCCTATCCTCAACTTAACTGTTAGTATGAATTAATAAAATTTTGTTCATGGAAATTCAGTCATTTGCTAGGTCTTCCTAGAATGGAAAATTTAGGAGCATTACTGTCCTGTGTACGTTAACTCACAGACATCTTAAATAGACTTGAAGTAAATGAAATCTTTCAGAGATGTGTTTCAGTCATTCCTCTCATGGCATCCTTTGTATTTCAGGACCCTAAACGTCATTTAGAAGAGCATGTGGATGTGCTGATGACCTCAAACATTGTCCAGTGTCTAGCTGCTATGTTGGATACAGTTGTATTTAAATAACCGGTTTACCATTTGTGATGCTTTCTGTGTATATTTGTTTATTGTTTCTAATACTCACAAAACAGAGACTGTTGAGGCTCTATTTGATTAAATGGAGACATCTGACTTCATTTACAGTGTAAGTGCAGCACTGTAACACCTCTCAGTCTCTAATTGTGCATTTGCTTCAGTTTCTTTATGTCAGGGTCCTCACAGTTTCCAAAGCATTCAAGAACACAATGTGGGGAAAAATGTATTACATTTTCAATTAATATTTGGGGGAAAAAATCAGTAGTACATATATATTTTGATTGTTGCAACATAATAAAAATACATTTACAAATCTGTCTTAAGTTCTGGACAGTCTTTTTTGAGAAAGGACAGTGGGAATTAACAAACTAGAAAAAGTGTTAGTAAACATTTGTTTCTCCCTACTGTAAAACTACTGAGATACTAATTGCTAGAAAAGCAGAAATTCTCTACTGGAATTTGGCTCCCATTGATTACCAGTTACTCTCATGGAGATTAAAACAAAAAAATCATAGTGCTGAATTTTGAGGATGTACAAAACCAAAAATGCTGAAAATTCCTCTGTCAGCTCCCTTTGAATATTTTTCAAACCCTAATATCTACAGAAGACAACTGACCTTAAGAAAATTAATTCAGTTGCTGATAACTGAATCACAGAACTCTCACGAGCGGTGTCATAAATAGCAGTATTCTGAGAATAAACATTAAAGTGACAGAGGCTGTTCTGGGTTACATGAACCCACCTTCCTGTGAAATAGAATGAACATGAGATGTCCATGTATATAAATATATGGAAAGAGTCCCAACTAGAATATGACATCTAAAACCATTTCCACTAGCTGGAGAGGGAAACACTTGAAGGAAGGCAAGTGGTTTGACTGGTTTGAAGCAGGCAAAGCCACATAACTGGGTTTTGGGCAGGGACTGATTGGAATTGTTCGTTAGGGTTCTTTTTTTCAAGTGTTGGATGTTGCTTAGGCTGATTTGATTCTTTTGTCTGGGCAGAAGTTTTCTTTTTCTCTTTACTGTTCATTTGGGGCTTTTTTTTAATAAACAGCAACAGTAGTGGCAGGCAAATATTATAAAACTATCTCCACCTCTTTTTGAAGATCATTTTTTTAAAATTGACTTCTTATTTGCACACTAAAGAAATAACCTGTAAAATTGTCTTATTTTCCAGTTTATGCCCATATTTACTTACTCTTTACCATTCAAAGATTTTTCTTTTGTTTGAAATTTCTTATTTAGGCCTTTTAATTTACTATTTTAGACTAACTCTCTCTCAAAGTATATTTAGCGTGCACTAACTTCAGAGGGAAACATGCAGATTTTTGCAGCTGCCCTCCTTATGGCCTTCCCTCTGCCCCCACAGTAGGCAGTGGAATATCAGACTGGGAAAATGGAGACATACCAAACCACATTTGCTTGTGTGTAGTTAAATGGAAGTTCTTTCTGGCGATTCCCACTGCAAACCTGCGGGTGGTTGAGGAGGGCTGCGTTCAGGCCTCGCCGTTGCCGGATGCGCACGCCCGGGGTGAGATGGGGCAGGAGCTGATCGCGGGACCTGCCCTGGGGCTCGTCTGCCAGGGGGGCTCTGCATCCCTGCCGCTCTCTACTCCCACACACACGTGTAACACCACGAGGGAGACAGAGTTTGGCAGGTCGTGGGTAACATGGCACTGCAGAACAGGAGAGGAGCTAGCGCAGTGCTGCAGTGTATACATGCGTGAGAGGCTGGTGTAAGCAGGGAGACAAACCAGTGAGTCTTACATATTCTAAATTAATTTTGACAAATGTACATCTTGCAGAGGGTAGCTGAAGGGAGTCTGTTGGAGACGCAGATCTCCCGTAGTATAAGCGTTTGCTGTGGTACCCTGCTTTCTATTCACTCCTCAGTTTAACTTGGAGGCACAATTTTCCATTTACCAAGATGTTACATGAATAATAAAATGCAGTTTTTTGGGGCATCCTTCCTTATTTTTGTCCAGTGTTTTAGGAGCTACACAGAGGATTTGGAAGAATGTGTACATGCCGTAACCTGAAAAGCAGCAGCCCGTATACCATGTTGGAGGAAGAAAGAGATTTTCAAGCAGCCACCTTCTGAGCCTCCAGCCGCAATGGAGCAGACCTTCATTAGCAGCATGACCCCTTGTCACCTGTCAGCGCGAAGGACGGGCATATTGTATTAGCAAACCTCACTCCATTCTATGACGATTCTGCAACACCACCTGCCATTGCATATCCCCCCTATTATACCAGTTTAGGAGTTGTGCACTGAAGATTTTTGGCATATATTAGCACTTCCGTGTGATTGGCAGTATACCACTGAATTCATTGCAGCTCCGCATCTATATGGGTGTAGCTCTGTAATTCAGGGCAGCATTTCCGAGGGTTTATCTGCATTTCGGTCCATCTCCTGACTATATAAGTCCATTAGCGTTCTGTTGTTTCAAACAGGGAAAGGGAAGGGTGAGCACTGGTGAAACAAGTGTCGGAAACATTAGTTAGAACTGATAATAATGAAACTGTTCTCTTAACACGGAAAGAAGGTGGTGTATGGAAAGTTGCATGCGCTGAACCACTCGAGTAGAACAGTGCACTGCTTGCTTTTTGCTTCATAAATTATCTGATTAGAATAATTTCCTTGCAGAGAGTGTGTGTATGTCAGCATCTATGAAACACCAAATAACTGATGTAGCTCACAGTTAAGCAACAGAAAAATAAATGGCCACGGGATTTGTGAGCATTGAAATACACATTCTGACAAGTCATCCTGGTTCTAGTCTTCTCTGGATTTGAGTTTGCAAAGTTTCAGTCTGGCTTCAGGCAGTTATACCGTGGTTCGGTTTTGTTATGCGGTGGTTCAGGCTGCATTATCTGTCAGTGGAATTTGAAGCCGGCTGCTGATGTCACCTTGGAAGAGATGTGGTCTGTAAAATACCTGAAGTCCAAACCACTAAGGGGACAACACTAAGAAAAATGGAACAGGAGAGCTCCTCCCCGGGCAAAAAAACCCCAAACCCACGAAAACCGAAAAACAAACCCCGTGCTTTTAAACTCTCAGGCTTCCCTAGGAAGAGAAATTGAGACTGGTGTTTGGCAAAGGCGGGGTGGCGAGCGGGCTCCTTGAACTCTTCAGGCGCATCTTCGCACCTTGGAGGGTCCCGCTTTCAATAGCCCGCGGCTCGGCCGGGCACAGCGCGGGACCCGCCGGCCGGTCCCTCCGGTCACTGGGGGTCCCCGCAGCCCCCTGAGGGCTGGCGGGCTTCGCCCCCGCCCGCCTGGGAGCGCAGCCCGGGCCGCGACTCCCGCGGAGACCTCCCCAGGCAGAGGGTGCCGGCGGCTCCTGCCGCAGCAGCGGCATGGTTTGGGTTTCTCAGCTCCGATCGACCCCGCGGCCGGGGCGGGCCGCGGCCCCTGGCAAAGGTGCTACAAAAACCTGCCCCTCCCGAGAGCTGCCCGCGGGACTGAGTCACTGAGGGAAAGCAGGCACCGAGAGGAAAGAAATCCGGAGCCGGATGGGGAGGTGGACGCCTTCCACGCTGTTTTGCTGATAATCTCCGGCATTACGGCTCCCAGATAAAATATTTATTTACTAAAGAACCCGTAAACATCGCGGCAAATACATTAGGGCACTTCGGCTTCGGGGCTTATGATTATTTCAGAAGTTNAAAAAAAAAAAAAAGCTAGAAAGGTCACATAATAATGAGCTCTCACAGCAAACACACTCTTCCCTTCCCCCTTTCACTTCCTTCTATCTCACAATAAAATCATCTCCTTCAATTTGCCATGATCGTCGCGACCAGGAGCCAGGTGATTATCCTAATTAATGTCTATCTAATTAAATTACTGTCAGCGGTTAACCAATGGCAGAAGCCGTTTCATCCTCTCCACAAGCAGCAAGATCAAAAGTGAGTCTTTCCTGATTACTGCATAGTGTCAATTGGCCAATCTCTTCTCCCTGGGAAGGGAAGGGAAAAAAAAAAAAAAAAAAAAAAAAAAAAAAAAAAAAAAAGTAAATCAAACGTTTGGGAAGCATTTGGTAGATGAAGTGCTTTCTGCCTAGTGTGGGTCCCAGGATGTCTAGCTTCTGATACTAAGAAGCCCTTTCAGATCCAGGGACTGAAGGGTTATTACTGTGGTGCTAGAGCTATGCAGCTGGAGCATTGTCTTTCTCCCTCTATCATGCTCTCCAAGAAATTTCTCAATGTGAGCAGCAGTTACCCACATGCAGGCGGATCTGAGCTTGCCTTGCATGATCATCCCATTATCTCGACCACTGACAACCTGGAGAGAAGTTCACCTTTGAAAAAAATTACCAGGGGGATGACGAATCAGTCAGATACAGACAATTTTCCTGACTCCAAGGACACACCAGGGGACGTCCAGAGAAATAAACTCTCTCCCGTCTTGGACGGGGTCTCTGAGCTTCGTCACAGTTTCGATGGATCTGCTGCAGATCGCTATCTGCTCTCTCAGTCCAGCCAGCCCCAGTCTGCTGCCTCTGCTCCTAGTACCATGTTCCCTTACCCCAGCCAGCATGGACCTGCTCACCCAGCCTTCTCCATCGCCAGCCCCAGCCGCTACATGGCTCATCATCCTGTGATCACCAACGGAGCTTATAACAGCCTCCTGTCCAACTCTTCTCCGCAAGGCTACCCCACGGCGGGCTACCCGTATCCCCAGCAGTATGGCCATTCCTACCAAGGGGCACCTTTCTACCAGTTCTCCTCCACCCAGCCGGGGCTGGTTCCCGGCAAGGCTCAGGTCTACCTGTGCAACAGGCCACTCTGGCTGAAATTTCACCGGCACCAGACGGAGATGATCATCACGAAGCAGGGAAGGTAAGCCACCGCGCGGACCTTTCTGGGTGTCGGGGCTGAGCCGCGGACTTCGCCGGGGGAGCCGCCCGGCGCCTCCGCCGCCCCGGCGGAGCCGTCCGCCCGTCACCGGGGCCCCTGCCCTGCTCGCCGGGAGCTCCGGTGCCGGTCCCCGCCGGAGGTGGTCCCCGCCGGGGCAACCCTCTCTGCCTCCCCGCAAGTTCCCGCTCCCGCTGCCCGCATCCCTTCCCCGCGGAAAGCTCGACGCTCCGGGGAGGGGGTTTATTTTAATTTTTATTTCCCGGTCGCTACTGGGAGCCGTGAGGATAAAGCACAACGGCTGGTTCCTCCGCGTGTGCGTGTCGCTGCCGGTGGCTTGCTTTCCTTCTTCCTTTTCTTTTTTTTCCCATTTTTTTCCTTTGTTTTTTTTTTTTTTAGGCGCATGTTCCCTTTCCTAAGCTTTAATATTTCTGGTCTCGACCCTACGGCTCACTACAATATTTTTGTGGATGTAATTTTGGCGGATCCCAATCACTGGAGATTTCAGGGAGGCAAATGGGTTCCTTGCGGCAAGGCGGACACCAATGTACAAGGCAAGTTCCTCCAATTAACACTTTTCCCGACACATATGTAGGTGAGAATGATTAATTAATGCCTTTGCGGACTGGCTCAGGCGACTTCTTAAACGCAAATGGGCCAACGATTTTTTTTTTTTTTTTAAAGGAAAAAAAGGAGGGTGGAGGAGAAAGTAAAAGGTGTTCGGAAAAAAAGCTGTTTTAATCCTTTTCGTTTAAAATGAAGGGAGTTTTGGCAGTAAAATATTGGTAACTTCACGGGGTCCTTCGCCCTCGTGTGCGGATGCAGCGGCAGAACCGGGGTACAGGCGAGAACTGTGATGTGGTTGTGTTTTTTGTTGTTTTGCTTAGGAAACCGGGTGTACATGCATCCCGACTCCCCCAACACGGGAGCCCACTGGATGCGTCAGGAAATCTCCTTTGGGAAACTAAAACTTACAAACAATAAAGGAGCATCAAACAACAACGGGCAGGTCAGTGGGGGAACGCAGACGCTGCCAGAATTATTTTTACTGCTTCAGTTAAAATCCTACTATTTCCGAAAGGACGTGTAGTTTGGTTTTTTTTTTTAAGATCGTGTCGTTAGGTGAAAGTAAAAGGGGGGTGGTGGTGAGAAAGTCCTCCCATTTTATTTTGCCACGGGCCTCGTCGGCCCTGAGCGCGTTGCCCAAGCTGACACCGCTGTCCGGTGCGGCCGGGGAAGTCCGCAACCGTCCCGGGGAGGCGGCGGCCAGCGGGCATCGCTCTCCTCGTCCTTCTTGCACTAATTTCTTCTTTTTTCCCCGCGTCCCCCTCCCTCCTTTTGCCATGCCTGACAGATGGTGGTTTTGCAGTCCCTTCACAAGTACCAACCTCGCTTGCATGTGGTGGAGGTGAACGAAGACGGGACGGAGGATACCAACCAGCCGGGCAGAGTGCAGACATTCACGTTCCCCGAGACGCAGTTCATAGCCGTCACCGCCTACCAAAACACCGATGTAAAGAGCTCCCTGGTTTATTCCCCTCGCGGTCCCCCCGCTACCCGCAAGGCATCCCACCAGGGACGGCCCGCCTGCTGCCCACCCTCCCCCGGGTCTCCGGCGCCGGGAGATGGGGCTCCCTGTTCCCCACTTTGTGCCATCCCTCCCTGGCCGTCCCGAGGGCGGCCGCAGCCGGTCGGGCCACCCTCGCCCCAGGAGCCCCCTCCGGGCGTCCGCAGCGGCATCCCCCCCCCACCAGGACGGGCGCGATCCTGCCCCTCTGCCCGGAGCTGGGCGCTGGCCCGCGGCGTTTATCTCCCAGTCGGAAACAGCTTAGTTAGCTGTTAAGCTGTTAGCTTAAGCTTTAAGTCTGCAAAGATCAATTAACATCCTCATTGATTGCGCCGGGGGTGACGGAGCAACTTCCTCAAATTAAAAGCTCGTTAATGCCTGGATGCGTTTCGGAGTGGTCTGGCTTTGCTACAGACTGGTGCCCCCTTTTCAAATGACATATGTTCAGTCCACATTCTCGCTTTAATTATTTTGCTTGATGCAAATGCAAACTCCTAGTTACCATTCTGCGGTACGTTTTGCCTAATTTCTGGATTTCAGTATATTTATACCCATGCACTAGGAATGCTGAACACGTCTCAAAATATGGGGTTAAATATTGAATTCTTTCTTACTTTTTACAACAACGTAAACCTTAAAATTAGACGGCGATGTCTATAAGCATGCCAGAGCTTATTTTTCACGGTTTAAAGGCAATATGATTGACTAGAGTAAAGCTTGGTCCTTTAAAAACGTGTTGGCTGCAGTGGGGTATATTTTTCAGGCTTTCACAGCGTGTGCTCTGCTCCTCTCTTTCCCTAGATCACACAGCTGAAAATAGATCACAACCCTTTCGCAAAAGGATTCCGAGACAATTATGACACGTAAGTAAACCGGATTTTTACTACCCTTCTGCCGGCTGCACACACATGTCAAAGGGGAGAGATTTAGGATGAGGGTTGGCTCGTTTCACACCGAGATATGTAATGTCAGGTTTTTCCAGAGCCCTCCGGGAGGGAAGCACACGCCCGCTCACTCACAGGGGCTGTCCCTGCGGCGAGGCCCTACGCAGCCCTGAGGCCGCTGCCCGCACCTGAGTCCGCATCTCTCTTTGGCACTTGCGGCGGTTTTGTTGTTGGTTTTTCCTGGCACGTATCTTGGCGCCTCTTTCCAAGCTTCCGTTTCACTTGCGCGTAAGGGCTCCGAAAGCAGCACCCAAGCAGCAGGGGCTCAGTCCCCGGCAACCAGCCGGGTCTGCATCATCCCGGGGTCCGCAGAGCCGGTGTCCGGAGGGAAATGTCTTCGTCTCGTTTTCTTCTTCTCCGGGGTTGGATTTTTTTTTTTCCCCTTCTCCCTTCTGGGTGGAGCTAAAGCCTCTGAAGTTTTTAATTGCGGTTTGTCCGTGTTCTGCCTCTGCCCGTCCGCCTCCGAGGCGTTCCCAGCCGTTTGACCCCCCGGCCTTGACCCCGCGCCACATGCGGCTGGTGCCCCTCCGACTGCGGCTCCGGGGCGGCATCAACGCTCGGCCCCCGCCGCCGCCTTTCCCGGTCCTCGGGACAAACACGGCGATATCCCGGCCTGCAGGCCCTGCAGGCAGGCTTCTCCTGGCCCCGGGTGCGGCCCGCCCGGCATCCCCTAGCCCAGCTTGGCGCAGCGGGAGGTGGCGGCCGCAGGGCGGCCCATACACCCGGGGGAGCAGGCGGCTTGGGATGTCGCCTGTCCCGCTGCAAGCTCTGGTCTGTGGGACGGGCCCCCGGCTTTGAGGAGGAAAACTTTTTTCCTCTCTTCGTGGCGGGGAGCGGCCTCACTTGGTCTCGAGCGCCTCATCCCGTGCGTATCTTCAGCCTCTCCGCTGGACCGCGGTCCAGCAGCCACCACCAGCAGGCTTTCAGGACAAGGGTGGAAACGACGCCGAGAGCTGAACTAGTGCGAGAGGGGCCCGGGGCCGAGCTCCAGCTCTCCCCAGGGAGCAGCTTGTGGTGCGGCCGGTCTTCCCAAGGGGCGGGGGTCGCGGAGGCCGTGGCGGGGAGCCGGGCCGCCGCCGGGAGGACAGCGGTGGTCTCTGGTGCCACAGAGGGCGGCAGCCGAGCCTGCCCGCTCTCCGGGAGCTCTGCGAGAGTATGTGCGGCCTTTGGAATGGCTGCATGACCTTCGCCCCCAGCCAAAAGTGCTCTTCTCTTTTTGATAGGGAAAAACTTTATAGGGCGTCACTTGAAAGGAGACGGGGGGAGGGGGAAGCTTCAATGTTGTCTAGCACGTTGAATTTGTTTAAGGGCCAAGTTTATTTTGGATAAGAAATTCCAGGAGGCGTGGAGGGTTAATTAAAGCACAGTTTTAGCCTGAATTAAATACAGATAGTAGTTATTCATCCATTAAAGTTTTTATAATCGCAAATTGCAGCCCAGCATGGGAGAATTATATATAGGCCAAGCAGGGAACACTGGAAGTGTCTGGCTTTACATTTCCTACAGTAGGTGTTTAAAGATTAGCTTAATTTAAACACAGTAAAATGTTGATGGTTCGTCTGTGACTCCCAATAATAAGTGTTAAACAGCCGATAGAGTTCCGTAGTCTGCCACTCATGCTGTTCGCGGCAAGTGACCGGGCTGCCTATTGCGCATGTGGTGGGACCGGTCAATGTGTCACCGCGCGGGATTCCATGCCTTTGGGTTGTGGGTTCGGACCGGACAGAGGGATCTCAGCCCCGTCAAGGAATGGCCAACCGGTTGCGAATGATTTGTTCTTCATGCTTGCCCCCGTCTTTCCTCTTCCCCGTTAAAGGCCCTCGGCGCTACTGATGCCGGAGGCCAAGCCCGGAGAGGAGCGCAGGCTCTCGGCCGGGCAGGAGCGCGCTGGGACGGCGCCGTCCCGTTCGTACCCCGAGGGCCGCGTTCGGCCGGGTGCCGCGCCGAGGAGGGCGCCGGGCTGCGGCGGACACCCAGCTCTCTCCCCTTCTCTTGGGCAGGATCTACACGGGCTGCGACATGGACCGGCTGACGCCTTCCCCCAACGACTCGCCCCGCTCGCAGATCGTGCCCGGGGCCCGCTACGCCATGGCCGGCTCCTTCCTCCAGGACCAGTTCGTGAGTAACTACGCCAAGTCCCGCTTCCACCCCGGGGCAGGAGCCGGCCCGGGGCCCGGCGCCGACCGCAGCGTGCCCCACACCAACGGGCTGCTCTCCCCACAGCAAGCCGAGGACCCGGGGGCCCCCTCGCCGCAGCGCTGGTTCGTCGCCCCCGCCAACAACCGCCTCGACTTCGCCGCCTCCGCCTACGACACGGCCACCGACTTCGCCGGCAACGCGGCCACGCTGCTGTCCTACGCGGCCGCGGGCGTCAAGGCGCTGCCGCTGCAGGCGGCCGGCTGCGCCGGGCGGCCGCTGGGCTACTACGCCGACCCCTCGGGCTGGGGGGCCCGCAGCCCCCCGCAGTACTGCAGCAAGTCGGGCTCCGTGCTCTCCTGCTGGCCCAACAGCGCGGCGGCGGCGCGCATGGCCGCCGGCAACCCCTACCTGGGGGAGGAGGCGGAGAGCCTGGCCCCCGAGCGGTCCCCCTTGCCGGGCGCCGAGGACTCCAAGCCCAAAGATTTGTCCGACTCCAGCTGGATCGAGACGCCGTCGTCCATTAAGTCCATCGACTCCTCCGATTCTGGGATTTACGAGCAGGCCAAAAGGAGGCGGATCTCCCCCTCGGACACCCCGGTGTCCGAGAGCTCCTCGCCCCTCAAGAGTGAGGTGCTCACCCAGCGGGACTGCGAAAAGACCTGCGCCAAGGACATCGGCTATTACGGCTTCTACTCGCACAGCTAGGCGCGGCCGCCGGCCCGCCGTCCTTTTGCACAATAACTCCTCCGCGTTAGCGCACTGACCCCCTCCCCC
>VXAD01002565.1:484014-602169 GCA_013399195.1 Dicrurus megarhynchus | reverse complement strand
AGAAACCTGCAGTGCTGACATGACGGCCGCCTCTCTCTCTCTGTCCGAATGCCAAGAACAACTAGTCCACAAGCCCAGGTAAAAGAGAGTAGCCAGCTGCACCCCTCCCACCGTGGCCAGGTCTTTTGTTTCTTCCAAGCACCCAGCAATTTGTCACCCCAGCAACATATATGGGGAAAATTCCTCAATAGACAAAGCAAACAGAAGGGGAACTCCTAAAACCCCAACACCTGTAAATAGACAAAACTACTTGATAAAACATATACATTAAATTAATGGACACGTTCCACTCTGCAGCTTTGATTATTTTCATGCTGACTGATAGTAAGGCAACTTGACTGTGGGACAAAAGTTTTCCAGCTGTCACATAGATAAAAGATTTTTTTTTCCCCCCTGAACCTTCAGTCTTCTCCATGCTTGTGATATTACAGTCTTTAATTATACAATTACAGATTTTTTTTTTTTTTATTAACTGCTAACTCATTTTGCAGTGGGAATGATATTGTCTTGGAATAAATTAGAGCTGTGTAGCAATAAAAGACATATCAACAGCATTCTTTCCTATTAAGGATTATGGCTTTTCCTGTTGAGAATGATGATTACAAGCAAAAAGAAATTTGTAAAACTGAAAAGAATAAATAAAAATATGACTAAAGTTAAAGCAGGTCTCAGGAACTGGATTCTTTAATTAGATACTGCTGTGTAAAATAAGGAAAGTCCCTGAAATAAACCGGAAAAAAATATCACTATTTCTTTATTTGATTTGAGGCCAAACCTTGATGTCCAGCTGCTGAATATTCTCATCAGAAAATTTTGTTAATGCCACCTGATTTCTGATTGATACATTAGTGTTTCACAATGCAAAGTACACTGAGATGTGGTCACATTTTCAGTGATTCAAAGGGGTGCCCATTGGCTTTCAGTCTTACCACCTCATAACTGAACAAAACACCAGTAATTATACTACTTTGACATACAAACTTGTTGCAAAAACTAAACGTTTTTTAAGTCAGATATTAGAAACACCACATATAGTAGTAAAGAAAAAAAATTCAGAAAAAAATTGCAAGTCTACCTTCAGAGCAGGATTTGAACAGCAGCCTAGAAACTGAAATAAACACATGGAACTAGAAAGAAAAACCAGAATGACAAATGGCTGCTTCTTAAAGATATTTTATACCTGAAGTGAGGCAAAAGAGAAAAAAATATAGACTACTTTAAAACACTTCAGCATGCAAACATTTAAAGAAGCCTAAAGTCTGGCTTTGCCTTTTGAATACTCAAAATTGCATTCAAAGTACAACATTAATATTCTTTTCCTTTATTTTGAAATTCAGTAATACCACTCCCAGGGGAAAAGGGATGGCATCTGACTGCAGGAATTTCTTTTGCTTTGAGTATTAATTACCTGTCACCACTTTATATGGACAGTACCAAGACAGCATTTTCTCCTGTTGCATGTTCAGCAAAAGTACATGTTCAGAGTACATAGTGCCTGTACTCAGGGTGTACAAAAGTACCTTTTTCCTTTGTCAAATTAGTCTTGTCTGTGCTCTTTAGTGCCATTTTGACGTGGTGGTAGAGGGTGGTAGCTGAGCTGCCCTTGAAACAGGATGATGTTTCTTGTAAATTCATCCAAGAGTCAAAGTTTTAATAGATTAATTAAACTTGTCAAACTCTTTAAAAGCATTTTTCCCCAAAGAAATTTATCACCTATGAAGTAATGAGCTAAAGTGCAATAGCTAATTACCTGCAGAACATCAGAAGTACAGAGCCTTTCACTGTAGGGTTACCCTGTTGCATTAGCCTATGAATCTGAAAAATAACCCACCATAATGTAGGAGATACATTAAGGAGATATCTTAAAATAAGACTCCATAATACTCTTCCAAAAACAGTCATACTATAAGTTTTAGAAGAAACTAAATTTCAGATAGTACCACCACACCTTATTGAATTTTATCAAAATTTTGTTGCCCATAAGCATCCTTCTGTTGATAGCCTTCAAGTTCGTCTATGTACAGTAGATGTACGGAATGGCAAATTATATGTACTCATCTCCTGCACTTTGTTCCAGCTTTAGATCCCTGTGAGGAACTACAAGCCCTCTGATTTCTGAACATATTCATTGCTACTTTTGGTTTTTACCTCTTTCTGTAAAGAAAACTTTATCATTGGAAGTCAAAACATAGTCAGACTACATGCTTGGGGTACGTTTCAGCTACAAAACTTCCCCCTCACACACACCAAAAAAACCAAACCCACCAAACCAGAAAACCTACAAAACTGAAAGACTGCCTCAAAAAAACTAACCAAAAAAAAAAAAAACCAACCCCAAAAAACCCAAAAAAAAAATCCCAAACCAAGTGGTCTTACTGGCTGAGTTACTGCATTTAAGTCAACCACACTATTTCAGTGGCTGGTGTAGCCCACACTGTTGAGAGGTCTACATGGAATACATACCTAAGCTTTCCTCTCAAAGTTATTTAGGATTTGCACACATTTAAGACATCAATAGGTTTAAAGGCAAAAAGATATGTAAAGTGCATTTCATCACTGAGTTGGTTAAAGAAAAAAAAAATATCAAGGATTATATGCCAAGATGGCCTGTTTCTCTCTCATTAAATGTAAGATTGGACAAAATGTATGTCACATAGGGGTAGAATTATATGAACACCTACCACTTTTCATATTTTTGCTTTGACATAAACTAGCATTCAAATACAAATTAAATATATCAGCAATTTTATTAAATTCATATTTAGTAATGGTGTCAAAAGTGCTTTTTTTTTCTCTCAGATATTTTAGGGATTTTCAACCTATTCATGCAACTGAGACACATTTTACATGGTCTAATAAAAAAAAAATTGTTCCTGAAGCAGCTGCTCCATTTTGCCTATCTCCCTACATTTCTGATTTCACTAGTACCAAGCTATTGCCAAGAAAAATATTAAATTTTTATACAAACTTCTGCTCTGCATTGTAAAATGTACTTGTGGGAGATATACATTTTAGTTAACAGTATTTTACCCGGGATCCTCTGCACAAAAGAATTGCTTGAACAACACATTTTCTTAGCATTCCATTCAGATCTACTGATATTTCCTTGAGTGATGTTACTAGTAGCTATTGTATTTTTCTATTCTATAAGCTTGCTCACGCTTTGTTAGGTAGCAGCAAGTTTTCTGCATTGTTTAAGCTCCAAACTATTTTTTTCCCCCAGAAAAAAACCTTTAGAATTCATTCCTTATGAGGATTGACTATGCTTGCTGTCAATGGCAAGAAAAAAAAACAAACCACAGGTTGTATTGCTGAGCAAGCTTTAAGTGCAGCAGATTAAAGAAGCTCTAATATCAAACCTGAGGAACCACATGCTTAGTTAAAAGTGTAATCTCATGCAATGTAATTTACCGTAAACATTGAGTTTTACTATAGGGTATACACAGCAACATTTACAACTTTTAATACAAAGCCGTTTAACATGATTAGCAAAGCAGATGAAAAGTTTCATGGCCTAGTTCCTATCCAAGAAGAAAGCAGTAGTACCCAAAGCAAGCAGGAACACCAGCATTTCACAAGAAAAGGACAACTGCTGCACACAACTAGTCCAACTAGGAGAATGATGTGTTTTGGTGGGTTTTTTTAAAACATCTTATCCAAACGTCCCAGGAGACAGAGGCATTACATGCAGACAATCAGAAAATCAGCCCAAAGGCATTCTACAGTATAAATGGGAAGGAAAGGGAAAGCAGCAAATATAGAACTGAAGTGCTTAAAATCAAAGATACATAATCTTAAGATCAATACCAAAGGAACAATGCAAAGATGATATTGGAGTGGTCTCAACAGTTAAACTCAGTAATTTAGGTAGCTGCACTCTATCCCTCAGCTCTGTATTTTAATGAAGTCAGGTATGAACAAACTGAGGCTTGATTTACAAACCTTCCAAGAAAGCCACAGACATCCCATTTTTCTACTTGGTGAGTAGAGCGCTCTTCCCTGCAAGAGCTACAAAACATTTTTGTACAGCATTCATTCACCAGAAATATGTATATAGCACAGGATATCTTCTTGCTATTCAGGTTCCTGTTCTGAGTGGGTATCAGCCTGGCTTTTTAGCAGGAGCAGATTTAAACTGCTGATCCAGTAACAATTCCATGTATTTCTCCAGTGTCTTCTACTACTGCCCCTCACCTACTTTACATGTACACTCTGTGAGCAAGAAGAACCCCACAAAACCCAAACCCTGCTTTTTATTTCAGTTCTCTATTCCAAGCCCTGGGTCTCACAAAAACTTTCAGATACAGTAAGATAACTTCTTCCCTTCCCTTTCCAATAAAAATCATACGAACACATGAGTTTAGGGCAGCTGCCAGACCAGGTATTTCTATCATTAAGATAAACTGGAATTACAGGTGTTAAGGACAGATAAGGAAGATAAGGAAGAAGGGGGATGGAGTCGTGAGCAAATAATTTGCCAGCCAGCTTTCTAGACACTTGTTTTATAACTGAGATCAAGCAACAATGCCTAAAGAAGCTGAAGTAAACATAGGCTGAAATAGTGGAGCGTGTTGGCAATGGCATTCCTCAGAGTATGGGTGAAAGAGCCAATGCACTCTGATTGTACAAAAGACCTTGAAGTGATTTGGTTTAATACAACTTCAAGTTGCTACTGACATACTGTAAATACTACTGGAGTTAAATAGGAGAAGAAAAACAAAAAAGCAGGGAAAGCCTATTTACAAGCCATAACTCATTACAAACTGCTCCTACAAACAAAATACAATTAATTTTCTATCAAAGAATTATAATCAGAATTTACAGCATGAGAAAATAAGAATTCTTTTTTTACATGCAACAGCATATTCTCTTGCCTTTTAAGACTTTTTTTCTTCTATGTTGTTTATATGAGAACAAAGTTTGAATGGGGCACATGTATTTAGTTCACTCTGCTTTAATTAAAGGGATTCCCTAAGTTTTTTTTTCCTTTTTGAATCTCTTCTCACAAAGAACGAACAGAAATAATTTTTTTTTCCAGCCATACCTGAATTGTACATGGTCATTTCTGCATTTCTAAAATGCATCTCAAAGTCTGTCCTGCTTTTACAAGGCAGGAGCCTAATGGGAGAGAGAAGGAGGTCATGAAATAGCTGTGCTTTTCCACACAAGTCTGCAGAAACTTGATCTGGCCTCAGCATTCAGATCTCCAAGGGCACAGAGATTCACCCTTATCAGCATTTCTTGCAGACAATCAAATTCAAATCACCTTTTGTAATTACATTATGAAATACTGTAACCTATTTTCTTTCTTTCTTTCTCCCCGCCTGCCACCACACAGAGCTGCCAACATGAGAACTTCCTTTATCGGGATTTTGGGATTTTTACTCTTTCATAGCTATCAAATCCCTGATGCTTGGCTATCTTTATGGACAGGAACTGCTCCAAGCAGTTTCATTTGGAATCGAAAAGGAAAGCTTGTGCCCAGCTGTGGAAGGCCTGGCTTCAGTCAGCGCCGCTCTTATTTACTTTGTATACACACCCCAGACACACCCTCACAGGGAATTTGCAGGACACTAATTCGCCATTTCCAGTAAAGCCTCAAAGTTAATCTACTTCTACTCTACAACATCTGACACGTCTCTTCCTCCTGAATAGCTAATGAATCCCATTAATGTGATGAAAATTACGGGGATGATGCGTGTACACAGAGCTACTTGACATGAACAAGGACAACCGATAGTACCCAGAGAATATGCAGCAGCTGGGGTGTGCGTAGTTTTATAAATCTCTATTTTTATGAACCTTCACCAAAAGAATATGCAGACAGATCCATTAATATAAATGTATTTTGCAGCTACAGCTGTACATTGAGCAAACACACAAAGCCAATATGTCAAGTTATTTACCAAAACACTCAAATACTAGCCCAAACACAATTTTTTTGTGCTAGTATTTTGGTATGTCTAACATTCAGTTATTCAAAACTAATTTTATTTCAGGTTCCTACACCTGACTTTGAGTATTCAAATCTACAAAATTCTAGATTTTTATTTCATTTTTAAATTCAATTCTAAAAAACTCAAGAGGAACTTTTCACAGGGGTGTATATAGTGATAGGAAAAGGGGGAAGGGCCTTAAGCCGAAGAAGGGTAGGTTTAAATCAGCTGTTAGGAAGAAATTCCCTATTGTGTGTGTGGCAAGACACTGGAAGAGGTTTCCCAGAAAAGCTATGGACTCATCCCTGGAAGTGTTCAAAGCCAGGCTGGATAGAGCTCTGAGCAACCTGGACTAGCGGAAAGTACCCCTGCCCAGGGTACAGGGATTTTGGAACTAGATGAGCTTTAAGGTCCCTTCCAACCCAGACCAGTCCATGATTCTATGAAAACAGGTTAGAAGATCCCAACTTTAATTCCTGCCTCAGTGATAACTTTCCTATCAAAACCAAGAAGTAATTTTTAAACAGCAAGTAGAAGTCACAAGAAGCCTTGCCTATCGCCTGTTCTCCACAAAGTTGATGATCACATAAGTATTACTTTGTAAATCACTTATAAACTAGCAAAACCCCCTCCAAAACTACCCCTGAAAACAACAAAAGAGACGCAGATTTTTCCTCTAATGGATGTGGATATTTCTAACACTTGATTCCTGATATTACCTGTGAGCTGTACACTAGATTATTCTTGTAATACACAATATAAAATATATAATGCATGTACTTTTGTAGTTATTATATAGATTTAATATATTATATAGCATAGCTAGGTAATACAGATTTCTACTTCATAAAGATTTGTGGGGGGCTTCTTTGCATTTATTTGTCAATAAAAGCAAGCATTTAGAAGCCAAAAAATTAAAAGCATATATCAAAACACACTAGTCAACAACAAAAGAGAAGAGTAAATAGCTCCAAAGTGGAAAGAAATCCCTTCTAAGAGCAGCAACTGCATGAAGAAAGAACTATTTTCTAGGAGGTCTAACATTTGTTACCATTTAAACATGTGCTCTAATAAATTTAGTGTTTTGTGCTACATTTAATAAGATTAAGTGATCATACAGTCGTTCATCTCAACTCTTTATTGTAATCTCACAACAAGCCTCTTTCTTGCCAAAACATTGTCCCATGGTTCCTCCATGATGCTAATTCCAGCTGAATGAATAAATCTGTTTACCTAGGCCTAACAGGAAAAGTGCTGTTCATCAACTAGAGAATTCCCCAAGGAACGCCTTTATTTTTTTCCTGGACTTCCATCACTTTTCTAAACAGTTGCAACTCTGCACCTGGATTATGAAAATTCTAAGGATTATGAAAAGCCTGGATTATGAAGTTCTAAGGCACTCCCTGAGGCCTTTGACAGAATGGATAGAATTGGAAATATGGTTTGCTTTACAGTCGAGGAGTTAAAAATTAAAGCACCTTATAAAAGGCACCAAATTTTATAAGTATTAATTAAAAACCAACTTTTCTTTTTAAAACATTTCTAAATGAAGACTAGCAGGTGGAAAGACTAGCAGTGCCAGTAGACTGAACCCAGAGAGCTTCAGAGTACAGCTGAACGATGCACTTAATAAATGTGAGAATAATACAAGCCTCCCCATATGTGGATCTGTGCCAACTCCTAAGTTACACCAAGAAGCAGCACAGGTAGGAATAGGACTCCATTTTTCAGTTTCTCATGCCTGCAGAAAAATTCTACAAATATGACACCAGGAAGTAATTAATCACTTTTAGTGTGTCTTTAGCTAATCCATCTTCTAAACCAGTTTCTACCCCAAAGCACTATAGCCCTGCCTTGGCTGTACCTGTTACAGTGACAAAGAAGGATCTTCAGTCTCTAGGCTGGATACAACAGTTTTTCAAGTCTAGTCTCTTGCTGTATATTACATTCTGCTTATTTACTGATTTTTAAGCCAATAGGTTTAAAGGTTCAGATGCACCATTAAGTTACACAGGAATGCATGGGAGCAGCCCACACTGAGGTCTTTGGAAAAAGCAACATTGACAATCAGCATCAGCCAGGGAATTTGTCAGCATACTTCAATGTGGACATAAATTTCAGATAAATGATAATTAAATGTCTTTCATACTGCCAATACAAGGGATACTAGGAGCTGAGCTAAGTAACTATTTTGTTCTGTGAAGGAAAAGCAGGGTAAATAACATGCTATGTTCTCTGAAAGTAAAATTCAGGTTGCTGTAAATCTTCTTCAGCTGAGATGTCAATTCTAACACAAGATCTAAACACAAGACTCCCTTTTTTCAGGGTTGAGCCTAAACTAATGTGTTGAAAAAATAACCCATGTTAGCATGCTGTTATCAGTGCTTTAAAAGTCAGTTCACCTATCCACTTTTAATGAAGGCAAAGTGCATTTAACCTTGGACATCAGACATTCAAGAACAATTTCCTAATCCCTAATAATTAATTTATTCAGGGTGCATTTTCAGGATAGTTACCTGAAAAATGGATTCCAGACACTGCTGGAATATTCCTTTGCCATACAAAGGGACACTACAAGCATTCAGAAAAAACCCCAAATAGTCTGATGATTTTAGCAGCCTGTTTAGGAGACAGATCCCATGCCTGGTGAGCATGCTCATTTCCAGACTACTGCATAAAGGGCAGTGACACAGCAGCTTCTCAACTCTTCTTGTGTACCAGGCTGAGACTGCTCACGCGCCAAGAATAAATTTAGTTAAAACCCAAACCATTTTACATCTGCTACAGATTGGACCACACCTTCCACACCTTTTCATATTCAGTCTTGCTTAAATAAAAAGATAAAATAAAAATTAAAAAAAAAAAAACCACAACTAAAAAAACCACAAAAAAAAAAAACCCAAACCAAACAAACAAAAAAAAAACCAACCACACCACAAAAAAAAAAAAAAAAACCCAAAGAAAAAAACCAAAACACAAAAGTAGGGATTTTTGTTGCTGTTGTTTGTGTGCTTTGGGGTTTTTTTGCTGGTGGGAGGGTTTTTTTTGCATTTGTGTTTGGGCTTGTTTGGATTTGGGGTTTGTCTTCCTTCCCAGTTGTATGAATTGCATGCTGGATCTCTGAATCCATCTTCACACACCTCCCAACTAGATCAAGACAAAGCTCCAACACCAATGAAGGAAATATTTAGAAGCAGCTATATGAGAAATAGCTGTGGCTGGTATTCTGGCCTCGCTTTGGATAAATTCTTCTCTTTTTCTGAAATACAGGCATGGCACTAGGATACATCCTGTTATTTTCAGCTTTTTCTGCAATCTGAACAGACCTCCTGGTATCACTCATTTGCCAGGCTCTAGGTTCTTTTAACATGTTTCCTGCTAACATTTTGGAGAACTCTTCAAAGTCAGTTCCTTTTTCAAGTTATTTTTCCATCTTTTACTATTATATTTTTTAATTAAATGAATTATATTAATCAGAGCTATAAAGTGTTCTTTGAAGAGTTTTATGACCTCTTCAATCATCAAATTACATTCTTCATTTAACAGCAAGGTTTCTCCCAATAGTCTTACATTTTTATTGTATTCTTACTGTTAAAATGTTTGTTAAACAATGTTTGCAGCCTATGTCCCCCAAAATTTCTCTCAACAAACTAGTGCCTAGGCTGCAGTACTTGTGCTGTGCACTTTTCTAAAAAATCTTTTTCCTTCATTTAGCTTGTGGACCTAGGATGGAGAAAAGGGCCTAAGGCTGAACATATGATTTTTTTTCCCTGCATCAAACTATTCATAACCCCAAACCCAAGAAAGTACATGATGCAAAACTCTGTGGTACAAGAAGCAATTCCTCAGAACACTTTGCAACAGACTGTTTCCCTGGGGTCTGTTTCAGAAGGCAAATCAAAACTTTTCTCCGTGTCTCTAAAAGTCACCTTGAGCAGACCTCAAGCTGGATAATAGCATTCCCCTCTATTACCCGCTGCTCCACCACTTTTCTTCAGCCCCTGCAGCCACCTGCCTCTGCCAATACTCCACTGAGATGTTGACTCATGTTATTTTTGTTCCTTTTCTCTACACCTGGGTCTTGATTTTTAACTCACTTAATTTTGTAAGGCTCTTCAGATACACTTGATCTGGAAAACAGTGGTATTTAAAGGAGTTTGATATTGTTGGTTTATTTAGGGTTTGGGTTTTGTGGCTTTTCAAACTGGTTTTGTTTCCTTGTTTCTTTCAGGGTTTTTTTGGGAGGGTTTTTTGGTGGGGTTTTGTTGCTAGTGTTCATGTTTGGTTTTTTCAGCAGGTCAAGTTACAAAACAGAATGATATTTCACACGAGGCCTCAAGTCCAGAAAAGCACAACTGTTTCCTATCCATATGGATCCACCTGTCTAAACAGCCACCAAGAGAGCGCTGTTTCCACTGCTTCCGGATGCCCAGGTTTTGGAATCAAAACAATCCAAGCCCCATTTCCATGACACTGTTGCCTAAAGAGTTATTCCCCTTTTGATTTTTCTAATAAAAGTCACGTTAAGTGACAGATAGCAAAACATAGTACGGTGTTTTCACCCGGCTCCATTTTAAATTTTGAATTGACAGAGAATTAAGAATTAAACTCAGAAGTGGAAACATATATCTTTGAAAACAAAAGGGCTTGTGAACTCCTGAAAACAGAAAACCCATTAAATATAAGGTATTTAAAAGCATTATTCATTTTATAAGACTACATTTGGAAGTATAATTCAAGACATAGGGAAAGCACTAAACAGAATATGTCAAAATCAAGCTAAAACATTTAAAAACTTCAGATACATTCTTTTTATTTACTTGAACCATTTCCAAATGCCAAACATTTGGCAAACTTAATGAAGTTTCAATATCCCTAAATTTAAAATTGAGCTTGCCCTAGAAATCCTCACAAATCGCTCCAACTTTAACAAACTTCTTCTGTCTTTCATGATGAGCTTTTGAACAGGAAGGAAACTTGCACCAAGCCAGTCTGGCATGAGTCAGTCACCCTGTACTTCAAATGACAACTGTTTTCCTTCACCAAGGCTGAAACAACACTTATCTGATGGAGCAGCATGCAGAATTCTGCCTCAGTCTGTCAGGTCTGAAAAGATTACTTTCAAATATATTTTTTACATTCAGAACAACTGAAATACCGTGGTTTCTTTGGCAATCGAAAGATTTCAACTTACCTAATATCAACTTAGATTTGAGTAATGCCTGTAAATATAATCTCAGAATCACATGCTGTTACTTTTTTGTTGTAAGGACCTGATAAATATTATTAATTTCAGATTTCAAAGTCACTCAGTTTCCCCAGAATACCACAGTTTTGGATGTCTTTGTCCCAGTACCCTGACACCAAGCACTTAAATGCAAAGAAGCAATTGTGCCTCCTGAAACAAGGAAGTCTAAACCCCATGAGAATGAGAGTTCATCTTCTGCACAATTTACTTGTAATATGAAAAATACAATAAAAATAAGCAACATTTTTTTCAACTCAAGTTAGAACTGACTTCATATGACAAAAAAACACCATAGATAATACTTCACAGAGCAGCAAAAAGTCTATTCCTTCCTATTTGAAGTACTAAATTATGAAAGCAAATGTCTTGGTTTAAGACAATTTAAGGGGGACACTCTAAAATGAGTTACCTACCCCTTAGTTTAGCCAATCCCTTTCCACCATTAAGGAAAAACAAATACAAGTAGACATAAGTGAAAAAATAATAGTTTACTAAAAAAAAAAAAGAAATAGCAACAGGCAAAAAATAACAATAAACTTTTAGAAACAAAATTGTTAAATATTATTAATTCCCCGGGGAAAAAGGGAAAAATGGTGGAGTAAACCTCAGTTAACTCAGTCAGGGGCTAGAACTCCACTCACTCTGCCACCGGTTCCATTTTCCGGCCACAGGCTCCCAAGGAGAGAGCAAGTTTTGGGCACAGATCGATACGGAATGCAACAACATTTTGGTGCACCCAGGATGGCAAACGCCCCCCAAGCCCACGTCTGCTGTTCAGCTGTGTCCACGGAGCCTGTCAGTCCCCCAAAAAGGGATCTGCGGTTTCACAGCCGCGATGGAACGCGCCCTGTACTTGGCAATGAGGGTGCTGAGCAACGACACCTCGCAAATTTAGCTGTGCTAGCAGAAGACATCATCGCCTTCAGCTGTCTTTTTTGCCACCCTTCTGCAAGAGGTTGCTGCCCCCACAGCATAAGCCAGGGGAAAGAGAGGATTCTGCTCGCCTTGCCCACGCACGGGTGCAAAACCCAGAGCCGCTGCCAGCTCCCACTCATGAGCATCTCAAAACTCCAAAATCTTCACCGCAGTGCAAGAGGTGCAGAGCCAGCTCCCCTAAGAGTTTGGGGGGTGCTGAGCTGTCCCTGTCAGCGCTGCTGCTGTAGCTGTCTCTACCCTGTGGATCAGCTGTCTGCTGACAACTTGCAAGGGCGAAGAAAGACAAGTTTTTAGCACGTCTTCCACTCGCAGCCCTTCTTCATGAAACAGTAAGTAGGAACTTTCCTTTTCTGTGAACATCCTTCAGCTAAACACTTCTTTTTGTAACAGGTCACATTGACGAAAAGGCAAGATAGAGGAATTTTAAGGCTAGTAACTTTTTAATATGCATTAGCATTTACGTATTTCCTTAGCAACATATAAAGCCTAATGAAATCAGAGCTAATCAAATCTGAGTTTCATTTGCTATCCACAAAGCCCCAGAAGTCTTCCTCTATTATATTATACTATATGCTGCTGTAACTATGATATAGTATACTCTACTACAACAGTCTGTACCTGATAAACAGAAACATCTGTAAACATATTGGAACTTTCTTTGTGAGTTTTTAATGCAAACTTAAAATCTAAGTTTTCCTTGTTGTTACTTATATTTTAAAGACCTTCTGTCACTTTTCCTGCTCAAATAGATTTCATTGAACAGGAGCAAGGTCAGCTGCTGCATGAAATAGCAGTTAACCTTTTGTTGGAGTCCAGAATGCAGAGAATATTGCTCTGCCTGTTTTTAAGTATAAAAACCCCCCTGTACATCAGCATTTCTGACCTTTGTCCATGGAGAAATCTATATACTCTCTGGGAAGAATTAAAATTTTCACTGGTGTGAACTAGGTGATGGGATATTATGCAAGATTGTCACAGGGTGAAAAAATCTAGACTTTTTAGGGTTGTTAATATAGTAAATAGATAAAAGCAAAAAACTTCAAAATGGAGAATAATAGTTGTCTTTTAGATCTTCTTCTTCTAATACTCCATATTCTGTGGTAGAGGTAGTTTGGAATGATTGGATGAAAAAACCCTGCAACTCCGGTGAACGTGATGAGGTGAATTACGGAGCATTGGTAGAAAAAAATGAATATCTTTTGTTTTAAGTTTTAATTAGATAATTTACCTTTAAAAGAGTGTGTAATCAAGATAAAGTGGCAATTCTTGGCATTCCCTGCTCTGTGCTATGTCTAACACCCGGCTATGGGCTACATTTCTCTGATAAGACTTAATAAACAACTATCTGCAAGCTAAGAAGACAGAAGGTCTTATTTTTTTACAGCACCTAGCAAAAGATATTAAAATTCCCTCAGCAGAGAAATAATAATTGAGGCACAAAACCTAACAACCTTCCTCTAAAATAATATTGATCACAAAAAGAAAACTTGAATGAAGACTTACAAGATATCTTGTCAGACATGTATGTGATATTAAGGAAGCACTGTAGCATATACTTGATTAGTGACTGTTAAACAGATTTAGTCACTCCAATTTCCCAGGTGTGTTTTTCAATAACTTTCCTCCTGAATGACCCGTGGGTACCTGCCCTGTCCCCTACACACACAAAAATAGTATCAACAGCAGAACAATGGCTATGAGTTAGGTGACTACTTATTTCTTGTCCTTTACTCTTCACAAATGCAGTAATGGCACGGACACATCAAAAGGGAATAAAACAGACATTTCATAAATATTTGGGTTTTGTCTCTTTAAAAATATTTTCTCTCTTCCTGAAAGAACAAGTCTGCAGATCAGTTTTTAATAAGACATTGTATCTAGTTGATTGGATCCTCACAGCAGCCAAGAGACTGTATCTGCAAGAGATTCCCCTGAAGCTCATTTTGCAATTGAAAATATTTACTACAGAATTGAAATAATATCATGGGGCTCAGAGCAAAGATTTATCTATTATCTCCAATGGATGTAATCCTAAGTAGACCTTTATTTATTTCACATCAGTCATGTTGCTTTATCACTGTGAGAGATGCAGAATAAACTTATTCAAAAATATCTCAGTCTCTCACTCACCAACTAATGCTTTCAAGAAAGCAGTCTAGTACATATATTCTTATATATCAACTAAAAATGTATTGTTCTTGTCTAGCAAGTTTGGAACTGACTAGTCTCAAATTCGCATTTGGAGATGGAAGGATGGGATTTTCCTACTGTTCATACAGAGAGGGGACTGAGAAATGTCCCACAAGTAACTAAAAAACTTCTAACACGCAGTGTGAAGACCCAGATCTGCTAATAGACAGGGAGAGGAAGGCATAACTGCCTTTTTCCAGGCTGTGATTCCTTGGCAGCCACACGCAGCCTCCCAGCCGCTGCTGTGATCCTGCTTTCCGTCCCTGGCACTTATCTGTGAGGAGCTCTCTGAGTTTGCTAAGCCAAGCAACTGACACAAAACTCTAAGTTCAGGTTTGCTTTCTGCTCGCTCTGTGAACTGAAATGGTTTATTCAGGGTCAAAGAGGACAGAGTGAAAGGAACAGAGGTTGCATTAAAGGTCAGTGTTTATTCTTGGTTTGTGCCATTTGTGGGGTGATGGCCTCATTCTAAGTAAGCACAGACAGCAAGGGGTGACACAGGATGGGAGGATCCCATGGCACAGCACACACGACATAATGCATCCCAACATCTGCTCCTCAGATATGCTTTTGCTTCAGATTTCTTCTTGTTACACTGTCTTGTTTTCTTTTAAACAAAAAAAAGAAAGAAATTTCAGGTTCAAAAACTTCAGCAGCTCATTTTACGCCAGAATATGACCTCCTAATCTGATGTTTGTGGCACAGCTCAATAGATTTTTAAATAGCATGTAGGTAAGTGTAAGTAGATGGCCCAAGAGGTTCCTATTAGTGTATCTTGGATTGTTGTTTTTCCCCTCTTACTGTAAATGGCCTTTGCTTCCAGTACTGGTTGAAATTTTGCTACACATGGAGAAACACACAACTAAAAGATATTAGTTAAAAACATAGATGTCGTCTCCCCACAGACTTCAGGGACATTGTGTTCAACACAACTCCCTACAGAGAGGTTACAAATAAATTCATATATTGCATTTATGATGTATCCACACATAACAAGTTTCCTCTACCTCCAGTACTAAAATGATTACTGCTCTGCTGGAAAAATTATTTTGAAAACCCAAAAAAAGGTTGTGCTCCTTTTGACTCCTACCATGACTTCTGTTTGCAGACACTCAGGGCTACCACATGGTATCCCAAACAGAAATCCCTAAAGGCTCAAAACAAAATGCATTTGGGCCACACCCATAATAGCACATACATCCATGCTCTCCAGCCCCATGCAGCCTCTCTTATGTCCACTGCACCAAGGTCCCTGACCCCCAGGCACAGAAGAACCAGCCACGCTGGCCCCAGGACAGCCCCAGACTGTGCCATCCCCCAGAAATGCTTGGTCATCTCTGGAAAAGCATCCAGGGATTTGGGTTGGAAAGGACCTTAAAGCTCATCTAGTGCCAGCCCCACTGTGCCACGGACAGGGGCACCTTCCACTAGACCAGCTTACCCCAAGCTGCATCCAGCCTGCCCCTTGAACACCTCCAGGGATGGGGCCTGGACCAAAACCATGCCATGGATCATCCTAACAGTTAAAGCGACCAAATCAAATGCCAGTTCCCAAATGATACTTAAACCATATTTTTTGCTAATAAAGACATATCCTTGGTGCCTGCATACTAACAGCAAATTCGATTTTGGCAAGCTTTAAGTTTGGGGGTTTTTTTTCCTTCCTGCTCCTCCTCTTAAAATTTAAAAATGCTTTTCCACATTTTAGCCCTCTTCAAGGCCTAACATTAAAAGACAGAAGTATCCCAGATACATACAACTAAAGAGTACCCAAGTTAAGTTCCCTCCATATTTACTTGCTTCATTCCAAGTAAGTATGATTCAGGGAGGACAGGGAAGACAACAGGACTGCATCTGATGTTTTTATATGCAGCATGATGTTATAGTACACAGGAGTGAAAAGCAGTGATGTCTCATCAAAACACTGCAAGCTCCTACAGCGCTCAGCAGTAAATTCAAGAGCTGATGCACTGGGTGAATTCTACTGCCAACAATTAAAAGCACACCAATAGCTACTTTCAAGTAGGTACACTGAAGCAACACACTTGAAACTCTCAACAATTGTTGGCTTTGCTTTCCTGCTAGACATAGCCATAACTCCCATGCTGGTAAAGAGATCTGATCTACGGAAATCTTAGAGCCTACTTTGCTGAAAATAGAGATCAATATAAAACTACCACTTGAGAAGGCAGTTGCACTACAGACAATCGTGGAGGAGAAACCAAGAGTTCCAAAGGGAATTAAAAATAAGTATGATACTAAAATAAGTACACAGAAAACTCATCAATGGGCTACATGCAGGGAGAAAACCATCAGGAATTTTTAATCTTAAATATTTACCCTCCCATTGTATTAAGACTATCATTCATGGTCTTTGAGAAACTCCCTGTTCTTAAACAAGTTTGATATTTCTCTTTTGATACCATCTACTTACTCTAGAAATTATTAATAGACTGTTTATAAAAATAATTTTAAATAGTGAGGAAAAAACAGGAGAGGATTAAGACTGTCAATTCGAGTACCAGGTGTCCTACAAAAAGGTATTATTTTCTTGCTGGACATGTCCAGGGGCAGCTCAGTGCTAAAACTCAACCCTCCCCACCTCCCCCTAGCATTACTCAGCCCAACATCTTTTCCCTCATCAGGCTTTTCCTTATCACCATCAATAATAATTTTCTGCACAGCAGAAGTATCGCTAGGCTTGTAATCACTGCCAGGCTCCTCTGGCAGAAAAATCACTCTCTAACAGCTTTAGAGAGGCTGTGACAAGCATGGCAGTGATATGTTGACAACCATTTTGAAATGTAAAGAGCTTGTTATGGACATACACTAAAAGAAAAAGCCATTTACTTTTCTGCTTTAAAAACATTTATTTTTAAAGAAATATTATTCCTAGTTAAGTCGGTAAAAAAAAAAGTCTTTCCATCTGTAGCAAGGGAAAGTAGTTACAAAAAATGATGGAATAGGTTTGTAAAGTATCATAGAAAAATGTGTCTAGAACTAAATGACTTTTCTTAGTGAGTAATACTGCCTTTGAGGTGGGGAGGGAAGTGCACAATGTATTTTAAGGAAAAACTATTTGTTTGAGCAGGCTGACTGGAGTAGGGGATGGCTTGCTAACTCTACAGCAAAAGAATATTCCCCTTGACCAGAATTTCAACTACTGGACTGCAGGGTCCAGGCACTGCCTGGGTACAGGAGCCAATACAGATTCAGAGGAAGGAACTGAGAAGCATCATAGCCTATAACAGTCACTGTTTCCTTCAATGTTTCAGACAGAAAAGGCAAAATAAAGATAATTTCTATTGCAGAGTTGAGATGTGTGCCACTACAACATTTTCAGAGTTTGGGAAGAAACACACATCAGACTATGAATACTTTATGTCCCCTCAAATTTTGGCTGAAAAAAAAAATTAAAAAAACCATCTTATTTCTTCCAAATGAAGTCAGAGGAAAAAATAAAAAAGCTATGCTGAGGCATAAAATCTAATTCTGCCCTGTGTGTTGGACATTTGGCAATACCAGCCCTGAGCCCATACCATGAAAGCCCTTCAGTAACACCACTGGTAATTATTACTGATTTACCACAGTAGGCAGGTCTTTCTTAAGCACAGAAGAGTGTAACAAGGTTTTGGAGAATAATCACTGAGGTAGTTATGGGCTTAGGCAGTGCAAAAACTGTGTAAAAGCTGAGGAAGAGTCAAGTATGAAGGGTCCATCAGAGGTATAACTATGGCACAATTCATCTGCATAGCCAAATACAAGAGAAGAAAGTATTTCTGTATTTATATATATTCTGAATAGAAGAAAATCTAAATTTTCTTGCAAAATACTAAGAAAAACAGATTTCCAAATTCTCCAAACATACCCAACCTATGCAATAACAACCTTACCTAAAGATGACGTGAAGATTGTCTTAAAAAAGCTACAAACTATTCTTAAATTCTATTTTCTTTCATTTCAAAGATACAATTAACTCTAAGCTAGACAATTTTTTTCCTTTTCTCTCTTTCTTCTTACTTCTTAAATTTTTGGTATCCCAGTGGAAATAGTATTGAACATCCAGAAACTCATTATACCACAATTAAAAAAAACAGTTTCATTACCTATTTCTCACCATATGTTCAAGTAATTACAATCAGTGTTAAAATCTTGTAATTATAGTTTGCAAAAAATTAGCTGTATGACAGACACTTCTTTGCCTCATATTTTAGTAATGCTAGTTATTAATTATTTGCACTTCTGCAATGCCTAAAGGCCATTTCAGTAGGAACATACATGTAGTAAAAAGACAGACCATGAGGGATCTCTTTTAAAAACTGGGCTGTATTTTTCTTACATCCATCTCATCTAAGATCAGAGATATCAAGCTGTACAATTATGATAAAGCATTAGTAAAGGATAAAGTTAGATTTTTATATTTCCATGTTTTGCCACATTTCGTATGAATTAATTCTCAATTCTCTGACTTTAATACATGAAACATTAGAAGGACTTAGACCCCTAAGGCTACTTAAACTGCTACATTTCTCTCCTGGCCCTCAACTCTGTTGGGACCTTTTCCTCAAATTAAAGAGAAAAAATGTCCCTCTTCTGCATGCATTTCCTCATTTTTTATTTTGCTTCTTTAAAATCATGTTATATTTTCTAGAGCTATAATAAATAGGGGGAAAATAACCAAAACAATTTCCCCAATTTATACCACTTTGGAGTCTCAAGAAACTACACACATATATGTAGCACTGCACTATTCCATACAAACAAAAGTCTAGCTCCAATGAAGTTCTAAACCATGAGTACTGTTTTACTTTTTCCATAAATAAATGGAATTAACCTTCACAGATTCCCTAGCAGAATTAAGAACTCACTTATCCTTTTGCACTCAAATTTTAAAGTAATTCTTAAAAAAAATCTTTAATGAAGATAAAGGATCATTTTGAAGTATATGTTTCTTTCTAATTGTCAGACTTTCTGCAGAGAAATCCTTATGAATCCATCTGAATTCAAGTTTCAGCATTTTTGTTTCATACAGATGTTTTAACTGGTAAGTTGTCATGGTGGGTGACATGCTTTTAGCAGCAACACAGCACAAAATTATGTCCTCAGAGTTTGATTTTTAGCATAGACAAGTTGTTCCAGAGAATGAAATCCCCTTCATTCTAATGTTTGACAGTATTTCTAATATTTATCTAACATTTATCTACAGTATCTGGTTTTTACCCCACCCAAAGTGGGTTAGAAGGGAGTGGTGGTTGTTGTTGTTTTAGTCTTAAATGACAAACGTCCAAGAAGATATTCCTTTTAAATATTTTCTGATATACCAAAATTTTTCTGAATTATTTAGTAAAATTTTCTTAACACAAATGCATAAGAAGGTAATAGCAAAAGTTACCATAACACCTCTGCATGGACCTGATGAAATTTCTCTACACTTGAAGAAATGAAGTAGCATTTTCTAATCCACTTAGTCTTATAAAATTATTTCCTGTGCGTTGACCACACATTGGCATCTTCTTGCACACTCTTCTGTTAATTTTCACCACATTCCTGTCAGACACACTCCTAAAGTTGCATATATACATGTAAGAACATACCTATATAAGGTCCAATCACAACAGAAAAGACCATCACTTCAAAAATAAAACATCTTCCAAGTTTTCCATTCTGAAATGAAGAAGTTAGCAAAAGCAAGATGAATTCACTGAACTTTCCAGTACCTATAAAGACACATTACCACCAAAACCTGTTCTTAATGATGTACGATAATTTTTAGTCATGATCCGATTCTGTAATCCTCCTGAACTCTGAACTCCCAAGCAGTTCTGGGAAACAATGTTCCTTTACAGGCTTCATAAAAGATCCCTTGAAAACAGTTTAAAAATTGAAGATCATCAACTAAAATTTATATTCTACCCTCTGTATCTATTATCTACACCTAAAGAGTAGGAAGAGAGGTACTCAATCATTAATAGACACACCTTAAAGACAACAAAGGCAACACATTTAAAAGACACCAAAAATATTTAGTCCATTATTTCCAAGATGCAGAATACGTGAGCCTAGTCTTATGGTTACCTTATAATGAACTCCAGTTTCACTGGGAAATTAATAATTATTCACCATTCCATGCATAAAATCTTCACATGCATGAGATTTTCTTTTAATTATTTCTTTACTAGGTCCAATTTCATTTTCCCTTTGGAGTAAACTTTAGAAGCAGACATGAGTGTTCAACACCCCAAAATGGGACTCAGGAGACCCTTCTAAAGCAACAAGCTACACTAAAATGAGTGCCAAAGAACAACAATATTCCAGGGAGGAAGACAACAGTGGTAGGGATGCAGTATGGAACAGCACAGCATCGCTACATGGCTTTACTCTGAGATGACCCCGTGTCAGCATGGTCAGGTCCACTGGAGTTCTTGGACTGAAACAATTTACTGGGGCATTCATTTCCCGCAGAGAATTTCTCAAGAACCTCAGTGTCTAGGTTTTGACAGATGAAACTCAGTTCCTGAAGTCAAAGACATCTCTGGAAATTGAAGTCTAGCACAAACCTACCACTGCAGCTCCTAGCACTGCAGATGAAATAAAAATAGGGAGCTGCTTGAAGGCCCCTGATTCCACTGCTGCAGGGCTTGTCACCTTTCAAGAACAGAATACCTTGATGGGGAATACTGATATTTTGGGCTTTTCCATCTTCTTGCCCTAAGTAGACCTTGCCCTTCAGATATTTGGTTCTCATTGTCTCAGACACCAATAAGATGGTTTCTGACCATCATAGATGGTTATTGGGTTCTTACATAATGCACAGACAATCAAAGTGGCAACACTGAGAGCATATAAAAGTTGCCCTCCACAGCCAATAGTACCCAAGTCACCTTTTCAGTGATACCATAAGGCCAAGATGACCTGGGAAACAGTGTCAAAACTACCAGATTTGGGTATGGATTTACTAAAACTGGCAGAAAAGAGGGAAAAGTCGTTATGGATAGGTTAACTGGGAGAAGGACAAAGACAGGAAAATACAAAGGCGCTGAAAAGGAGAGTGAAAAAAAAAAGAAGTCTCTTGTAATCAGGCTGAGGATAAATGTGGCAGCCCTGTGCTCCATATCCCTACCCTCCATCCCTGCAGATTTAATGAGCACAACAAACCAAACCTGCTGTTCTGATAATATCACAGGGACTGAGCCCGTTTCTGCAGTCAGGAGAATGAGCATGGCAAGAGGAAATACCTTCCCCTGCAAGCACAAGGGAGCACTCTAGGGGGGCTGATCCAGCATCCTGTTGTCACCTCCACAGGATCAGTACCCATAGAATCAACATCTTCCCAGTCCTTTCCCATTATACTGCTGTATCCTGTCCACTTTTATGTCCTGCTTCTTAAAATCACATTTCAGGAAGAAGAATGATATTACCATAGTTAAAGCTGTTATGCTGTTACTGTAAAAAAAAAAAAAAGCATAATTAGATTTTCCATTTGATTTCCAGGTTGATTTGACATTCAGAGCATTTTCCTTGCTTTGGTTTGTGATGGGATCGCACTCTATAGAATTGTCATTCAATGAATGACAGATTACTGATTTACTTCCATGATCTTTTATCAGGTTATATAGTCAGGAACACAGCATGAATTTTATGCTAGCTAATGAAGTATCTGGTCTATTAAAACAAGATTTCAATTAGAGTTTCCCTTTTTTTTTGGAAATGTACTCTTTTTCAAGACTACATGCTTGAATTTACTTTCAATTTGCGTTTTAGTTTACTGGGTAGCTATGGCTACTCCTATCTTAAATGGATTATTCCTGTATTTAATGGACAATACATATGACCTGGATCCTACAAGTTCGCATGTTTTTTGTGATTAAGCATCCACAGATGTGAACTGTCTTCTGACTCGTTTTGCCAAAGATGCAGAGGATTACTTTGTTTTCTGTTGCAGACACTCTCAGGATGACCCTTTCACTGCGGAGTTAACATATCTGAATTACCAACCCATTAAATTAAATGAATTGTCAAAGCTGAATCTGACAATCCTGTACAAAAAGCTATTCATCAAGAGATTTGTAATGAAAGTGAACAATGAGAACTTAAAGTAGCAATATTAAGGTCTGTAAAAGTAGTGCCAATTAGTGCTGTAATATTTCTAATGTCATACTTATGCAGCTCCTAATAGTGCCATTCATTTAACGTGTTCCATAGGACATGGGCTTAACCTGAAAGCTTTATGGCAAACATCATGAGCTTTGATATAGTTCAGACTGCAATTTTTCCAGTTTGTATTTTCAAAGATTAGCTAATCCTTCTATAAATTGCATGTTCAAATATAGCCTCTTAAGTACATGGACAGAAAACTCCCACAGCTGAATTATCCTTCAATACCCAGCTATAATACACGTAATTCCCACACTGCTCTGTAGTAACTCCAGCAACACCTTAACTCTCCTCCTTACTGCCTCTCCTCAGAGCAGTTCAGTTAGTCCAAGGATGTCTTCAAGACCACTTTGTTTTGTTTGAAACATGAAAGCTACAAGCAAATGGCAGAGAACCCACACCTATATTGTTGCTCTTGACTTCTTTTCATTTCAGATACTAGAAGACCCTCACCCGCTTACTCCTGATTTTGTTGCCAGCCTCATCCAAAGAGCTTTTCAGTCCTCCAGGTGTTGGCCTGAAGTCCTCAGCACTCACACAGTGCATCCTGTTGGGAGTCAGCCCCAGGATCCTAAAGGGTTTGGTCACTGCAGCTTTCCTAGGCCATGGACAAGGCGATGTTTTCTCATTACAGACACACATGGCACCTGGGAACTGCCACGCTAAACATCAGTGTTCTCAACTTGGGTACTTGCTTTCACATCTTTTTGTCCCTCAGGAGACTCAAAACAGTAGATACCAAGTATTAGAATACAGTTATAGCTACCAAAAGATTAGGCAATAGCACTGACTGCAAAATCTCACTCCTACTGATAACTCACTCTAAAACCATGGATGTTTCAAGGAGTTTAAGAGGAACTGAAACACACGGGAAAAATCTTGAGTCCTGACCATGCTGCTCTGCATATACCTCTGCATAGAAACAATGCTAGTGATTCAAACTGCTAATAATTTGCACCCAATTTACTTTAGTAGAAAAATAGTCTAAAATTTCCTAGAAAAAAGTCAGCACAAGTATCAACGGCCCTGTCTTAATGCACGTCAAGGAAGATAAACTGTGACTGAACACACAGTGGGGAACAACAGGAAAATATTTAAGATTTAATCAGGCCACATTTTCCTTCCTGAGATTAGTTCATTAATCTCTTCATCTCTTCAAAGCTGTCACAACAGGATTTGTCTTCTCAACTGTTTGTTTAAAGAACAAAGAGAGATATATAAATCATTATTTTCTTTTTCCCTCCTCCCCCCTAAGTTGTCCAGAATATTTATAGGTTCTTCTAGATCAGGCAGTGTGTCCTATAATCACTGGATATACGTAAAATAAAGTCATCCTATTAAACTTTTGCATCTACAAAGCTGCTTTGGTAAGCCCAAAAATAAAACCAGACAAGAATAAAATGCATTAGTCCATCATCTAAACAATGGAAAATTATGTTTCAAAAATTCTGACCATTTCAGTAATACTTTCCAGGGCTTTTTTTTTTTCTTTTCATTCTGAGAAAGAGAAAAAAACTCATTTCATGTAAGAGAAACAACAAAGTTTCATACAGAACTCCTGAAAACACCCAACAGAATTTCCACAAGACTTATTCTCTGCTGGGTTCCCCAAAGACTTTTACAAAATCATTCTATTAGCTTATGTTTAACTGTTAATAGAGTAAGTTTTTTTAAAAATCATCAGCTAAAGCAAACTTCCTCCTTCTATTCATATTACAGGAAAAACATGCAGTTATTTACTATTGCTATAATTTTTTTTGTCATTAAACTACCATTTGATGTCTTCTAATTCTTGGTTTGGTTAGTGAACAAAAAAGAAATACAGAAATAATTTTTCATTTCAGTAAATCAGTTAAAAACTTGCTGAATTTCTGCATAATTAAATATAGAATATTTATAGCTTCAAATGAATTAATCACACAGGAAAATTACAGACATCATTAGTCAATTATGCATACCACCACAGGGCGTGCAAATGCAAGACTCCAATCGTACAAGATGTCTTCAAGTGTTACTGAAAAGAGCTTTAAAAACCATGGGCTAAAGTCATACTTGTCACAAATATCTGAAATTCCTTGAAGTTTACACTATTTCTCTCCAGTGGAATGAAACAATTTACCCACTTACCTCTAAGCTTTTTAATAATTTCATTTCTAATAAATCTGATCTGTTTGTAGAATGTAAATACAATTAGCTCCTCAAGTACAGATTGTTTGGGGGGTTTGGGCACCAGAAGCTTTAGCTGTATATTTGATTAAATAATTATTTCCTTCACCTGCTGCACATTTCAGTGCAATGGCAGTTCTTTGGAGAAAAGTGGGTTTTTGTGTCAGAAAAGATTTTTTAAGATATCCCGTAGAGCCAAGAACTTATGGTTAGATGTGTATAATTAAAATCTTTATCTAAAGGAAACAATTAAAAGTTTTGTTACTACAACATTAAATTTAAAAGTTACATACACGAATAAAGACACTTAACTTTGCAGCATCACTACAGGTGCTGTATATTCCACTATATATAATCAATCAGTTGGGGTCAGCAATTCCCCTCTTTGCTTTATGGTGTCAAAATATCTTTGGGTCACAGCAGTAAGATCCAAAAATTGCAGTGCAGAGGTAGCTCATCCAATCTGGAGCAGGACAGAGGGAGTGTGGCATGGCAGCACCACGCCAGGGCCCAAACCTGCGGCCACTTGCTCTGGGGTACATCCTCTGTACACTGATACAGATATACTTCTGCTTCTGAACCTAATTTTGGAGCAGTCAAATTGTTTATTTCTGTATCCTGTTCCACAGGTGCTGGCCTGGGCAGGATGCCCCACTGCAGGTGTCCTGCCGCAGCACCTCTCCTCCTCAGAGAGCAGCACCCACACCACACACCAGCTGCAACAGGGCATCCTGGCCAGCTCTCCTAAAAGGATGGGAATGGCAAGGGTGGAGAGACCTTCACAAAGCACGTTATATGCAAGAATAAACTACCTCACAAGCAAGGAAATACAATCAACCTCTGCAGAAAAAAAGAAATAACGAAAGCTGTGTTTGGTAGCACAGCAGCACTACAAAAAGAGATGATGAAAGAGTAAACGATGATTCAAAACTAAATGACACTACAGAACTTAGACTAAACTAATTTAATAATTTTTTTCCACAGTTGAACTTGTTGCCATCATCTTGATACTCACAAAAACACAATGAAATCTTTCGTGTCTTTAAGTGATCAAAACACCTCTCCAAGGAAAAAGTTGTAGAGTCACAGAATCTCTGAGGTTAGAAAAGACCTCTAAAATCATCAAGACTAATTAATGCTGCATCCAGAGACAGAAAACTCACATGACTAGGCTGAGGTAGTCAGGTTGACACTGGTGTTGAACATCTAAGTTCTGAGACAATACTAATTCTTCATGTTTTTCCTTAAGCTGCTTACATCAATATTTTCATAAATTATGCATCTATTGAGCAACATACTGATTTGTCTTAACTTGTCTGAAGAAAGACAGATCTGTGTTTGTGGAAAACTCCTATAATAGTCTTCTTTTAATTATTCCTCAGATCCTCTCCTGTCACCACAGAAATAATTCATAGTTGTTCAGTGAGTTTAAGGTCAAAACACCACAAAGCCACTCTGTCCTAATTCATTCTCTAGACTACACTTTTAACCTTTTTCTTTTGCTTCTACTACTCAAATTTGGATGAGTTTTAAAACAATGATGTGGTCTTCTCTCTGTGGCACAACATAATTATATTGAAGCCAAAGCACAGAAACCCTCAATGAGATTAAGTTCAGTTCTGCATTTAATCAATTTCACATGGAATAGATTTTTACCATCTTTCCTTTTTCTACTCCCTTCTTCGGATAAGTTTACTTTTTCTTTTCTCCCTATTATTTATATTATCAGCTATTTTTCCAGTCATATATCTAAATGTAAAAAGATAAAATAGTGAAGTTAGTGGCTGTCTGCCAAGTTCCGCTTCTGTATGAGACAGAACCATAAAGATTGGTTACACCGTGTGCCTTTGCATTAGCATCTAGAAAAAAACAACTAAGCATTCCAAGGGATTTGCATTTCCTTTGGTTACTTCTCTCTGTGCACAGACTCTCTCAGGTATTTCAGAGTGACCAGACAGAACTGAATGTTTTACATAAACTTGCCAACAGGATGTAGCATTGTGACTCCTGGATTTGAAAACGATACTACAAAAGACAAAATTCCCAAGTTTTTTCCTCTCATTTCGTGCGTAAGCCAATAAACCTCTTAACATTAAAAATTAGTCAGCCTAACTATGCTGCAAAGGAAGACACTAAATACCACTGCAACAATAAGTGTAAAAAATTGACTTGTTAAAGTTCACAGGAACAAGAAATTGAAGGTTGATAGCAGTGCTAGTACTGAGACCCTGCACACATCCACCAGCTGAGAGCACAGCTTAAAAGAGGCTATGTGTAAAAAGAAAAAAAAAGTAGCATAAGAACTGTGCCTTAATTATTTTATGACGTGTTTTCACATTCTGTATTCAAAATTAGAGAAATCTACTAAGAAGACAAGGAGAAAGAGGGGGGGATGTCTTCATTTTGCATGATGTTGTACCACTAGACTTCGAGGAAAAAACTATAAAATTACCTGTTTCATACAAATTTTCCTGAGTTTTGACATGTTTTAGGCACACTTGAAAGCACACAGCTAAGAAACAGCTTTTTGTGACATCCATTCAGAATGGTGGAATTCACTATGAAGCCAAAAGTCACTTTATTAGAAAAAAGGAACATGAACAGATTAAGAAGGAAGCTCAACAAGCTCATAGTCCAACTATACAGATCTTACCATGCTGACTTTTCTTTAAGAACAGTCGTTGATAAAAAGGAAAAATAGGAATAAGTTCATTGGTTGGGAAAGAAGGAAAAAAATTACTAGAGATGGTAAACTTACTAGGGAAAGGTCCTGTAAGGCATCAGAAGGCCTTCATATTTTCAAATACAAGCTAGAAATTTTTTTAAAAATAAAAAATTCAATTTCAAATTCCAGAAGCACAAATGCTTACAGGGAAGGTACCTGCCCTAATATTTCTACCAAAGTTTTCCTTATTAAAAATAAATAATAATAACTAAATAGTGACATTTTTTCCACGTTAAACTCAACTGAATCTCATCAAAAATGCCACTCTGTCAAATATCTAGGGTTCTATATTGAAAATTGAAGCATCTGGAAATTTTAAGCTCAGCTTTAGCAATGAAGACCTTGAAAGTCTCCTTGCAATACCAGCTTGAATTTTCAAGCCTGGTCCTTTAATTTAGGTATCGACCAGGAGATGGCAGCAGCTCCCACTGAATTTATTTACATAGCTACGAAATTACAGCATCTTAAATCCCAAACAAGTATGGAGCATATGCAAATTATAAATACGAAATCATAAATCCTATGGATGCTCTTAAAATATAATTCTTCATCAGGGAACTGTATTATATGAGTATTTCTATTTTACTTGCATGGTGATCCTTTCCTTCTGGGTCACCTTCAGAAATGAATTAAAAATTGATGTATTTTCATATGTGGTGGCATATTCTTTGCAAGTCAGAAACCGATGATTTATTCCCTTATTTATAGATTCAGTAATAATACACTGCAGAACACACAGTGATTTGTGGGTAGTGGTGGATAAAACTTCTAAAGTGTGATTTACTGCTGTAAGGAAACATCCACAAAGTCAAGGATAAAGATAGGATACGAGTCCCAGGTATGAGAGTGTAATCAGTCCAAAGGAACTGGACTGAGGGGCAATAGGGGCAGCATAACTGTGCTAGTGGAAATAAGGAGCAGCTAGAAGTGAGGAGACCTAAACACAAAACAAAGGAGGAGCTCTGTAATCTCTCTCAAAGTTAAAAGCTCACATAAATCCCAAAAAGCTGCTTCAAATCACGACCAGTGTGCAAGCGCGTGAACAAGAAATACAATTACTCCACACACTTGGGCCAGCAGACTTGGCTGTGATTTCATTTTTCCACCTGTGTAGAAAGATGGGCAGCACGGTCCAGCTGAGGCAGAAGTACAACTGCAGCTTTGTCACAGCAGGAACGTGAAGCAAACGCTGGCAACACTTAATGCATCTGCTCCCTTGTGATGGAAAGCACAGGAGAGCGGGACCCATAACCGACCAAAGGCCCTTCTCCTCTCCTAGCCCTAGACAGGGAACGCTGGCTTCGCTCTCACGCTGGCTGGTAGAAGGCAAAGAGTTCTGTGGAACAGAGATAAAGCCATCCAACAAGAAAAATCTGTCTTTCTACAATGGTGCAGGACTTTTAAAAGCCAAAGGCAGCCCCCAGCTCACACAACAAGGACTGTTTCTCACTGATTCCCCGTGGATAACACTGCTTTTGCATACCCCAAGTGTCTGAACTCTGATGATTCTCTACATGATTGCTCAAAACATGCCTTGGTATCAGCCTCTCACTGACCTAGATTTGCTCCCATGATATTCGGAGTCTTTTCTTGGTTAGAGCAGCTCTCTCAATGCACCAAATTTATGAATTCTAGGGGGGAAAAAAACCAAACAAACCCACCCAACCAGGAAAGAACTTTGTTTGTTACAAGCTGCATCCTAGAGAACACCAGACTGGAGAGTTCGTCAGTTACTTGCAGAACCAAACAAAAAAAAGGCAAATTACCAGAGAATCCAGTGTGTAATATTTCAGTTCCTTCCCTTCTGGCTGGTACAGTCTTTTTGGCTCCTTAATTTAAGAAGCTACTAACAATATTAATGTAAATGAGAAGATGGAAATCAACCTTTAACAACTGAATGGTCTCGTATTTTTCAAATTGTAGGTAACAAGATAATTATGTCTAACACAGGTTGAAAGGTTTGGCCATACTTGCAGATGGCATCTGATGAAAAATTATGTCTTCAGGATGACAAATCAGCGGTCACCTGCATTTGCTAAGAGTGCTAGACATCCAAAAACTGCAGAATAAAAAAAGAAATACTTCCACATCCTGCTGTCTAGATTTTTTAAATCTATTTACATTTAAATCTGAGAGTGCCTATCTGTCCTACCTGATGAGGCTGAAAGCTTGTCACGTTATTTTTTTACTAGTTAAATGAAGCAAATGAAGCAAACAAATGAAGAGCCTGTTCTAACATCAGCTAGAAAACCACCAATTATCTAACAAGAACAAATTTTTAAGACCTCTTTCTCCGGCCTCAAAAGGAGACACTTCATTATTCTGCGAGAAAGAGAGGCCAAAATAAGAGACAATCAGCTGACACACAGTGCAGGTAACAGGAGGGTCATGCTGTGTAGAAAGGTGGAAGCATTCTGAAGAAGGGGCAGAACTCACAAACACCACTTGTTCATGGGGAAAGCACCTGTAGAAGCAGTGTACATCTCTGTGCCTGTCAGATCTGTTTGTCCAGTCCCCTCCTCGCCACGTGAATTTATGCAGCTACGAAATCTCGCAGCACTTTCACAAGGCAAAACCATCACATGCTTTGTTTTCAGAGCAGCCAGCTGCAGTGTACTCGGGACAATCCACAAACCCTGCTCAGAACTCCAGGTGGTGGGAGCAGAAGCAGCCTCACAGACAGCTGCAGCTGTGCAACAGGTATCAACCCAGTTACAAGGCAAGTTTAAACTCACAATTACATATCATGAATCAGAAAACGGATTTTGATACCTGCTTTATCACATAAGCTAGAGTTGGCTTGTTTTTCCCAGAATGCCAAAGTTTTACTCCCTATGAAGAGGGGTTTTTTTCCAGCTCCCTGCCCCCATGTTTGCATAATACTGTTACTTAGAATTATCTTATACACCAACACTGAGAAGAAACAAGAATTCTGAGAATTTTTGCACTGTTACTTTCTGGCCAGAAATAGAACTTTTAGAGTAAAGCTAATCTTCCATAATGCATCTCACAATGTTCTCATCAGCAGTTTATAATTACACGATTTCTGACACCTGCTGTTATTTGACTTCTGAAGCCAATATTTTCCATTTATAACTCTTTACTGAAATAATCAAACAAAATATTATCTTCTACCAGAATATTTTGACAGTTTATTATTATACTAGAAAAGTGACTTCAACAGATCCTAAGATTTTAAGAAGTTCCTCTTTGTTCTCTTGAAAGATTAAATATACTATATTGACAGAGTCTGAATCTTGACCATTTGGTAACAAGAACAATCTACTACACATTATTAATATTAGTAATTGGGGCTGAGGCACAGAAAACGCTGATAGTTTTTAAGTTAGTATTTTTCAAACATAATACTAAACCCTTGTGGTAGATGCCAGGTGCCCACCAAAGTCACTCTGTCACTCCCTTCCTCAGCTGGAAAGGGGAGAAAAAAATGTAACAAAAGGCTCCTTCTCCAGTCACCATCACAGGCAAAACAAACTCAACTTGGGGAAAAATTATTCAGATTTATTACCAGATTTATTATTGATAGAAAATAAAACCAAATCTTAAAAAACCTCCTCTTTCCCCCCCAGCCCTCCTTCCTAGGCTCTATTTCACCCCCACTTTTCTCTGCCTCCTCCTCCCCAGAGGCACAGGAGGACAGAGGGGCTGTGGTCAGTTCACACACCTCTGCTGCTCCTCCTTCCACATACTATTCCCCTGCTCCTGTGTGGAATCCCTCCCACAGGAGACAGTCCTCCATCAGTTTTTTATAATGATATGTAAATATGCAGACTTCCATGTCTGGATGCTTAAAGACTTTGGAATCACAAGAACAGATGCTTTAACAAACTTCTGTCTTGAAAACAACACTTTTCTTTCCTTCCATCATTCTCCTCTCAGTAACGAACAACGCTAACACGGGGCTTTGGCAGCTTTTCCTTCCAGCACCCTGATGTAAGGAGGCCAAGATCACAGAGATACTCAAATGGAAAAAGTAATTCCACCAAAACCGTAGGAGATCAATAGCTAGTTGTTTGCTTTCCTTAAGTAAAATGGCAAGTATCTGATTTATTCAAATGCGACAGGTAAGTGATAAGGGAAAATGTTCGCGGCAAAACACATCGAGATCTTTCTTTGCTGGGAGGCAACTGCAGATATAAACAAGTGACTCAGCCTCCTGCTAAAAATGCTATTTCCATCCTTGCTTTTCAAAAGGAGCCTTTTGTAAAAAATCCACACATTATTCAGCTTTACTGAAATGAAAAATAGATGCCCACTGTCATACAGCTATATTGATTATGAGTGAAAATGTGACCGTTTTGCATTAACTTGCCCCACAGCACTGGAGTTCCATCAAAGCATCAGAAGGAAATTAATGCTTTCATATAGAGCCTAAGAAAAATATGAGATGTTGCTCACTTTGCCCTCTAGACAAAGAGGTATATGCCAGTAGCTGAGAGGTAATAGCTTTCAGAAGAGAACATGAACTCTAGACTTTTATTAAAATCATTATTTAATGTGCAAAAAATAATGAAGCCACAGCCTTGGCATTTAAAACAGCAATTTGTAGTCATTACATCTTAGATCATGAGGCTTATTTTGTAAAAAGCCAGTCTTTCTCAAATTAAAAATTCATCATCAACTCCCACAGATTATGTAGTCCTTTAAATGATGCCATTTCATACAGATTTATTCCAGCTAAACAAAGACCCAGTAAAGTGGCACACATAAAACATCAATTTCACTGCTCTCTCTCTAGAAAGACCTTTCTACTCCTTAGACTGTTAAGAAATCTCACAGAAGGGTTGACTAATGCATGGATATTTTAGTAATTTCACCTTCCAGGGACATTTTATATCTTAATTTGTCATTCTCCTTACCCCCACTGTAGATTGAACTGTAAAAAGTAACCTTCAACAGAAGGTTTCTTTCTTCTCTTTTCATACTTAGAATGGCAGTCTGCAAAGTGAATGACAGTAAGAAGACATCAACTAGCCTAAGTGATGCCTCTAACTGATGAGCATTTAATCCATTATGAATATTAGATATTTGAAGGAAAAAATAGGCAGTTAAAACTTGTTCCTCTCCAGTAAAAATCCTGTTAAGAACTTGCATAGCAAGATGATGCAGCCCTACATAACTGATGTGTAATTCTGTTTGATTTTCTTTAGGCACAAAGTGATTTTTATTAGATAAATCCTTTGGTCTGACAAGAACTTGCAAGATCACACACCCTTATGCTTTACTAGTGGAAGATTTTACTTGGTAACTTGGAGAGGTGTAAATGAGATTTACATGCGTACCAGCAAGAGAACAAAAATGCACTGCACGTTTTCTCTCTTTCTTGCTTCAAGACTTCCTTTAATTACCATTTGAGCTATAACAGTGTCAAGAAGCTGGGATGTCTTTTGAAAAGAACATTGAAAGAGTCAGTTCCTCCCACAAATTATTTCAACATATGGACCTGAATCAGCACATAACACCACCTGTAATTTAATTTTTGTGTTGAACAGGCATGCTGATTTCAATCCCACTCTTTTCAGCAGAAACAATACATTTAAATTAACGTGTTTCAGAGCACGTCCTCTACTGTCTTCCAAATGTCTACTCAAAACACCTCTCCCACAGATGGCAATGCAGTTTTTTCTATACCCTTCTGCAAACTCTACACCTACCAGATAAGATTGTAATTAGGGGCTAAGCAAGAGGCTAACAATGTTTTATCAAGGGACTACAACATTGCATTTGTTTCCATACTTTCTATCTAACTAAAGGGCTTCCTCTTCAGCTGTATCTGGCAACAGCGCTATCCTAGACTTACCTCCAAATGCCTGGGGCATAAACTTTCTATTAACCCTAGAGAAAAATTTTTACTCAAATTTTGCAGAATCCTGTAATGTTGCATGAAACTCCACAAGAATCCAAATTTACATTGCAAAGCCAACAGAAGCCACACTCACTAAACTGTTCCTTCCCTGAGATTTATGCAAAAGGATGTAATTCCAATCGGAAAATAATTTTTCAATACAGAGAGAAGAGTGTGGGAATCTGGAATAGGACTGCAATACATATGCAGCCTGTATGATGTAAAAATGTGCTTTGAAATGTGTTCTGCTTAGAAGCAGGCTGGTGTACTTTTCATAAAAACCATTTCAGGAAACTTAAAAAAAAAAGAAAGACCATCATGACAGACAGTTGGCTGAAAAATAATAAAATGAGGCCTCTGATAAGTTCCTATAATCAAATTATGCCAATGCTCATCCAAAACTAGAGTCTAAAAATCTCCTTGAGATACTTAATGAAATATACCACTTAAAAGAAAAGTGAAAGTTAAGAAATTTAATCAGTGCTGCCAATTGGAAAGATATAATCTCATGGTTAGTCACAATACTTCAATTTGAACAACTTCAGAGTGAAGTTGACAGAACCCTGCACAATCTCAGAATGCTACTCCACAGGCATCAATGAAATTTAGCTCCAGGCTTTAATAATTTGTTACCAATGAATCTTAGCATCTTTAAAGGAAATAGGAATGTTATAATTTGTATCCAAAAAACCAATCATAGAGAAATTATGAAAATAATCAGTACTTTGATTCAGGAAATGCTATCCTTAAGAGTTTGCTTAAAGCCTAAAAGTCTAAAGTTTCTCTCTCCAAGTTGCCCTCAATTATTCTGACCCTAATGGAAGCTTCACCTTCACCTTCCAGCTACTTATTATTTAACTATAGGTATTTAACTGCAGAGCTGAAAAAAATATAATTAATATGGACACAATCTATAGGATAAAAAAGTCACCTCATCTGGAAGAGCCTGCTGTCTTGCAGAGGAGACTGGCAAGGCTGCCCCACTCTCAGAACAGTTTAGCATGTTCCTTACCCCTCCACCACATTGTCATCAAAAAAATCTTACAAATCAAAGCACCTCTCCTGAATATTTCTAACAGTGCTGAATCCTCCAAGATGAGCATCTATTTAAAGATTTTACATGCTGTTCCTCATACACACCTCCTAATTACGTCCAGTTATATCACCACAGACTGAGGCAGGCAGTTGTACAAGAAGGCTGATGCTCATTTTTTAAAAGAAACATCTTTATATGTAATCCAAACAGCAGACAGATAAAATTCTCCTTTCATACTCTATTATGTCTTGTTGGGTATTATTGCTACAGACTTTGATTTTAAATTCCAGCAAAATATTAAAAATCAGGTTCTTTTCACTATAGGAAGATCTATTGTGGGATTTTTAAGCATAAAAATATGAACAGCATTAACAGAGCTGTGCTGTATCAAAGGAAAAATGAAATTTTAGAACCATAAAAATGGGTTATTCATTAAAAGTAAAACCACTGAACTGGTCAGGCAGGTTTTTATTTTTCAGTAAGTCTTTCTACATTGAGCTCACCTTTTCTCTCCAAGCCCAACAAACATTTGAAATGATTATGTATTCAAGAACAGTGTATTTGCTGAAAAACAGACAAATACTTCTTTAGCTTGAAACTCAATTTGTGGTTGAGTGATTAATGCCATCTAGGTCTTGCAATTACACAAGTTTGGATGTCACCCAGGGGGTTCAGGTTGTCATGCCAGAAGAAGTACCTATATTTCTTCTCAGTTCAGTGCACACCAGGGCACGTTTCCCTAGATGGAGTACAGGCTCCCTCTATAGTTACAGTCTCACAGCCAGCATTGCCTGGACTGACTGCAACAGCTTGAATTTAAATTCCTGTTTCTCTATGGCAAAGCAAAAAGATGAGCAGCCACTCCTGCATAATCTCTGTTGTATCACCTGCCAATTGCTACTCTGATTCCCATCACAATTACTTTTTCAGAGGTAGTTGCTAAATACAATCCAAAAATATACCACAATAAAAAGTGATTAATCAAATACAAACTTTATATTTAGTAACTACGATCAATGCTTCACATTAACATTTCAGATGAACCCTTCTTTTATCACAGCCTCATTAATATTCTGTTAATATCATCATTCTTAATTAACAAGCAGTACATATCTTTTGTTCTCTTCCCTGTGGTTTATTTTTTTTTGCATTTGTTTTTTCACAAAGTGGATAAGATACTACTTGCATCTCCCATAGCAATTGTACCTTCTGTGTGTGAAAACCTGTCACCCCACTAGTCTATTAATCTGTCCCAGGTCAGGATCCCCAAAACCAACGTCTGGCCACTCTAAACCAGGTGTTTGCTCTGCTGCCAGGCTCTGACTGCTGCTATGAGTGGCTGTGTTTCTACTAAGCTCAGTTTGAAATTTAAAGTGCAGAGTAACCTGCCTTAGCCTGGCTGATTTCCAGAGGGATGAGTTTCCTACTCACATCTAACTTGCTCACCTCTGCACTTGAAGTTCCTCTTGCCATGCCAGGGAGGTGAACAGAAGTGGTGGATTTGCACTTGCTCATGCCAGCTGTGTTTGCAATGAGCAACATGCAGAGGGACTGCAGGAAGCACTGAAGAAAAAGCTTCCTCATCTGTATCTCATCTGCCCTTTACAGCATGAGTGATTCAGTCCACTTCAGTGCAAAATCACATATGCCAGGTTGAACCCCTTCTGACAGTTGTTGGTCTTCACTCCAAAAAAAAGAAATGAAAGCATGTGCTTTCATTAGGGACAGCTATATAAAGGTGTTTCAGGCACAGCTCCCAATTCCTGTGAGCAATCACATGCACCCTGAGGAGAACCCTGGTGAGAATGTTTTCAACTCCTCAAAGAACAAAGAGATCAGGCCTTTAAATAACTTCCTTGGCTTTGTCCTGCAGGGGCTTTAAAGTATTCACATAGCAAATTCCTGGATCTCTGAGAGAAGCCAAAAACTCTCCTGGCACCCAAGAGGAGAAATTTGGATTCCCTTAGCTCCTCTCTCCCTCCCAGCTGGCAGCGGGAGCAGTGTGTTGGGCACCCTATGCAGATTCCTGCCAATATAAATCTCTGCCCACCCCAATTACCAAGCACCTCTTGCTAAGGCATCTCTCACATGTTGGGTGCTGAAGCAGTCAAACACCAAATCCCCACCCACTAAGCTGGTTAAGAGCCTCTGGGGCCACACCTAAAACAACACATCCCTCTGCAACACCTCAGAGCCTTGCAAACCCTACTTCACTGCCTTGCAAAAAACTTCCTGTACCACCAAGGCTTTCACCCATTTGCTCTCCTTTGTCAGCTGCCATGTGAGCCAGTAAATCCCTTCCACACACGGTCTCAGCATAGATATCTGAACAGACTCCTCCTTGCTTGAGAGGTTTTTATAGCTGAAACGCTTTCAGCATCACATCCGTAAGAGACAAGAAGATAACTTAAGGCTCTGCTTCGGTTTGCAGTCCTGCCTGAAATGTTTATGAGTAAGAAACTTTGGATTCCCTGATTAACCCTCTCAAATGATCTTTCTGTACTTCCAGGAACACCCCTGACACAAACATGTCAGATGAAGGCACAGGAATGAGTTTTGGAACCCCAGCAATATTTTTAAAGAGAAGACTGAACAAAAAAATAAATAAAATTGTTTCCAAGTGCCATTTCCTTTGCTCCCTCACAATGAGGTAAAAATAGTAACATTTAAAACTTCAATTATAGGATCACAGAATGGCCTGGTTTGGAAGGGACTTTAAATATCATCCAGTTACACCCCCTGTGCCATGGGCAGGGACACCTCCCACTAGGCCAGGTTGCTCAGAGCTCCCTCCAACCTGGCCTTGAACACTTCCAGGGATGGGGCAAACACAGCTTCTCCAAGAAATACATTCCAGCATCCTCATCACCCTCCCAGCAAAGAATCTTTTCCTCCCTTCAGGCACTGGAAGGCCTCAATTAGGTGCTAATAGCTATCTTCTATTTACTGACTGTGCCCATTTCACTGAAGCCCGGGTACATTTATTGGATAGTGCAAAAATTAACAAAAGTTGCATATTTGTCTATGTTCCAGTCCACCTACCCACCCAAGAAAAATCAAGCTCCTTAAAGGTAATCCATTAATTTCTTAGCAATGGTAGGATTTCAACTACTTCAGAATGGTAATTTCCTTGCAGAAATTGGAAGTATAACCAACTTGCTATTCATATATGCTGTAATTAACTTTAAAAGAAATATTGAAATAAAACCTATATACAGTACCACTAACTATAATAAATATCAAGGCGAAAAAAAAGACTGATTTAGGAGTGCTAACGTGGGTAATGGATCATCATCTACAACAAACATGATAGCTAACACAATCAGTTTAATTTTATGACCATCATCCATAAGACATCATCAAATAATCACCAAAACATTTAGGGTTTGACCATAAGACAATATTCATTTTTATGGCAAAATGTCTAGTGAAAAAAAAAGGCAAAAAAAAAGGGTTTATAACTGTCATGCAGCTATTCTAAAAACCAAGAGCTCAGCAGCAGTCAGCTGTCGCACAGCCTCAGGGTTGTCTGTATTCATGATTTCTGCAATGGAGAAAAAAGTGTCATCTTTACACACAAAGCATGACATTTTTGCTGATAACACAGAACTGGGGAAGTGGCTGATTCACCAGAGAGTTGTGTTGCCATCCAGAAGGACCTCAACAGGCTGGAGAAATATGCTGGCAGAACTGTATGAATGGGAAATGCAAAGTCCTAGGGAGGAATAAAATCCCATGCACCTGTACTGACCAGCTGGAAACCAGGTATCTTGAGAAAGTCCTGGGGGTCCTAGTGGACACCAACCCAAGCAGTGCAATCTTGGAGCAAAGAGGGACAAACAGAAAAGGACAAAACTCCTGAACAGCTAGGCAGAGGGTAGAGATCCTTCCCCCTCCGCTCAGCTCTGGTGAGAGATACCTGCAGTTCTGGGTCAGGTGCAAGACAGAAATTGTGGAGTGAGTCCAGGGAAAGACCAGAAAGATTAAGGCACCAAAGCATCTATCCTACAAGGAAAGGCTCAGAGAGCTGTGACTGTCCAGCCTGGAGCAGAGAAGGCTCAGGGGATCTGATCCACATGTGTTCATACCACATGGGGGAAACAAAGAGGAGGCAGCCAGGCTCTTGTCAGTGGTGCCCAGTGACAGGACAAGAGGAGATGGACATTAGCTGAAATAGAAGCAATTTCACCTAAACATAAGAAAGCACTTTCCTCCTGTGAAGGTGGTCAGACACTGGTAGAGGTTCCTAGAGAAGTTGTAGAGCCTCCACCTCTGGAGATACTCAGAACCCAATGAGATACAGCCCTGAGCAACTTGCTCTGAGCAGGTGGTTAGATTATATGATCTACAGAGGGGCCTTCCAGCCTCAAAACATCACACATTAAATGGTCATCTGCCTCAGCTTACTCTTTTTACTGTCCTGACAATAGTCACCAACTGAAGTAAAATAAACACACATGCACACATCACCACCACACAGAAAAAAACCACCAAACCAAAGCAATNCCCCAACTCAAATGAAGGTAAAATCCATTGAAATTCAAGGAATCTTATCTCATCAAGTCAATAAATTTTTCTATTAAAGGACTGTAACTACTGTGCCAGGACAATTAGCCCCCTGATCATTTACACATTTGAAAAGCCATATAAAGCAAGAAAAAGGTATTTTCACTACTAAACAAATTGAGTATGTTTTTTCTTTCTTTTCTACAATTCCAATATTTGATCCAGCTCAAGAAGACAAAGATTTACAGAAGATCTCTCTCTCTCCACTTCAAGGAAGAATGAACACTATTAGCAGCTAAACATAAGCCATAAAACCCACCAAGACATCTAATAACGTACGAAGACTGTTCTTGCTGTACACATCACTTTCCTTGGGAACTTCATCTACTGAAGCCTACTATAAAACAGACCTAATACCTAAAATTAGCCAACTGAGAATTTCTTTCTCCCAAAGCAATAAATTGGTTTTTTACTCAAAACCAGAGAAAGAGTTGTTCATGGTTTGAACCTCTACTCTCTAATATTTTCCTGTTCACTTGGCAGGTTTTTTTCTTTATTCTTGCTTTCTGTTTGATGGCAAGGGTTGCAGAATCAGATCCATCAATGTGTTGATATTAGTAAGAATTTCTAGCTGATCCAAAAGAATATTTCTCAATAGTGGCAACACAAGCCTTAGGAAGTTGGGGGATTTTTGAAAAACATGCTCTACCCAAATGACTTGTTTCCAAAATATTGGCATCTAAAAGCATGGTTTAAAAAAGATGAAATTAAACACTTTTACCAGCCATCAAAAGCAGTTTAGTCATCTGAAGAGAGGAAAAGTAGTCCAAACCCCATCAACACTACCCTAAGTGGTATGTTTGTACACTGCCTGCAGTAAGATTCTATAGGCAATCCATGATTATTCACTTGTCACATATAAAAATCCCCTCTTCCTTGTAGTATAACATTGCTAAAAATATTGTTTGCTGCTAATACCAAACACTTCTAATAATATGCTGTACTGAGTAAACAATCTCCTGACAGCAAAAGCAATGATAACAATATATTCACTCTTTCAGAGGTATCATCTTAAGTCATCTAGAAAACTTCATCTGCAAGATCTATGTTGTTATCAGCATACAACAAAGACAAGAAACCCTAAAAATGCATAGAGCATTGCAGCAAACAGGTGGAAGGTGCATTCGACAGAAGAAATATTGGCTGTCCCTGTGTCTGGAAATGCATTCAATAATCTTCCTTGATGATTAATACATCCCACGTGTGAAAGCCTGCATAAAAGACCAAGCAACAGCTGTAATTTACTGAAGGAGGTAGGACAGCTCAGCAGTAGAAGCCATCCAAGTTGTAAAATGACACTGTATTAGTAGTTGCCATCCATTTAATTACAGTTTAAACTTTCCAATATGACACAGTAATAAATTGAAAAATGCTGCATTACTGGCTATTTTTTTGTTTTAGACAGATGTTGTACATGGTATATTGTGGACCTTTTCCATCTCTTCCTTTCTGGCTGGTTATTGCCTGGCTAACAGGATGTTTCATTTTAATGAAAAATACATTACTGCATTAAGATAAGGTCATCAGTTCTTAAGTTAAATGCAATTTCTGTAATAAAATTAATTGCATAACCTACATAAAAATTTTTTATGTGGGTTAAACACTTTTAATTACTACCTAAATTTTGTTCAACTGAACATTTAAATGGTGTATTCACCTATAAAAAGAATGCACACACTGTGAAATGCCTCTACAGTTCTTTACAACATGCCTTCTATATGTTCTACTGTAATACAGAATGTTGTCAGCACTGCTAAATTCAACTCTTGAGCAAGGCTGAGGGGAAAGAGGCAGAGGAAAAAAAACAACCAAAACCTTCCAGTCTATGAAGTGAGAAAACTGGCTTTGAAACTGGACCTGATTGCCCAGGGCCATGTCTAGTTGGCTTTGGGGTATTTTTAAGGATGAAAACCTCACAATCTGTCCAAGTATGCTCAAATACAACATTATAGAGTAGAGAATCACAGAATAACCTCCTGGAAGGGAACCACAAGGATCACCACAGTCCCACTCCTGGCCCTGCTCAGGACCCAGAATCGCACCATGTGTGGTTATTTGTAAACCCTGTTCCATCCCATATAAATAGCAATTATTTGATATAAATATCAAATTGTCACTACAGCAGGAGCTAGAGCTCAGACAGAAGCAATCTTTGCTTAAAAAAAGTTGGTATTTTCCCAGTAATGTTTGTACACATAGCACAAAGATGAACAGCTCTCACATGAAAGACAACATTAGAAGGACTTTATCCCACCAGGTACAAAGTTCTTCTGATATGTGAAACAACACTAATAAATTCTCCATCCATTCAAAAGCAGGGATGTAACCCTGGGTCGTCTCTGCCTGGGATGACTTAAATGGCTGCTACCTGAAACAACAGTCCCTTTTTAAAGTCCTTACAACATTAATTTGTATAGGGTAAAAGATTCCTTTTTTTCCCCTGAGAAAGAAAAGGTTCTTCAAGAGAACTGTGTCTCAATCAGGATTAAACTTTTTTTTTTTTTTTTTAATTCAGCTCCTGAACCTCCTAAACGATAATCAGGTATTAATTCACCTCTAAGTCAGATGATACTGAACTCTGTAATGATAGGTCCTGGGACATGAAAAGTGGATTTATGGGTTAATTTAACATACATGTTTTTTCTAGGATATTTTTAGTTACATGCATATGCTCAATGCATACCATTCAACCAACTGATTTATGAAAACAATATTCCTATCCTAACTTAAATGTGGTTCAATACTTCAGAATCATGTTAAATTTGACATTTTATGTTCTCTTCATTTCAACTGAACAGGATTTTTTTCAACAGAAAAAATCATCTTGCATAGAAAAAATAAATTTTTCAGAGTGTTTTCACTAAAAGAAGCTTTGGTAATACTTTCCTTTTATACCATCAAACTTAATAAATTGGTAGCTTAACTAAGTGAACGTATAATATTCTAAGGCAGAGAAGTGGATACAAGCCTCTTTACACTATTCCTTGTTGTACTTTCTAAGTGTATTCTAGGTATGAAAAAAAAAGAAACAGCCTGTCCCAACTCAAAAATACCGGGGAATCTGACTCCCTAATCCTACTCAGTCTGTAGTGGAAACCCCATTCCAGGAAATACACCTGGCAAATATCCCAAAACCAGCCGTAAACAAGCAAAAGTGTTTATTATGTTCTTTCCTTTTCATGCATTTTTCAATCAATTAAGCCCATGGTTCCTTTCCTCCGACTTCAAGGCATTTTCAAGTTTTTATACTTTTTTTATACCTAGAAAATAATTTCTTAAATGTAAAGCTAGTAAATTTTCTTCACAGTCTCAAATTTTTGATGACCTTTTATATGTATACAGAATGTAAATTTGCATTCTATTGTCTTGAAAACAGGTTTTAAATTTTTTTTTTTTTTTACAGAATCATCTTTATGGAGCACCTTCTTCCTTTGGTTGGCTTCTCTCAATCATTTTAATCAAATCAAAGTCAAATACACAAGTTTGAGGTAATGGTTTTGAAATTTTAACTAAATTATTAAGTTGGAAACTAACAAAATAAAAGCTTATAGCAGCAGACAGCACTGCAATTATTAGCTATTTCAAAAATATTAGTCCTACATGATATCATTAAGTTGTTAAAACCCAACAAGTGTTTTAAAAATTGCTTATAAATATCATCTTTAATAAGAGAAGTTTAAAGAGAACTATTCATTCAAAGGATTTAAAAAACTGCACCCACATCCTTTTGGCTACAATATAGTCTCATTCCCTTATCAAATTATTGTCATTTGGCTACTTTGTTTTGGTCCCTTGCCCAGAATAATCTATCCATCAAATGAAATTTCACAGGTGCAAGATTTACAATGAAAAACATATTTTAGGCATTTCTAATCATATACAAACCTTCTCTCCAATAAGTTTTTTTATTAAATTAAACATATTTTGAATCCCTACAGTTTTTTGCTAAACTTTGCTTTTTTTTGACCAAGTATTGGGACCGATTTCTCTCCTCCTCACATGGCTCTTTTTTATTGAAGCCATTGACACCTCTTTTCCAAGCAGAAACATTTCAAGGCATTGTAAGTCAGCTGCACAGGGGAGGACAACATAATCGATATGAAGGAAATTATATTTGAAGCACAACTACCCTTGGCTTCACATATATTCCTGTGGAAATTACACCCTCTGAAGATCTGCAAAATTTCCAAGAACCTGTGCCCAACACTCATTCTCCAAGCTTGCCAGGCTTTGCTTAAGTTTGCCATCACTTGTGAGGAGCTTTGTTTCCACTCACTTCAAATATAAAAATGTACTGAGGAGCTGATAACAGCTCATTTGTTTTACTTCTGCAGGACAGAAGTGTTTTTCCAGGGTAACAAAGAAATCCAAGCACAGTTTATCTAATGTGCATTAAAATGCAGTAAAAAAAAGTGAATTTAGATGCAAAAAGAGTTACAAAACAAACAGAAGGAAAAGTGTAAAATATATAAAAATTACCAAGCAGCCCCTCAAGTGAGGATCCCACCAAATGCCAGAGTGATCTGATTTCCCATTTATCTAGGGAAATCTTCAGGTGTCAGATCAACTACACTACAGAAAGGTGAGGAAACCAGAAATCCTGGGAGAGCATCCATTTTCATCACCACCATGAATGACTGGAGTATCTGTTTGCTTGGGTAGCCACCACGCAGCTAGGGGGGATATTTCCAGGTGTCCTGCCCAGAGCAGCAGGGCTCGCAGCCACAGAAGCTCACGGCACAGGGTCTGCACTCTGTGCTTCCTGCAGGTACAAACACTCCAGAGAACAGCTCCTGGTGAGAACTTCCAGCCGGTGCTATCCTGGAGCTGATCTCACCCAGCTGAAAAACCTTGTGTAAATTGATTTATTAGTTCTTAAAGAAGGTAATAGTTTTCTCTAGAGATATGACAAATTCCCCTCTTCTTTAACTTCCCATATATTTATGAACATATTTGTCCAGGACAGGACTACAAATCTAAGTTTACGAGGGACTGGTTTAATTTCCCCAGTCTCCAAAGAGCAGCAAAGCTGGAAAACCTGACCACTCTGTCTTTGATCTTCTTTACTTGTAGACAAGCTGTAAGAGATTAAGCTCTTTTCCCATTACTTAATCATTTAAAGTGATACTCTACGATTCCCAAGGGTCAATGCATTAGGGTACTGATCAGTCTAGGAACTTCAAAAAAAAAAAAAGATTGGAAGATTTATAAAATTCTGTTATCTTATGCAGCTCAGATTAGACTTTCAGAAATCCTTTGATAATTTAGGGGGATAGCTCCTATTTAAACCAACATCTAGAGAGAAATCAAATGGCTACTTTTTAGTATCATGTAAACTGCTTATTTTTATGATTAATTTTTCTTTCTCCCTGTGTTTCATATTATGTATGTACTTACTTTTTTAAGGTTACATGAAAATGTATGTAGAGTCTGGAAAGGGAAGAGTCAATCCTAAATTAAAATCTTTGATTACTGCTGTGCTATAAAGCAACAGTTTAAGGCTTGCAAGAGTTTAAATACTTCCCTACATACTCCATGTCCACTGTACCCCAGATCCAAATATAGGAAGCCCTAGGAAATAACCGAATCCTTAAGGAAACTATCTGAACAGCTCCCAAGTTGTATATATATTTTTCAACTTAACTGCATTTATATCCTTCCAAAACCATTAAATTGTCCCCAAGGGAGCCACAGGTAGGCAAAGGAAGCTTTCCAAAGGAAGAAGGGTTTTTTTCCCAATACCAGACACGGTGACAACCATACAATATAATGATGGCAAATATTATTGGATTACTGCCAGACTCATCCAAGACACTCTGATGTCTTCATCCAGTCAAATATGTTCTCCAAATAAAATTCTATTATGCAAAGCAAAATGAATGCTGTATTATGGATTTTGGCATGAAACCACAGTGATTTTTAACTCAGTTGTCTACCATGAATCAGGATATTAATTGGCATATAAATTGTACAGATGTACATTCTGCATTAAGTGACCTTTTCCTTTCAAGGTCTTACAGAATCATTTGTCTCTAAAATGACTACTATGAAAAAAAAGAAAATAACTCACAATCAGTATTGCTTAGATTACAAATACCTGTACAACTTACTCTTCTTAAAAAAGTAACGTACTCAAGCATTTCCAATGGCTTTTCAAATAGATCTTAATTTACTGCAAGAGAAACTTACTTTTTACAATTCTGATTACACCCCTAAAAGATCCTCCTTGAAAGGTATAAGCAGATAATTACTAAATGTGCACCTATAAATTCCAGGTTTAGTGCTTGCAATGGAAGCTGACACAGTTATTCCCCTTTCTGGCTCCCTTGGGAGAACAGACTCATTTGGGATCCACTGCCTCCATCCTTTGTAAATTTAGCAATCAAATTATAAGATTTCACTAATGATTTTTAACATTTCTTTATCTGGACTTGAAATTTAGCCATACCTAGAAAAATTCTTCAGAACAACCCAGGACACTTTAAGCACTGTCATTATTATTATTCATTTGCATGTCATTATTTCAAGTGGCATCGAAATAATCTCAAAATATAAAGCCATACCTAAAACATATTTTGCTCCTGCAGCATTGAATGTCTGTCTCAATGAAGGCTTTGGTGAGGGAGGAGACGTGTACTCTTTATGGTAAATTTTAGAACCAAGAGTTCCTATATTTCTAATAAATTAGTGCCACCACATCTCATTTATCCCTGCATTAGGAAAAATGTGTGGAAATGCCAACTGCATCAGAAGGGAGTCACCAAGTTATTATTCATTTGCTCTTCAAAAGGGAGCAAGAGGAAACCAAAACCATGCCAGTTTAAGATAAATAAAACACATTAACAGTGAGCAACCTTACCTTTAAAGAACAGATGTGTAACATTTAAAAAATGGAGGAACGTGATACAGCCTCACAGTAACTACTATGTGTAGTGTAAAATTCCAAAGTCCAAGCAAACCTTCAGCTCTGCTTCTATTTCTAAAACAATTGAGCAGTCCTTGTGCCACATATTTCTAAGGAAGTACCACAAATATTTATCGGTCCTATTTCACTGATTTTCCAAAAAAACTCAAAACCCCAAAAAACCAAAAAAAAACCCCAAACAAAACAACCCAAACCAAAACAAAAAACAAAACCACACACCAAAAAAACCCAAAAAACAACCCAAAAAACAACCCATTTCAAAACACAATACTCAATTCTTAAGGAAAGATCATCATCTTTCAAGTGTCAGCTGGAGTTGAGGGCTTGTTTTCTCTGCTGATTCTCTGTCAAACCCACTGGAAGCCACTCTCCATATTCAAAAGTCAGGCCAACTTTTCTTCCCTGCTTCCAGAGCATCAGTGAGGGAAAGATGGAGAGCACGGGTGGAAAAAAGCTCACCCCAAGAGCTGGGGCTCTGGGTCAGCACCTGGACACAGCAGCCCAGAGAAAGCAGCACCTAAAAGCAAGTATGTGAACTCACACACCTGAAGTCGTTCTACTCATCCAAAACCAGGTTTAAAATTGCTATGCCCTTTTAATCACCTAATTTTCGTCAAAAAATCCAAGACTGACATGTGATATAGTGATGCTGGCAAGAGCATTTGTGGTTGTCTGAGATACTTTGTGAGATTGTTGGGGGTGGGGACAGTTTGTAAGGAAATTAAACATCCTGGAAACTTAAAAGGAGTCATCAGAAACACACACACACACATTCATTCACAAGGTATTTGCAGCAATAAAAAAGAATCACAGAACAGGTAAGGTTGGGAAGAGACCATCAGCCTTTCCACCAAACTTTCATGGAAACTGCCAAGTATCTACCAAGATGACAGAGCAATGCTAGAGGAAAAAAAAAAGGCAGGGGAGTGGAGGGAAGGGAAAATAAGACACTTTCATAATGAACAAAGTGAAACTGAAACATGCCAAACAAAAAGACACATTTTTTCTGGAAAATCCCTATCACTTTTTAAAGCGATTTCAATAGTTTTCAGAATGGGACAGGTAGACCTCATCTCTGTTCTGCCTGGACTATGCTTCCAGGCTGAGTTACATTTCCCATGATGTCTCTGTTCAAATATCACAACGCAGCACTTTACAGAAGCCACACGCCTGCACCCAGTGATAACAGAGTACTTGCCACACATACAAGAACGGCGTGAAGGGAAAAAGCAGCACACACTCCAGAGGCAGAGAGATACTCTCAAATAGAACTGAACTGCAGTAACATGCTTCTCCTTCAGTTCCAGACACAAGAAAGCAAATGTCTCATTTTGGCAATGCCAGAAGTTTGACTTATCTGAAAATGCTGAATTTGTACACTGATATGTAGATATTACATACAATTATGAAAGCAAAACATTTTTTTTTTTTATTTTTAAACCCAGGCTGCCACAGAAATCACAATTATTACTCTGGCTACTTAAGAAAGACAAAAATTGGAGTCTCTCTCTGTATTTTTTTTTATGCACTCACAAAAATCAATATAATTCTTATGTTCCTTAAAAATCTACTTCTGTGTCTGAGAAACCTTAATTTGATAAGGCTTCTGATGGGCTGAGTCAAACAGATATTACAGTTTAATTATTTCTTTGTACTCTCTCATCTCTCTGCATCCTTTCCTCTTCTCACCACATACTTAGCAGACAATGCAGGTCAAGGATCTGTATCAGAGGTGTCTGGAGTATTTCTGCATGTAGATAGTTCTCACCACACTGGTGTCCTGCTCCCTGATTTTGATTATTTGGTTTACAGGAGTTGATAAAAACAATAACTGCAGTTTTAGAATTAACCACAGCATCACTCCAGAATGAATCAATGTATGGAGTGGAGGAGGCTGGACATATACAGAGCATAATTCAAATTTTTAAAAAAAATCATTACCTGGGGGATCAAATAACTAGTGACTGCTTTTGTCATTAATTTCAGCTTTTTATTTCCCCTTCCTTTACTACATTATTCTCTTGCTACTTAACAGCTATTGGTGTGTAATTACAGGTACAGAGGAATACCTGTATTTCACACAGCCCAGCTCTCCTTGGGGCTTCACAGATATGTTGAATTAGCAACTGGTTCCTTCAAAAGGCAGTTGAGACAAAAAGAAGTGGTTGTTACAAACTGCTCTGCTCTCTGTTCATGTACTCTCCTTGCTGCTCTTTCACTTCTAGGAGCAGTCTCACTACTGTTCAAGCAAATTAAAGGAAAATCAGCACCAGACAGGACCCAGTTCAGCTAAGGGCCTCAAGTGATCCTTTATTCTCTGCTCCTGCACTCAGTCTATTCCACAAGAAGACAGGGCATTGCTGAAACACTCTATTTAAAAAGTTAAGTCAGCAGCTACCAGATAATTGCTTGAGAGATTTTTGATCAAGACCCAAACCAATCAGTCTACTATGAAATATTTCATGCTAATAAGCTCCCCTTTTATTTTCAGAGGAGATTTTATTATGCTTGGATCTAGAATGTTGAGACAATACAATTTTACCACTTTCTAAAATGTGATTGATTTATTGTTCTGTCACATTATTTTTTGGATAATATGATAAATTCAATACAATCCATCCCAGTATTCTATAAATATTGCAACAAATTATTAAAGCAATAAAACCTCGTGGCAGAAGTTTAATGAGATCATGTCACATTTGTGTTAAAGCCAAGTGATAAATTGCAACATCTGCAGTGGATGTCACCGCCTTAAAAGGGAAAGTCTGCACATTCTCCCAGCACAAGGCAAAAGTTTAAATCTTTACTTGGAGCTGCAAGACAGAAAAAGTGCAACAAAAAATTAAACATATATTTTTCTAGTCACACACTACTCTTCCTTCTAGCATTGTGTACCAATCCTGTCTGGATGCCATTTAGTATGAAATTCAAATATATGAATACTTGGTAGTATACGGTAGGGGTATATTTACCCTACAGAGATTTATTTACAGATTTATTAGGTGACTTCTTAGTTTAACAGGCTTCAAATTACTGATTATATTTAGCCATTTTAGGAGGCAAATACTTTTTTAATATTATTGTTCCTTAATTTTCTTCTGCCAGATAAAGCTAAAGCAGCCTGTGGAAAAGCTAATAGCTTATCCCATTATCATACAAGTCAAAACAAAACAAATATGTATATATATTTCACTAAAAAAAAAACCATGGAAAGTACATAGAAAAAATACTACATTATTTATTTACAAGTTTGGAAAGGAATTTATATTTTTATGCATTACATTAAATGACAGTTGGTGGAACTGTGTAAGGGGCTGGCCAATTTTTTGTGCAGATGTGTTCACATGCAAGCACACACTTGCTTCAGATGTGCTTAACAATAAGTTGATATCAATTGTCATATGCAGCTGGTATTTTTTCCCCTCTTTCTCAGTTTTGTACAAGCAATGAAGGTAGATTGTGTCTCAGTTTTACTAAGATACTTTAATAAATGAAAGAAGATGATTTAACAGGTCTTACCATTATCCAGCCAGAATACTAAATCTTTTACTATTAAATGTTTTCCTAATTGTCTCCTGCAGGAATTCAAAGTTCCAGTGAGTCATTCAGAATCTCTTCCTACTTATTAAGAATCAAGTCCAGTAAAAGAGCCAAAAGCAAACCATGTCAATTAGAGACCCAATTCCCCAATGAGCAAACTCCTTTTGAAAAACAGGTTACACTCCATTCATTGGTTAATCAGCAAGGCTTAAATTCACCCTCATCACACTTCTTCACTTTACTGGACCGTAACAATAGAAAACTAACATACCTCTGTAAAATGACTTCCAGAATTGAGTTTAGTGCATGCATATAAGCACATTACAACACTCAAGCAGGTGTTAGTTGTACATACCTCAAGAAACAAGCTTTTTGAAGTCTTAAGGACTTTAAAAAACTAGCATTCAGAAAAAACCAACATAAACCAGTTGTGAAATGGCAGTAAAAAAGAAATTATGCATTTAAAATTATATTTTATGTATTGATCATGCTAGAAATATAATAAAGTGTTTTTAATATGCAACTGAGAAATCTAAAAATCAATTTATTTGCTGCCTGTATTAATTGCACTAAATCTAAACTTCCAGATGAGTGTTAATACTAGCAGCAGATTAGCTCTTTGACCTATTCTTTTATCTGGGTAACAGTACAGCATATTTTTGTGCATCACACCAACTACCAGCCAGCTCTGTCCTCAGTGCTTTCAACAGAGAAGTAATTTCTACTCAGGAATAAAACATCACCATCCATCACAAAAATTTATGGACGGGACCAAAGACTGACAGTGTTTCATTCCGAACCAAGTTTCTCTTCCTACATCCCTCAGCAAAGCCAGAAATCGCGAGCATGAGGTCCTAAGATGTGGAAGTTGATACAAAACCCGAAGTTTGGGACATACCCTCAGACACACCCGCTCGTACTTGCCCTCTCCCTAAAATCCACACAATCCAACCCTCACTTTACCAGTCTGTCCATAGCTCATGCTCTGGGGTTTCATTTTTTAATGTTGCCACCCTGTGGTCATTCATAGCAAAGACGAAATTGTTCTTCACCAAAAATGTGGAAAAATGTCAGGATTTCAAAGAGCAACACTTCATAGTTTAACAAGCTGAAAGATAAAGCTCTATCAAAACGTTATGCTAACTAACCCATAATATAAGAACAGTAACTTAATCTTTTGTAGAAATTTTATACTATGACTGCAGTAAAGCCAGAGTCTTCTGTTTGTTCATCTTAGCTACAGCAGCACAAGTTACTCACAGAAACGCTACCTCCAACATGGAAGTTCATTGCTTTACTTGTGTCAGTTTTGCCATCAACTTTATTAACAGGTGTAAATGAAGTAATAAAACTTCCTTTTACTTAACTTGCCATCTCTCAAGAAAACCAAAGCTATGTCGACCCCTTGATTTCTTTCACCCTTTCAAACTAAAATTCCCTCCTACATAATTTCAGCCATGAACTCTTTATGGTCATGATTCTTTCCTTTCCTGTATGCAAAGGGAATTGATCTTCTCTCCTGTTCTAATAATTCAAAAATATATCAAAAAGAAACAATTCAATTTCTAACCACTCTAGGTATCACTAATTTTACAGCTGTTTGCAAAAACCTAGAGAGGGAGAAATACTCATTTAAGAGTTGTAGTTAGTAATTTTTTAGGCAGGAAAAAAGCCTACTTAATTGGCATTTATTTTTATAATTGTTCACATTAAGTTATTTACTGTTATTACAGACTATCTTGCTTTTCCAAGTTTTACTTTTCAGATACTTGGTTCCAGCTGTTGAGATACCTGAGTACAACAACATGGAGGGTAAAAATATCCCACAAAACCTGACACCCAAAGTTCACTCCAAGAGCAGTGTACACACCAGGAATCAGCTAAACCAACAACATCCTGTCTACCTTCCTGATCTCCCTAAGAGGTCTAATGCAGAAAGCTGATTTCAACAGTTTTATTTTGCTCTTTTGTACTTTTGAAGCCTTCTCCTAGTGTAGTCATTAAGATGATGAACTCCCTGACAGCCAGTACACTCCTCCTAAGCATGGGAGCAGAAACAGCCCTAAAACACCCAACTATAGTCCCCTGCAACCTAAACCATTCTGGCATTCTGTTTTTCTCTGAAATTTGTTGCAGTATACCACCATGCCAGGACTAAGTTACTTGGGGGGTGTGAAAAGGAAAGCTGACACTCACAACTGCACACAAACACATTGATTTCAGCCTGGCTCGACGTGGTAATTTTTAAAGTTTTCTGTCTACCTGCTGAACTGAAGGGTGAATCTCTTAGTCTCACACTCCATAAATATTCTCTGCTGGTTCCGTTGACACAAGTTCTACAGAGTGAAGTGAATGATAGTCTGCCATATTTAATTTGTAAATCTCTATATAAGGATGTAGATCATTGAGTGAAAAGATCAAATGTCAGATACTTCCCTTTCTTCATTAACACAAAAAATACCTAATTCCATCTGCATAGCTAGACCAATTGAGCATTCTACATTTTGCAACATCAAGGGTTCACAAAATTTTAGGAAATTTGCATAGAAAGAAGAATGCAGTGAGCTTTTCAGAAATCAGAAGGACTCTTAATATTACAAAAGCCATAGCAGATTTCTTTTTAGCTGAAATCAGGTTAATAACTGGCTCTCCTTTCATGCATTTTTATCAACTGTAAGTTCTTAAATATCTTCCTAATCCCCTAGTCATCATGAAGGTGCACTGACCCTCAGCTTTACCAAGCTGTAACTTCAATTATACTAGTCTGTGACAAAGTTAATTAGAATATACTTCCATAGCAGTAGAATATAGTAGCAATATAAATGAGAACATAGAAGAAAGAGATGATGTGACAGTAAAAAGGACTTTAAGAATTAATTAATTAATCTGAAAACCACACAAAACAATCCATCATTGTTACAATATCAAATCCTTAAAATTTCCATCACTTATTTCTGTAATGCCACCAATAAACAGCCTCCTGATACTCAAATTCAGCCATGTCTTGGAATTCAGCACACTGCATTCATATAAGCCATTCTTTATTTCCACCTATTTATCAGCCCTTCTCACTGATATAGAATAGAAACCCTCATTCAAAACACAAATAAAGGGTACCCATCATGTATGGCTGATTTAGCTGATTGCTGAATCCAAATGAACAGCCAGCCAAGGCTCTGTTCCACCTAACTGGATGAATTGGATACACTGGGAAAAAGAAGGTGCACGAGTAAAAGCTTGGGGCATTTGAGCCTCTGGACTCAGATGGTCTAAATCCAGTTGTGTTGCCAGCAGATTAAGGATAACAGAGCCTAGAAATAATGCTTAGTACTCACAGAGTTATCAAAAAGTATTAGACATTCCTGAAACACTACGGTTACAAATTTCTACAAAATATTATCTATGTTGCAGAAAATACCATGTAATTTACAGAACTCCAAAAGCGTGCTTTAAGAGGCATTTCACAAATTTTGACAGTAGGTAACTGCAGTCATTTTATGCCACTTCTTCCCCCTTTTTTTCTGAAATGTTTTTTCCACTCAGTACATTTGTCTCAGGGTAACACTGTACTTTCACACAATAACACTGCATTCTAGAAATTACTTTTTTCATTGATTTATGTTTTTGCAATTGTATATATAGTACACAGTAATATGATGGATGTCCTGTCCAGAACCCAGATATATTAGATGTACAATGTGTTGATATCACAAACTTTGGAGCAAACAGGCAGCTAAAAGCAAAATGGAAGAAAAAGAAGAAAAAAGCATCTGGTGGATTGAACAGGCAATGAGACAAATGACAGAAGTTTAGTGTTCCCAGCAAAAATATTTTAAAAGAATGCTATCAAATTGAATTGTTACTTCACCAAGGAGAAGAGAAAGGCAAAGGACACTTGGTGAACATTAGCGAAAAAGCTGGCTTTAGTGGTGGACGACAGTGATCTACGGTTCTGCATAATAGGCTCCTCGCTCTATAAATCTGCTCCACTCCACAGCACTTCCCCAAGTAGGTGATATATTTCTAAAAAGTTCCATCTAAATGTCACCCTGAAAGCTTGCCACGCTGAGGACCATTCTAAATGTCAGAACAGTCTCATGCGACCTATGACAATTTAGGATTAGTCTGTGCCACATCTTCCTAAAATGAATTTCTAAGACTAAGTTATGCCTTTGGAATTTGGATTCTGATCTGTGCTGTTACTCAGTCTCCTTGCCTTCAAAAGTACAAACTTTTTTTCAGTTTATATCAGTTTTCAAGGCTCAATATGCTTGGAGAAAGCAATGAGGAATGTTACTGCAGAACACATTCTTCTGACATCCTCTGAAAGAACTAACGTGAATCATGGCTGAACTTTGGATTTTAATCTTTGCACAAATACCGATTCTTTTACAGAATGCAGAGAAATGTAAATTCCATTAGGTCCACTGTACACAGAATTGAACAAGAAGAGATACAAAAAGGATCGATCCCTACAGCTTTCATAGCACAGAATCAGTCAGAATCTTTAAACACCTTTGAAGAAAAAAGTGAGTGAAATTCATTAGATATCTAAACTTGACCTAACCAAGATAAAGAGGCATTAAAATGAAGGCACAAATATATAAAAGGGGGGGAAAAAATACAGAAAATAAGTATGAAATTAAAAACTATCACAGTTCATATTCATGTGAAGGAGATTCATGCATTAATTTATAGGAAACCACTACCTGGTTTTCAATGGATTTATAAAATGATTCACATTATATTCACATTTTAGGGCTCCATTATCATTAGTACCCATTTACTCTTTAGTGTCAACTCGTTTTATGGTAGTTATTGGAAAACCAAAGCAGGGAGAGCCATTGACAGAAGAACGATTCTTGGTGCATGTATAGGATACAAACACTAAATGTTTGCTGCGGTTTGGTGCACTCAGAAATATTTCTTGATTAGTTCTGTGGGTTTTAGTAAGATGTAAGCTTTAGCTGAAGCTTCACCTTGGAGAAAATTGATGCTCTTTAACAAAATATTTTCACATAGCTTGTAAGACACAGCAAAAGTACCATTGTCCAGAATGACAATCGAAGTTTAAAAGGAAAAAATTTCATTAATTAAACTGACAGATTTAAAACAATGCCTTCTGAGCCACATTGCACAAACATTTATATAGACTACAAGAAGGTTTTATTACAGAATATATGACCAAATAATCCAAGAGTAAACCTTGATGCACACCTCAAGGAGCACAGTTGGGGACTATACAATAGGCAGCTTCAGCTGCAGCAGCATCTGGCCCCCAACTACCAAACTGTACAAATGCAAAGCACTTGGTTTTCTGAAGTGCTGTTCGTTCCTTGGAAAAAGTTGTTCAAACTGGACAAAACTAATACAATAATCTAGTCTGAGCCTAATTATTATACAAGATATGCTAAATAAAACATCAAGCTCAGGCTTAAGTAGTACTTGAGGGAATCATAAGCCATATGCTGGCCCTCTGAACCAAAATTAATTTCATCTTAAAGACTATATAGGTCATTGTCATAACAATCTGGATGAGAAAATTGAATTAAGGGGGCAGTATTCATCTCATACTGCTAATAGTAGTCCTTACCACTTATTACTGCAATAAAAGGTAGCCCACAAACTAGAGAGGGCATATGAAAGAGGTTAATAGCACAATCATCTAAATGTACAGTTAGTACTCTGCCAAATTCACTGCATCAGATTTTATTTAGTGTTACTCTACTGCATCCTGTATTACCAAGTCTAAAATAAATTGCATTTTTATAGCACACTGCAACTATTTTATGACTTCTATTTATTAGAAATATTTTTACTGCTTTCAGATCAAACAAATACTCAAAAAAATGCCTACGTGTCTCACTTTTGTTATCAAATACTTAAAATATACTTTGAAAATCTTGAAAATATGCTTTACTTGGTTCTGTTGCACACGTGCACTGGGTTAAAGTGTTAGGTAATTCCACAAATATCACCTGGAAATTTCATTGTGTTCTACAGAAATGCTGCCTGTGATGTTTCACAACGCCTTCAAGATTTCATTTCTGTACTAAACCATCGAGTAGCTGTTCTTTATACACTGTCACACCGTCAGCACACCTGATGGATTAAAAAATCTCCATCAGAATTCACCTTAAACACATTAAGCTTTAAGAGAAGCCGAAGGCAGCAGTCATGTTTATACTGAAAAACACCACAAGGACAACTCAGTGACTGGTCACAGCCTGCACAGATTCATGAGAGGAAAGTCCTTGAAAAACCTGAACTCCTTTTGTGACAAGATAACCCACCCAGCTGATCGAGGGAAGACAGTTGATGTGATCTTTCTGCATTTCAGTAAAGTTTTGGTACTGTCCATCCCAGGATCCTCCTGGACAAAATGTCCATCCCCCAGCTGGATAAACACAGCATGGGCTGGGTGAGCCACTGGCTCACGGGTCGGGCACACAGGGTTACAGTGGCTGGGGTGACATCAGACTGGGGACCTGGCACTAGCGGGATTCCACAGGGCTCCATCCTCAGCCCCGTGCTCTTCAACATCTTCACAAATGACCAGGACAGGACACTAAGTTTGCCAACGATACCAAATTGGGAGGAGCTGTTGACTCCCTCAAACAAAGACAAGTGCTGGATTCTGCACCTGGGATGGGCCAACCCTGGATTTGCATCCACACCAAGGAAGGAAAGGCGGGAAAGCCATGATGTGGAAAGGGCCAATGGCAACTTGAATCTGAGTCAGGAGTGCCCTGGCAGCTGTGTTTGGGGCCTTCTATCTGCTGCTTTGATTTCTGGCAAATCTCAGCCATCACACTCCAGCAACCCTCTTCAAGCAGGGGGTGGACCCATGCAGCAACAGAGGGAGAGCAGGTTGCAGCAGAAGCAGCCAGCATCCCACTGATGCCTACACTTTCCTCTCCTGGACCTCTTAAAATCCCAATCCCCATTTCTTCTAGGATACTGTTGGCACCTACATATTAACAAGGCTACAATCAAATGGGAGGGAGAATAAATCTTTTTGTCTTTGCTCTTATTAACAGTGTCACAAACTAATTCTAGAAGCACAGGACTACAGCCATAAAAAACCACATAGAAAGTGAGAAGCTAAAAAAAAAAATGCTCTCAAAAAAATTGACATAAAGCGTGTACAGACTTTCACTGGGATTAGTTCATTTTCAGATATTACTTGACCCTCCTGATGCTCTCTGGGTGTTATGTGACAAGACACGCACAGAACAGCTCTAACCTGTCAAGTTTAACTTGGGAAGATGTTACTGAAATGTCCCTGTTCATCAATCCATGGCATTCATCTACCTGGGGACCCAAAGTCTGAGAGTTACAGGTCACACAACTATACATGAGCACATGATCCATGCAATAGAAAGTGTGCAGCCAAACCTACCAATGTGCATGCTGGAAAATAACCCCCTCCCACCTCCACGAGAAAAACTCTGAACAAGTGACAGATGACTGACAGTCCAGATCATGTACCATATATTTTATGCACCTTTTCTTTTGTTGGATCACTATGCAGGTTTCAAGTACTTGCAGGTAAAATCTTAAATATTTTTGAAAGGGAACAACTAAAAGAAACAGGAATCCTTACAAGGTAAATTTTCAATATGATACTTGATGTGTAACAGGAGCTGTATAACAACTGATCTAGGGTCACCCAAAACTGTCTTTTTTTTTTTTTTTTTTAACACTATGAAAACAACACACACACCCCAGATGACTGCAGACTTTGGTTCAAAGCAGCAACTTCAACCTCACTGCCCCAACAGAAGCCACACTGGTCAAGCTATGGGCTGTAGTCTGGTACTTTCCCCCCTACACTGCTCCACAAGCTTTTTCCGTGAAAAACCTAGCTTGCTCTGATGAGGAAATAGTCTTTTTAAAACATACTGATTCGCACCAAAAGGTTTTTCCTTACTTAAACCACTGTATTTTCTATTGAGTTTTAAATTTCCAGCTGGTTTGGGGGCAGAGGGGTACATTTGAACTTGGTGTTTGGATTTGCAGGAAAATATTTGAATGCTAAATTAAGGATGGGCTTTGGAAGAGCTGGGAGGGTCTGGTTTTGTTGGGATTCTACCCTGCAGGAGCTGCCAAGACTTGGCGAGACAGAATACTCAAGCTCAGGTCTGTACCTCATCATCTGTTTTCAGATCCAAGGAACTCCAGTAGTTAGGAGGAATATTTTTACTGGAGAACAAAGGAGAAAATCCATGCTGTTTTCAACCAAGGAAGCAAAAAATCCTCTTTAGCAGAGGCTGATGTTTGAAGAGTAGTAACTGCATTTTCCTGAGAGGTTAATACTGCCTGCTGGCCATGTTCCTGACAAAGTAGCAACTCCAGCTTACTCAAGAAAAAACCTCAAACTGTGCCAAGATATCAATAATTGCAAAGTGGAGGTAACTAAAGTGAGGGGGGAAGTTTTCCCAGTAGCAATAGTGGGAAGACCAGAGAGATGAAGCAGAGGCTGGGAGAGGGAGCTTGCTGCTCCTTTCCCTGCAGGACTTGGCTGCTCCCATCCCTGACTCCCTGTGGGCAGGGCCCGCCTCGGTGAGCACCCCAGAACTGCTGCAGCCTTCACTGGGGCACCCCAGGCCCACTCCTGCCCTGCTAGGCACCCCCATGGCACAGCAGGACACCTCAGTCATGGCACAGCAAGCTACCACATCCTTTGGAACCTCTGTCCGCTCTCATGTGAGGCAGAGATGCCGCCACTACCATCACCTCTCTCTGCGCTTCAGGATTTCTCAGGAGAGAAAAATCACCTTTTCTACCTGTATAAAAAAGTCATTTCATCTCAAACTCTTCCTTTAAAAGTAAGTGTAATCTTTTTTTAAAATCTGTCTTTGCTTTTCTCATCAAGTTTTATATTCCCTTAACTTCTTTCTACATTCCTCCCAGGCTTTTCTTTAATCTTTTCATCACACAATTTTTTTCCCCCCTCTTATCTGCAACTGCATTTTTCACTTAATTGTTCATCCACCTTGGCCTTTTTTCACCCACCTTTCTACCCATACTGTAGTTACAGCTCCATGATACAGGGCACCAGTGGGCAGTCATTAACTCACCTTTCAATGCTTTGTTTCCCTTCTGTGTCCCTTATGTGTGTTTCCCCCTTTAGTTTTACCCAGCTCTGCAAATATCCATTCGGCATTTCCTCTCAAACTTCATCTGTCTAGTTCTTTATATTACTAAATGAAAACCAAAACAGCTTTTGGTTACCCCTCCATTGCACTCCCTGTCCTACAAAGCATTGGTGTGACATTTCACTGTGCTCACCAGTCAGCTCTGTGCTGGTGGCCTGGGCAGGTGCCTTCAGGAGCAAACTTCTCCCCACCATCCCTTGCAACACAAAGACAATTCTACACTGGCAAGTAAAAGAGCACAAGAAAGCAAAGAAAGGAAAAGCGTATAACAGTGAATATAAAGAACAAAGTGGAAAGGCAAGAAATACAGAGAGGTAACAGGCTCATCAGCAATATTATCCTACAAGTAGGACACATTTCCACCTTAAAGCAAAAACAAACAAAAACTCCCACAAAACCCAAAAGAACCCACATCACCTCAACTACATATGAAAAAGCAAAGCATAAAAAATTCATTGTAGAAATTAATGATTCAAAAACATTTTATATTTTAAAATTTGGTTATAACACTACCAAATATATGTCCTGCCAAGCTACTGCAGTCCCTCAAGCTAATGACAACAGCCAAGAAGTTAAAACCAATCAGCTCTGGCTCTCCTTTTCAGTGCTGTGCAAACTATACACATACACTTCTAAAGAGAGTCTTTTACACCAATTCGTACATTGTCTATGTGGGTAGAGCTTGGGTCATATACTCAGATGCTAACCAAGCTTCCAACATCTAGCAGCTCATACGAGATTCCTATTGTTGAGGCAGGGAAGAGCAATGAAAAACTGAATATTCCATCAAATCAATTAGATAAGTACTCTGGTTTTGCTTCTCTCTACTTCTAATTATCCCAGTCTGCCAATGTTGCCAGTGTCAGCACAGTTTCACATATGAGATCATGATAATTAGCAGCACAAACTTCTGATCTCTGATGTAGGAATTTCCACCAATTAACAAGTTAACAGTTAATTAGGCTTAAACAAAAAAAAAAAAAATCTCATCATCTGGTGCTTGTGCAGCCTGAAATTCTCAATTACACTGTGGTAGTTTAGTTGCAAGGAGCAAGGGAGGTGAGGAGCTGTGAAGCTGGGCAGATTGGGAACTCCAGCATCTGGGAGATGCTGTGAAACAAAAGGCAGATGATGGCATTACAGCTGATAATGATACCACAGAACTAATTTTCCCTTTCCTTAAAGGAAAGCTCCATCCAGGGTTAGCATCCCAGTCATATTCTGTGTTTTGTTATATTTATTAAATCAACATCCATCTAAAGGAACAAGCCATCTGAACCAGCAGCCATGTAAGACAAATCTTCACAACCAGAAGTTATCTAGCTGGAGATACCTCAAAATACCAAGTATCTGTAGTGACATGTTTAGGGTGCTATGCATTTTTGCAGTAGAAGTCAGGGTAGGGCTAAATGAACGCAATGAAAAAGGCTAATTATCAGAAAAAATAAGATGGTTTTGGTTTTACTTATAACTTGAATAGTCACATTTGTCAAATATTCAAAAAAAGGCAATTTTTTTAGTTTGTGAAATCTATCCTCTTTAAAAAAAAAAATAATCAATTACAAGACCACTACTAAGGTGAGTGGAGAAAAACAGCTCCACTCCCAGCTCACATCCAAGTCATAATAAAGGAGACAAAGCAGCAGGCTAAGTCAAACCAGCTTGGGAAACATCTGTTCTCTGTTGGGTTTTAGCAATCTAAAAAGCAAGACAACAACAATGAAGCAAATAGTTTGCTCTAACTAATTATTTCTTCATGAAGCAATCTAGACATGCCTTTCCCTGATAATGACAAGATTTCCTCCAAATTCAGAAGGCTGCCTCTCAGGCACCCTTTCCTTCCCTTTCAGGAGAAATAATGGGTTTACATATTTAGCCTAACTTTGGTAACTCCATAACACAAGCACAATTTCAGTTCACATGCAGATCCTTAGAGCCACCACGCTGACAAACCCTAGCACCATCTGCAAAGGGCCCTCAGCTTCACCAGGACTGTAGTCACCTGTCTGAACTTCTGTCTGTGCTCCTTAAGTCCTCTTGCTGCATTGGTAGAAAGCCTATGAGCACTCCTGCATTTTCAGAGTCTGTTTTGCCAGTGCTATTTTGGCCTTAAACAAGCATAACCCACTCAAAAGAAGAAAAAAAAAAAAAAAAAAAATCAACATGTTCATATCATATGGTATAATTTAATGCCTGTGTTTCTCTCCTTAAATAAAGAGCTAAATATTGCATGATTTACAAGGTACTTCAGGCATAAAGGCTTTGTTCCTTTTTTTCCAACGCCACTCCAACAAATAGGACAAAAAAGGAGGAAAGAGCTCTGCAGGTTACCCTGCTCCATGCCAGCTGCTAACCACCACCCATGAGTGTGGTCTCCCCTCCATAACACCTCCTGACACTCATGTGAGACAAATGAAGATTTCAGGACTCCAGTGTGAGTACACAGAGCTTGGGTTGCAATGAGATCTGCCTGCGGTCACTGCCTAGGGGACGATGCCATAATGAGTTTCTATTACCATAGTTTCATTTTCAAGAGTGGCAAAAGGGTCTGTTTTGCCACAATACAGAGAAATTTATTATTTTTATTTTAGCAAATGCCTTGTTAGCCAATTATAAACTTATAAAAGCTTTCTACTGTAGACTTTTCCAGCTATGACAACACAGAGTATCTTGGTAAGGATCTGAAGTTACACGAATCTGTAAAAGTTTCCAAATATAAGAGCTAGTTCTTTACATGCAAAGTGCTGATCAACTAAAATGTTCATCTCTGGAGGGCCCACAGTACTATGACAGCAGCTATCATGTCCATCCAATCAAAGTGAAAGGCAAGAGAAAATAAGCCCCATAATCTTAGCTCCAAATTAACTTTCAACTTCATTTGGAGGGGAAAAAAATAGGGAAGAACTACTCCCTTAATTACAGACTTTCTTTCTTTCTAATTAACCAGAATAATTGAAGCATGACTTCTTAAAAGCCTCTTGCCTAGCATCTCCCACAGAGGAAGCTTTTTGCTATCTGCCAAACAATATTAAGTCTTGAAAAACTTCTGGCTGGATAATCTGCTGGCTAATACTACTGCACAGGGTACACAGTATCTTTCTTAAAACCCTCATGACTTCAAAAAGTATAATTAAAGTTCTGTTTGTTTTTCAACTCCGATTCTTCCAAACAGAGTAACTAGAGATTGCAAAAGAGAAAAATATCCTCTCTTGATAATTTGAGATTCATAGAAGTACTATTTAAAATCTGCTCTCTTTATGGCTTTTATACATTTTTTTTTTTATATCAAACATTAATGGTAATGACATTATTTAATAAAAGCTTTTTTTTAGGAACACATATTTCAGTCTCAGCATGGTTCTGCATCTTCCTGTTAAGTAAAATGTAATAGTTCCATCCAGTGGCCTTCCCCAGCATTGCAGCACTAAGATTAGAAGGTAAAGTGAAGACATCTTTGCGCCAAACTAATTGCAAAAATGCCCTAGCATCAATGGGAAGGGCAGAAGTGACTTGCTGAACTCACACAGTAAGTGCTTGGTAGCGTACCAGCATGATCAGATCAGTTTTAAAACAGCTTTCTGTTTGTACAACACAGCTGAAAGCAGATTTACCTGGTAACAAGTACTTTGAAATCGTAATGCAAAATAAAATTTTACTTAATTTCTTAGTCTAAAAATTCCTACTTCCATAGTGTGAGATTATAAGTAAACCCGAATGTCAAAATCCTGTCTTCCCTTTTCTAATTTTCATAACATTCAGCATCCAGAGGATCCAATACAGAGCTCACTATGCTAAAAAATACAACAGCACAGACAAAGAGCCTCTCTCCTAGGAGCTCTCAGCATTGTTTATGCCCCCCCAAATGTTTCAGCTGGAAGTGTCAATTCCAGATGTATTGGTCACAGATGACTGGCAGCAACTTCTATAGCACAGATACAACTGGGGAAAAAAAAAAAAATCCAAACATTTTATCATCACTGTGACCCACTGTTCCTCTAGCACTTGGAAAAAAAAAATGAACAGACATGTCAGTGGAGTCCATTTGGCATCTTAAACGACAGGGAAAATGTTTGTCATGTGTGTGCACACACAATGGTCACAGAAAACACCAATGAATTTTGCCAAATTGCCCACAAATTAGGAAGGCAGAGCAGGAGCTGATGATGAGGTTCAGGTAGCACGCTGCACATTTTGGTGTTATGTTAGCAACTTTCACCACTGCATTCATAAATATTAGATTCTGTTAACCCTTCCTGGTGTTCTGGATAACCTTCCTCTGACAGCAACTGTTTCTGCTTGCCCTGTTCCAGGTCATTAAGATCAGTCAAATTCACAAGACAGAGATCTTGACCTTGTCAAATCCAGTCATTCAAAAGACAGCTTCAGTTTGGGAAAAAGCAGAACGTAAGCTGCTATTTTCACTGGCACAGACACAGTGTCTTTGTTATTAAATAAGCATAATGCTCCCCACCCACAACTGGGCTTCTCCATTCCAGCAACCCATATGGTGCCGCTCATCTTTCCTCCCTCTCCTCCCCCCTTTTGTGCTTTTTCAAAATCCACAAGATCCAAGCACAGAATGCATTATGAACAAAGCTTTCTTCACACTCCTCTCTCCATGTAAGCCCTGCCACTAACTTAGAAGCCATTTCCACATTCAAACATCAGCAAAGTTCCCCAGACAGCCTAACCCTGCTCGTGCTCCTGCTTTCATACCAGCAGCTCAACTTGGAGCAGTGACAGCAGCTGCTTGGCTTATAAGGCTGGAAACACTTCTTTTTCAGAAGAGAACCATCAAATGAACAGCACAGTCTGCCCCTGGCTGCTCACTATGTCCCAGAGGCTTGCCACCATCCTAGATTTTACACTAGCGGGTACAGCAGACCAAAGCAAGGAAATATTCACGGCTGCTTAAAGTTCAGTGTAACTTTTTTGGCTTGAGAATCTAGACTTGCCAAGTTCAGCCACTGGGAGGAGTGTATCAGTGCAGGCTGGAGCAGCAGGGAGATGGAGAGAGAGGCTGAACTGCTGAAGGAACAAAATTGTACTACAAAAGCCATTTAAGCTTATTAGGATTTGAACAAAAAACCTATACCTATACCAACAAATCCTTATCAACAATCTGGGGCAGGTGGATTCTTGAAATTCAGAACTGGAGGAAGATCACCTCAGGACCTAAATTGTTCTACCAGTAGCACACCCCTGTAGGAGTAGCTTCCCATGGCCCAAAAGTCCATTTCTTAGTTCATTCCAAACCCCCCAGGGGTCCCACAGCTCTGGGATCCAGGCACCAAGCAGCCTTTGCATTTCTCATCTTTGTGCACTGCATCCCCAGCCCAGTATCTGGGCATTTTACCATCTCACAGCTACCTGTGACAGAAAAATCTCTACCAAGCAGAGTATGAGGCACAGAGATGTTAAAGTCCATCCACAAAGGGCACATGTATTAAAATGCTCAGAGCTGACAAGTCTAAGTGTTTAAGCACCTAGACACAGCCCTGATATTGAGATGGTCAAAAAGCTACAGAGACTTCAGCAATCACTAGTCTGAGCAGGATTTTACCAAATACAGCTGATAGGAACCTCTAGTAAGCGTGTTTGAGCCCTCCAGATGTTAGCTTGCACATCTATTTCTGCAACACTGACCTACAGAAGTGAACCCTTACCTATAACCATGGAGCTGTCTCTGAAACAAGGCACATAAACACTTCAAAAGCTTAAAAAGCATGAAGCCTTTAAACACAAAGCAGGGGGAAGAAAGAAAGGGGACACACAGACTTGTTCAATGCTACCACTATCACTGGATGCAATTCAATAAAAATGAACTAAACATTGCACTAAACTGGAAACAGGGATTGAAGCCGATTATTTCCTAACATGAAAAAGCCCCAAGCCATAAAGCTTACTATCTTTACTCAGTCTCACAGCCCAATAAATATTTTCAAAATCCTCTTTATGTTAAGCACAACAGCTCCCATAGGCCTAAGCCAAAGAGTCTGCCTGAAGCAGCACCCTGTGAGGAGAGTAATTTTTGGTGCACATGAGTAATACAGGGGAAGTAAACTCTGGGCTCCAGTTGACAAGATGGTGAACTTCAACCAAGCTTGAAGCTTCACCAGCTACGATGTTGCCAATAAATGTTTATGGTTTCATTTTATATTTAGCTTTGTACATTTTGGTAAATGCATAGCTTATCCAAAGGCTTCCAAATATTATATTTATGGATAAATCAGTAATGACTTGGCTCTGTAAGGCAAAAAGCTGGATTTATCAGGCAATGAGCTTCACACAGGAAGGTACCATCATATCCAGGGCAGAACAGGTATTCCAAGATGCTCTTGGAATTCAGTGGGTTGAGTAGTTAACCTTTCTGTAACAAGCACCATAATTTAATTTGTTGCCTTGGATTAAAAACAAAATCCTCCTGTCAACATCATGAAAAGAATTTTTGTAACAAATACCTCCTCTGTAGTCAGGATTTCTTCTAGACAGTTGCTCTAGTTATGACACTGAAAATTAATTTCTATTCATATTGATGCTTTGTGTTCACTCCTTAATTGTTTGATTTAACTAGTTCAGAGAAATTACATGTTCCACAAATAATTTTTCACCTTCTTATCAAAACCTGAGTGATCAGCCTACAAATAATTAGAAATTGGCAGTGTCCTGTACTCTAAATATATTGACATATAAATATCTACAAATTCATAACCTACTTGAATTGGGGAGCACTCATTTTTATTCCCTTAGAAAATGTCAAATTCTAGATTATTCTATTCTTTAAACAAATATGACTTAACTAGTGTTAATAAATCCGAACAATAGTACACCAAAGACTATTACTTTAACCTGAGTTTAACCTCTCCACATCATATAAGCAAGCACTAAAATTTGGATATAAAAGTCCAAAATTTAATGTTTTGTACCTAAAAAGAAACTAAAAAAAGTGACCATCCTGACAGTGTCTTGGATGTCTCAGACTTGGCACTCTGAAAAGAGAGGGGATATTTCATCTTGATCTCATTCTTCCTTTATTGCTAGCTTGTAAAAACAGATAAAACTTGCACAGCTCAAGGGTGTTGTGAAGGTAAATTAATTATTTTGAGAGAAGCTATTCAGATATTACAGTGATGAGTATCATGAAAAGCCCCTGAGGAAAAGAATCATTTTGACTTCATGGTAAGGGTCTGAATAAAATGCAGGAAATGAGGCCTGAGGCCACATGTTGTACAAAATAGCAAACATCTGTTCATTAAACAAATTCTGTCCATCCACAAACCTGAATAAGGCAAGAATAGTTTGGAACAAAAATAGCATGGGATAACATAATTAAGGATTACTGTACAGCATACAACTGGAGGCAAACTTCTGTTGCAAGACTCATTAACACACTCAGACTACAAACTCCTCATTTTTCTGTGAATAATATTTTTACTGCATGCAACATCCTTGTTTACTTCTTCAGAATTAAAACCAAATTCCACTTCTTTCACAACCAGTTTGCCTACTTATAAATGTTTGAAACTCATATACAATATAAACCAGACCTATTCCCCTTGAGCTGGGGGAGTAAATGGTAGCAGTTCTTAGCCTGTGGGTTTTCAGGGATAGAATTGGCCAGAACAATTTCACACACTCACTGACAAAGAGAATCAAGAGCACAGAGCATCACTGTGGGCTCTGGAAGCCAACATGCTCTTCTGGCTACAGACTTGTCAAACTACTCAACTCCCCCAGATAGACAGCCTTCTACCACAAATCCGTATTGGTCCTTAGTTGTTTTTTCCCTCCTTCTCAAATCTCAGTTTTCCAACTCTCTGCTTCCTATTAAAAGTTCAGGATCCCCTTCCAGTCTAACTCCATCCCACTCTTTTGACCCATACCACCTAGTTCTCCTGTGAGATCCTGAGTTCCCTCTCCTGCATTCCTCAGGCTAGACACCTTATAGCCATCATTTTAACCTCCAGCAATATCTGTTCTTTTTTCCTAGGCACCACCTCATTTTTGGTGCTTGCTCTGAGGATCAACACTCCAACCCTCAGCTACTCAAGGGTTTCCATTTATCCATGTTGAAATCAAGGCACATTTCCAGTTTTCTCCCCCAAGTCCTATGCCTGCATTACACCTCCTTATCCCAGGTATCTGACCATGCCATCTGGCTGCCACTGTTTATGTATATGTAGGATCTAATTCAGAGTCCATTACAAATTCCTTTCCAACTCAGCCTTCCTTCTCCTTTCTCTAGATCTGTTTCCTGTAGTCTGTATTTATATGGAGATCTCACACACTGTGAGGTGGTTAAAGATAAACATTTTCCACCTAAGTACTGAGGTCAACTATTAGCTCACTACCTTCAATATTTAACAAAATATTTAACTTCATCTCTGAACTAAAAAAAGAACAGGAAAAAAAATGTCTCCCCTCCCAAACATTTAAAGATACAAAACTAAGCTAAGAAGTGAAGCTTCCACAATGGAAATATGTTCAAATGCATGGGACTGTTTTACCGCTACATAGAAAACCTGAATTTTACTGATAGTTTTCAGTGGGCAAACACAGACCATGAAGTGACATTATCCCAAATGTAGCTGGAAACAGAGCAGTAGAATGCACAATACTTCATCATTTCATGATGCTAAACCAGGCCTCAGAAGGAAGATGCTGTTGCAAAAACAATGCTGCAGCATCTCCTCACATGTGCATTGCTTTCACTGAACACCTGACCTTGTGAAAGGTGTCTCAAGCAGGTCATGGGAACACCCAGCCCAGGTGAGAGGACTGTGCACTGCCTGAATATGCACAGGCACAAAACACTGTGCCAGGAGCTTCTGCTAAAGGACACAGCTCAGTGCTAAAAGCTGGTGGGAGCAGGGGGAAGCAGGTTTTGAACTTAGCAGGCAGTGGGAAGGTCCTGGGAGGTCACAGCCCCACACGCCCTCCCTCTGACCACGCTTCACTTCCTCAATACCTAAAGCCCATTTTCCAAGTGAAACACCTCATCCCTTCAGGTGGAAAAGCCTCAAGAATCCACTCCAGGAGACAGCTATGCCTTCTCCATGCCCCTGCCTGGGGCAGAGGGAAATTCCTGCTGCTCATCACTGTCGTACAGCTGTAACAGCCAACAGCTCCCACACGGAGCCCTGGGGAAAACCAAAGCTCCTGCAGGAGCTCCAGACAGTGCAGCAGAGGAGTGTTGATAGGGCATATCAATGCCAGCTGCTGTACTGCAGAGGCAATAGCAAGCACTACCTCCAGGAAACTCCTCCAGCTCTTCCTGTGGATTCCTGAATTTCACAGGACTTAATTCATGGTAGGCATGACCAAATCAGATTAATATCGTGTTTCAGCGCATTCTAGCATCTTGCAAACAGACTTTACACCTTTTAAAACAGGAACCTGAATAATTTAGAAGTTCTTTAAAGCATAACTTGGTTCAGAAAACCAAGTCAAAGACAGTAGGATTTTACATTCTGCAGCTCATGCAATCAAGTCAGCTGTTTCTCTCTTCAATTTATATGAAGAATTTAGTTTTTCAACTCAGATACATTAGTCTCACATTTCTTTTCAGGTTCTCAAGCCAAAACTTTGTAAAGTACTGTTCTGTACCTATGGAAACCTACAGCTTCAAGTGACCAAGTATTTTTGGTCAGGCATTTAACAGGATAGTGTGAAATCCAGGCAGAGAGAGAGAAGTTTCAATAAGAGAAATTAAAAAGAAAGACTGGGCTCACACTTGTACTCAAAGTTCACAGAGACTTCTTTTATCGCACAATTAGTCCCCCTGAAAAACCTGAACCTCAGTTTATATAGCAAGTTTTTACAGCAAGCACCTTAATTTTCCTAACCCCAGACTTTGGTGGGTTTGGCCTTTTCCTCCCCTTCCTTGAGAAGTATTCCTTTTAAAAAAAAACTGGCTGAGAAGGCTGTCCTAATTAATATTCAGTTCAGTGATTAAGCACTCTCCCAAGTGACCTATATGTGTAATAGCATCAAGTACCACCTGCTCAAACTGTTGTTTTGCAGCAAAATATTAATCCCTTGTACCTTCTGTTACCAAGCTTGGATGCCATCTGAAACTCAAACAGGAACGATTCATTGCAGATGCTTTGTAAACTCACTGAAATTTATACAAAAATGTAGCAATTATGGACAAATAATTTGAAATAATGCCGTGCAAAAGGCAGGTTGCAGAATTTTACATAATTGCTCCCATGTGAAGTTCATTTCGTATTATGTGCTGTATAAAGTACACAATTTTTAAATGGAAAATAATTTTTTCAGTTTTTTTTTTTAAGTACACATTGCATAGTTTCTGCAAACAAGTGTAAGGAATGTAGTTCACTCCAATTGTTTGTGTTGTTCTAAAAGGTGGCAAGAAAATATTTCATAAAAACCTACCGTTTCAAGACTGCTGGTATGGAAAGATGCACTTCACACATTTGAATTGGGTAGCTAGAACAAAATACATTAATTACTATGGCATTTTTTCTATATGCACTGGGGGTAGAAAAACCATTATATTTCTGCCAACATTACACCTCTCATGCAAGCAAAATTGCACACTTCAGGCATGTTTGTGCTCTTGATGGCACACAAGTGGAAGGCAGAAAAGAAACAGATTCAGATAATTGGCAGCTCAACAAATCCAAAGGTCAACATCTGACTTCACTGACTGTCTTTCTATTTCACACAAGTGTTTATTTAAAAAAAAAAATATATATATCTTCACATGCTTTCTGTCTTTTGTCTACATATCTAAGAGACCTCTAGACCTCAGCTTCAGTAAATGTTGGTAAGCGACAGATCGTACAGAAGATCTGAAGGCAGGAAGTGAAGCAGTTACAAGTACAAAGGAAATTTTGCAAGCAACCTAAGGAGTTCATAATGTAGAGAAAAAAATACTATAACTTCTTTGAAAGTATTCTCAATGTATTCCTAAATATTTGTGCAACAACAAAGCCTTCTGTTGTCCTGTGTAAGCTGGGGGTCAAACAGAGGTAAATTAACTGTACATAAATTATACAGAAACAGAATTTTAAAGACCTCAAGTTCAGTATTTAGAGACTGAAAAAATTAGCAGCATAAAGCAACATATTCTACAGTAAGAGAATATTTATTGCAATTAAAAAATAAATTTAAAAATAATCCAACCTTTGAAATAGTACCATCGTAAGATGACTCTTAGTATAATGAGAGGGGGCTAACAGGGCCCAAAAAGACACCCAGACTATCCAGGGGAACTTGCAAGTGGGCTCAGTTTTGGGCTTAGCACTGCCAACAGCACCACTGTACCACAATACAGAAGACAGGCCTCTAAAACCTGAGCCAATACCACTTCAATTTCTCATTTCTCCTTTATAAAATGTGTTGCACTGCACTTTGCCACCTTATAGGACAAAACCTTAAATGTTTTCGATGGATTCTGGCATTACAGCAATGCATGCAGTGTAAGCACCTGAGCCTTGATGTATAAATGCCATATACAGAGGATATGCTTTTTTACAGCTTTATCTCTTAACAGCTAACCTTTGGGAATTGCTGATGAAAGCCAAACACCAAAATCTTGAAAAGCAGAACACAAAAAAAGCAAAGATTCTATGAGTGCCTTAACTAACATTATCCTCCCACCATCCAACTAATGCATATTGACTCGTGTGTTCATAGGGCTCTAAATTTATGTGACTTTTATAGAGGAAAATTGCAGGCTGGTTGCAAAACACATGCAAAATAAAACTGCCCAACAGATTTTTGGAGCCACACATTCAAATACATTCTTACCATTTTGAATAGAAGCAACTGAATCAAATTAATGAGATGTATAAAGACTTCTTTTTGAAAGACATAAATGGGAATTGCATAGACAGCTCTCAAAGGTTAATTGCAGCTGAATCCTTAACTATTTTGCCTTTCCTGAGCTGTGAATGGTGGTGACTGTACATTTCCACAAACTAAATGTATAAGGAAAACAAAGGCTCTCCCCTGCCAACATGGCAGAGATGACTGATGGGGTGAATTCTCCTAGCCATCCCCACTCTCTGCTGAGCAAACAGACAAACAGCTCATTAAACAACTCTCACATTTACACTTTTGCTTATAACTTGAGTATTCAAGGTAAATCATGCCAGCTTCAGTTCAGCTAAACAGTATATTTTAAATCATGAAGGTTGAGACAATAAGATCCCTTACTACCCACAGTAATTCCAGCAGAAGGGACAGTGAGACCCAAATTTGTTCCAAGATTCACTAAAACATTAATTTTAGGAGTGTATTTCCTGTCATCTCAAAATGGACTCATTTTTGTAGATTTCTTTTTTTGCCCCTGAATAATAGCAATATCCTCCAGCTACATAAATAGTAGACATTCTGATTTCTGTACTAATAGCTAGGCAAGCTTATTTTCCAAGTAAATAACACCACAGTATTTGAAGTGAAAATGAGAAAGGTTTGATCTGAAGAAGCCTCCAAACAAATTACTATTAAAATATACTTTGCCAGTTGTTTACCAATGTGGACTGAAACTAAAGTCTAAGAGAAATAGAAGTATGTATTAACTATTTAGTCAATGGGTTAAAATTAATCTTCTTCTCGAGATACGTAAAATATGTACTCTGAACTTTCAAACTTATTTTAGTAAAAACTAGAACTTGCAAAGTACATATTTGATAGAACAAGATGAAAAGAGATGAAAAAGAAAAAGATCAGTTCTTATGTATTAGTTCATGCTGCTGCATTCTTTGGAGTTTTGTCTGAAAAGCTTGTTACAACTCATTAGCCATCTACTAGTTTTTGTGAATACTAATTCAAGCAAAAGGCTTTTCTTTCAATTAAATTTTCCTTTCTCTGTGCATTTCAGAGAGCCAAAATACAAGTAGTTCAGTTTTCAAATAAAATTGGATGCTAGAATGGGAGTTCTGGAATATCTTGCCAACGCTGATAACAAGTCAGGTCTGTTAAAATATTTCTAGTAGCTCACCAGTTGTCACCCAAGTGTATGAAACCCATGGCAGCTAATTAAAAGGGTATTACCTTATTCCTGTCCAATGCAGTTATTTATATATTTGCATTATCCACTAGGCACAGGCCTATCTTAGGGATAGCACTAAATATATCAGACTATACAACCGATTTTACCATTCAAAAGTACAATTTTGCTATGTTCATGTTTCAGTTTTAGCAATGACTGTGGTAGAAGTATTTTCTGTGATTGAGTCTGTTCTACTGCTAGTGTCAACCTTTCCCATCCAGTAGTGAAATCTGAGCAAAACACGCAGTAATGAAGTAGGAAAAAGGCTTTTCCTCACTCTCTGGCTTTTGTGGAATGCTGCAAACATTTTAGGAAAGTGGTGTCATAAGAGAATTACCCAAATGCAACCTGACACTACAGAGCTGTATCAAGCCCAGCTGTGACTGACTTGAAAAAAAGCTGAAACTTCTTCAAAGCAATCTACGTTAGGAGGGGAAAAAGAAAAAAAAAAACAGTGACAGTCACTATCTGCTGTGTAGATATTACAAACATCATGTAGGAGACAAGCTTAGAAGCACTGAAGAATGGTCTCTTCCCTACAGTTAATGCCTGACAGCTTTCTCTCTACCTTAAACCAAAGCATAGATTGCATCTATAGGATATATAGAGCTTCACAAAGATGGATACACTAATATTCCTTCTATTCCTAGTGTCTCACAATAAAGACTACAAAGTTTAGATATGTATACTTCACATAATATTTTCTTGCATGAAAAATATATCCAATAAGTGGGCTTGAATTAAAAAAAAAAATAAAAGAATATATATATATGTAAAATAATTTCCCTGCAAAAAAGATCCAACACCTCAGGAATGCTCACCCTACCACAGGGCACATGCTTTAGTGTCACTGACATGGGTCAACCACAAAGCTGGTTGCCTTATTTCATCTATAAGCCTGTAATTTGAATTCATTTTATGCTGATAAATCCTAAGTCTTAATATGCTAAATCACATACATTAAATGCAAGAGAAGTCACTGTGACAAGCTATCAAAATTCTTTCAAATCAAGGCCACAAATGTAACCCCCATTTTCATACTGTAATAATTTTATAGTGACTCTAAGTGACTATTAACTCAGTGAAGTCAACAAAAAGACTCAGCTTAACTTCATGGGATGTTTCCATACCTGACAGAATAGCTAGGATCTTTCAATTAAAGTAGTTATCCCTTACTCCTCCCTTTTGTAAAGATAGGTCTTGAAAAGAAAGATGACCCAGTCAGTCACTCAGTCTCGTGACTACACTCTAAATAAAAGCGATGAAGTTCAACTTACAGAAAACTTACAGAAAAAGATTTTGGCAAGAAAACTTTTTTTTTTTGAGTTTTCCCTCCAGTTCTTCACCTCTTTGTTACACACCATTTTCGTAACACTCTGTACTTTCCAAGCACTTGAACACATAATTATGACAAAAACTAAGGTAAAACAAAGATGTGTTCAGCACTGCTTTTTCCACCAGAAACACACCAGACCACAAAGAGGAGAACTAATTTCAGGACAGGTATATTCACCCAGTAACCCACAGTATTAGATGGCACCTGCCAGTTAATAGGTCCTCCCTTCCTGCCTTATTACAACACCACATTCACTTACTGAAGTCCACATCCTAATTCAGTAACTGAAGACACCAAATAATGCATCACCTTTCCTTGCTTACAATCACTTTTCATTTTCCAAATTGTCTGGACCACTTGCTGTCAAGTGAATGCTGATCTTTTCTGTTTTCCATCTTTCTGCAAAGGAAGCAAAAAAACTCCAACTTCCTCCAACATTAGGAGGAACCAGTGCATCATAACATTGAGTACTCAGCTGCTACAGATCACTTTTGCATTCATCCCTCAATTATCAAGTGCCAGGAGAAAAGTATTTGCCTGAAACAGTAGAACTAATTCAAACCAGCATAAGCCATTTTACAATCAATTAGCCTGCACAGTTGGATTTATGTAGCTATTTCTCTCAAGGCTTCTAAACATTTCCCCATCACTTCAATCTGAACACCTGCCACCTACAAAATCCACAACTGAGCAGTGCAGGGGTCCCAGAGCCACATTCACTGCATGACTATTACAGGCCAGCCACCCATTCAGAGGTACCGAGCTGTGCTCATCATTTTTACTACTAGTAACACAATTTGGTTTGACTTCACTGTCTCCAGAGCAGGTCAAAGCAGATGCTGTATAAACTTCCCAGCACTGAAGGTGATCTTCAGAGGACCTGTTTTTAAGTTGCAAAGTATTTTGATCACAACACACACTAAATGGAACAAGTTTTATCATTCCTAAAGAAGCCCTTGAACATCAGTCACTACAGCCATAAAGACCCATTTTCTACTTTAATCTAAAATTCCAGGTAATTCACATATTAGAAGTGCATTAAAATGCTCTTAACCTGATTGGATTTTTAAAGGGGATGAAAGGTGAATAAATGGGTAAAACGTGTCACAGAGAAGTCTGAAAATTGAAATTCAGATTTTTTAATTATTTATAGAAAGTAGCATCGCAAATAAGTTGAGTAGCATCTCTAACTTGAAAAATTAATCTTGTTGGCAATTTTCACGACTCAAGTCCAAGCCTACATTTCCATCAAAGCTACTTCTCATACAAACTTCCCACAGCTCTGATGCTAAACAAAAGGCCACATCTCACAAAAAACATTGTCCTTTCGTTTGGCATTAAGAGTTGGATACAGATCCTTCATGGGGAAAGAGGTCCCCCACGTTACAACCAAGGCCAGAGGATACCTCACAGCACAGCCACCAAAAGAGCAAACCCCAAGAGCTATCAGGCCACTGGGGAAGACAAATGCCCTAAAAATCCTTGAGGGTTTATATCAGGTGCAACAGTTTCTAGTAGAGACTTCAGGGCCTCCACTTGCACTGCTGCTGAAAATTAAGAACAAGTACTACAAGAAATTATTTCAATCTTTTTCAAAAACTGGATCTTTCTAGTTTCTGAAATAATATTTATGTAACACCTCTCTAGGAAAACATTTTCAAGCAACTTACTACCTAAAAATACCATTATTTGTTTAAAGAAAAAACAAGCCTTACTTAAAATGTACTGTGTAACACTGTACTTAGTTTTTATTGAGAAAAAACATTGTAAGGCTCTTTATCTGGAAAAGTAGGCACAAAAAACAAGTTCTGCATTTTGCTCCCAAGACTCGTAAAGCCTTTCTTTGCAAAAATGATCCATTTATAAAAGCCTGTGTTAATTTTTTCATCAAGTAATACAATAAACTCTCTATAAGCTATGTTCAAATGCAAGTACAATCAGGTCCTTTGGATATTTAACATTTTTCTTTAAGTTCACTACAGCCAGATTCTGAATTGATCATATATGAGTCATTTTCCATTTGTTTCTGCCATCAGCTCCAGGCACATAAGAGCATATTATAACTACTAAAACAAGCTTTACATAGCACAAGACATCAGTAGATAATGCACGGAGAGAGAATAACTGGGAAAATAATGCAAGATATGTGATGTATGGATTCAATGCTCCTCAATAATAGTTTTTGTTCTACTCAAAGACAAGAAACTCCACTGGATTGCTTTATTGTGGACCTGGATGTATAAAAGACCATTTTATACTGTATTTCAAACAGAAAGGAAGTATCTATAGACACATATCCACAGCAAGAAAGAGAGGACACCCAAGGGAAATGCTTTAGAAATGAACATATCAGCTAGTGCAACACGCTAAGTAAAAGCTGAGTTAAATAAACGGATTTTCAATATTTGTGGCTAGAGGCTTCTGAATTAGAATACCTCAGTAATTAGCTCAGATGAAATTTAATTACTCATAGAATTACCACTGTCTTCATTAGTAACTGGCCCTTTGGTATGGATTATCACATAAATCTTTTTCCATACCATCTCTAATTGAAAGTAAACAAACCAAAGGCTGGTGTAAACCCAGTCAACATACACAAATTAAGCCAGTATTTATGCTAGATCTTATTCTCTCTGAACTCCAATACCCATTTAGAGTGCCTAATAAAGAATCAAATGCGACAGTAATGCTTAGCTGGTCCCCTGCCAAAACACTTGATGGCGAGTCCCTGCCTAACTTAAGGATATAAATTGATATAGCAGATCCTCCAGCTCCAAACCTGAGGCAGCTACTTGGCCCTCATCGCAAGCTTTGTGTTATGAATTAAACATCAAGACACATTTTTGAGACGTGCATGTGAGCGAGAGAGCTAAGGAAGCTCCAGGGTGGCGAGGGGAGCAGTGGTGCCACGGGATGCAAGGTGTCCCACTGCCCTACAGTGCCAGCAGCCCCGTGCTATCCCAAGGGAAAGCCCATGCACAGGGAGATGTCCTGTTGGGGAGGTGGTCACGCTGGCAGCTGCAGCAGGAGCTAAGCCACTGCCAAACAGCCTCAGTCTCCTCAGGGAGAGGAGCTTCAGACTGCTGAGAGATGGATGCTGCTGTACTCAGGCAAAAAATCTTCAGTAGTCTTGCACCTCTCCGTTCCCCCAAAACAAGCACAAAACCCACACAGGGAAGAAAGGAGGGGAGTCCCATGCAATGGCTGGAGATGCCAGGTACAGGGAGCAACAGTGACATCCCAGTCTTAGGTGCCACAGAAGGCAGCCAGCAAGGTGCTCCTGCTCCAGGACATGGTTCTAACATCCAAGGCCAGGAGTCACTACTTTCAGACTGATTTGGTTTGAGGGCCTGGGGAGAAACAAATGCTGTGCCTTATTCACAACTTGGCCAAGTTGCTAAAACAGCAACTTAGGCAATGGCATTGCCCCAGGCTCTGTTAATACTGTGCATTCAGGAGACAGGACACAGCATTTGGTATCCCAGAAACACAAAATCATTTCTAGCACTCTAACTTCCTTAAGAAACAAACACATTTTCATACCCTTCTATTGAAATAATATGCATCCTGCCCACTGCATCCTACACATTGCACATTAATGAAGGAAGACAGACACATAAAAAATTTACCTTAAGATTATTTAAATAATGAAATTCTTCCTGTTCCTGGATCTATCAATACCACTTATAGCATCTGTGCAATGCAATAAAATGAACAGTGTTTTTTTATATGTGGGATGTCTCAGCATGATACAAGGAGAAGTTCCCCTGAAGAGGGGGCCTGCAGCCAGTCTCAAAATAGAGCCATAGAATGGTTTGGGTTGAAGGAGCCTTGAAGATCATCCAGTTCCAACCCCCCTGCCATGGGGGGGACACCTTTCACTAGACCAGGTTGCTCAGAGCCCACCCAGCCTGGCCTTGAACACTTCCAGGAATGGGGCATCAATGATTTCTCTTGGGAATTTATGTCACTACTTATTTCAGTTTATAACCCAGACATTACTCTTAAGGCAAACCATACTACAATAGTTACAGAATTCCTTTTGCCCTCTAAAGAAAGGAAAATCCCCGAGCAGTTCCTTGTACATCACGGAGGAATGATGTATAATGGCATGATTTTAGCACAACACACTGGTTGCCTCCATCCACATGGAAGTAAAACTTGTGTACTTCCACAAGAAGCTTCTAAGATGTGAGAAAAAAGTTTTAAAATACCCATCACCATCCTTTATATGTATTCCTACTACAAATCTGACTAACTTATGTCTTGATTTACTTACAAAGTACTTGCAGCTTCCTTTGATATTAATTTGATTTCTTTTCTGCCTCCTCATCCTTGGAGGAAAGTCATTATTACCTCTCAACAAGCTAAGCTAACCTAATACAAGTGCTCTAATGGAAATATCTGTTTTAACCTGTGACAGTTATTACTGTGAAAACAAGAAGAATTAGAACCATTTGTTTTCATGCTTTTACAGTGAGAGGAGACTGCTGCCTTCAGCAAGCTTGTAAAGCATCCTCACTGAAATGCTTTCTGGATTTTTCTGTGGAGTTTAATTAGAATGCATTATTTCCCAGCACCACCTCAGCAAGAGCCACATCTTCTAACACTTGCTTAGTAACATTTTCACAGTATTAATGTATTTAGATGATCTGTATCCAGGTTAAGCAAAAAAATCACACTCTGGAAGTTCCATACACTATAAAATCCAGACTCTGTTGAAGAAGTGTGTGCTAGAAGCTAAGAATTTTATGGTGATTCTAGAAGTGTTCCATGTGTCAGATCTAGAAAACACTGAGGAATATGCAGAGTTTCTTCTTTTTAAGAGGAAAAAGAATTCAAACATACACAAACTGTTATCAGAAAGTCACAGGCCTTTTCAGTGGCTGGCCTTGTAAAGGAAAAAGGACTCTATTAGACAGGATTCAAAAATGGTAATATTTATGAGCCAGCTGGGGTGGACAACATAAATCACTACTTCCCCTCAAAGCTGATGTGAAGAAAGACTGTGCACAACAGAGGGCCCAAAAGTGGTCAAATGCTTTGCTATGGAAATATAATCTTATCAGAATTGTAGCCAATTTTAGGCTACGCATTTAGGCTCTATTAATAAAAGTGTAGCTGTCCATCTTATTTGAGGGCTTACAAAGTTAAATCTTGCAGGTGCTCACTTACACATGGCCTTTGTGCACAACACCCTTCATCACATTCACCCTGCGTGCCACTCATTTTCAGCTTGAAAACAGTAATGACATTAGCTCTTTAGAAGGGTTTAGGTGAAGGAAAGCAGAATTTCTCAGATAAAAATATAGCACAACAAATAAAGTAGACAAAATGATAAAGCAATTTTCCATAGAAGAAATAGATGCACCAACTGCACACAAGTGCTCATGACTGTTGAAGGCAGATTTAATACTTATACTATTAAAAACAGAAACAACACAAAGTCACATGCAATAAATAGAGAAGATAAGAGACCTTTTGCATACAATTTAATTTTTTTGACTCGTGGTTGTAAAGCTTTTTTTGACCAAGCTAAAATTCCATCAGATAGGGTGCCAATTTGGCCAAATATTCATGGCTTCAGAGATTTGAACCGAGCTAGAGCACAAAACTTGCCTGTTTTGCTGAACGGGGGAAGGCTGTATGTGCCATGAATTCAGAATGTCTAAGCACATTGGAAGCTAAAACAAAGGATTCCTCACAACAAACACCTTACCCCACACACAGGGTCTATAAAGACAACAATTTGGAGGGGTGGGGGATTCTAAAGCTTCCACTGCATTTCAAGTTGGAGATAATGACAGTGACCTGCCAGATGAAATTAGCAGTTTCACAGGAAGCCTGTCACACTTGTGTTTATTTTTCTTAACAAACACGTATGAGCCCATGCTGTGTACCGTGGCACTTCAAGCACAGCATCTGCCTCCTGATTTGTACAAGAATGAACATATTTGTTAAGCTCATTCTCCCGTTGATGGACAGCCCAGTGAAACAATCACAGTTTGCCTGTCACACACATGCATAAATTAATATGCAAAATTACATTTAGAATTGCAAATGCCCTCCCCCTCATATTTTTAAGATAGTCTCGAGAGCAATAATAATTCTACATCTCCCAAATATTTGTATTGCAGAGGTGTCTGTACATGTTCCTGGGCTGCCTCTGTTAACTGAGCCTGCTTTGAGCAGATGACCTTTACAACCCCAGCCATTCTGAGAACACCTGACAACTTCCTATACACTGCTCAACATCATCTTTGCTGCTTCAACTGAGATTTTAAGGAAAAAAAAAACAAACCACAGTGAAATGACTTTACACAAGACACTTGAACCTTTAGACTCAAGTGGACAGTGCTAGGTATAAACATTGTGGGACCTGAAGCTCCATGTTTCTCAAAGTTCTCCTGGGAACTTTATGGTAGTTGAAAGCAAAACATCTGAAAGTTTTATAGCATGTGATTTATGAGCCTTACCAGTGAAGACAAATTTTCAAAGTGCACTTCACTAACAGATCCCTCACGTAAATGGGATTACTCATTCGTTTCAAATTAATAAATAATAAAATCTTGCAGCAAATCAAACCAGCAGGAAAGTGCTTGGCACATACACATATGTATCTGCAATCTTACAATATACATGAAAAAGAATTGCCCTAGGCTACTTCTCTATAATAGAGAAATATCACAGGATTTATTACTGGCAATGATCAATGCCAGAGTTTTTTAAAGAAACAGACTGCAGATAGATCATAAAGAGCATGGCATGCTTTGGACTAACTATGCAACACAGTATTTCTTTTCAGAAAATAAAACTTCAGTTTTTCTCAATAAGGTTTTGCTTTTAACTTATATGGCTGAATCATTTCTGTATTATTTGCCTGAGCTTAGCAACTAGAACAACAACAACAACAATCTATCACATGGTATTATCCCCTACTTTTAACACAGACTGAGAAAACTGAAAATATTCACTTTCACAGTGATAGGTTAAAACAGATAAGAAATAACCTGAATTTTCTATTACATATTAGAATAATGGAAACTACATTCTTCCCCATGTATTTTTAATGATATGACCCTACAACTATGAAGCATAAGCACAAAGCAGTGAAACATCATTTAGCAAGATGAGAAAGCTGTGACTTATTTTTTCTGATCCAGAAATGAGCTGTCAAAGTTAAATTGTTATGTAATTAATTGTGCATTTGCTGGCAATTTTTAAACTGTGAATGAAAGACTTCTGAAATTGCAAATCACTGAACACTTTCATCTAATACAAGAGATAATTCTTTGAAGACCACTTTCCCTGAACTGAGTGTTAATGACAACTTCCTCACTTTAATAAAATGTCACCCAATAAGTATAACCAAACAATTTTCTTTTCTAAAAAAATAGTATTTCTTAGACAGCCCTCACTGGATGGATTCCAGAACTGGTGTTGAGGTACAGAAAGTTTCAATACCTCCAGACAGTTCAACCACAGGGTGAGCACTGAAATGGCCTACTTAGTTCTAGGCACAAATTGCAATTAACTGATTTACATGCAAGGCACTGCATAGGACACTCTGCCTTCATATTCCTACTGACCTGCAGTTAAATAGTCTTTGGTTGCTCTCAATTTTCTTCAAAGCAGAGCTAGAAGGGCTAACTGATGATCTTTTATCTTTGCTTCTCTCGTCATGCCAAGGATGCCACTTTCCACTTCTCCCTCTCTCTGCCCCTTCTTTATCCTCACATGATTCAGTAGTTACTGACCATCACTTGTTCTGATACATTTTCACAGTTTTCCCCAGATTTTCTCTTTTGGAAGCTGAGATTTGATGTCCCAACTACCAAGAGTAAAGTCAACTTGAGATGACTTTTACTGGCTTTCTTTCAGGGAAGATTTGCCATTCCAAAACCTTTGCTGGGATTTATTTCTTGGAGAAGTGAGGATCTCAACACAGAGAAGCAAGTGGTAGCAGGAAAAAAAATTAGTATCTGTTCCCAAACATCAACCTGCCAGCACAGGAGCTGAAAGATGGGAAAAGGTTGCATTTGTAGGAAAGTAGCCATTAATGCTGGAACCCAGGCTTGGCATCCTCACTCTAATAAATCTTTCACAGCACTTGTTTATGGAGGGCTTTGTTTTTAAAAAGGCTAAAATTACTTTGCTGCTGGGTTTGTTTGGATCTTTTTAAATTTTGTTGTTGTTGAAAGAAATGAACCCCAAACAGAAGCTGAACAATAAATGAAAACTTGATTAAAAGCAAATATATTTCAGCTACTCAAGATATCAAAAAAAGCCTGTTTGAACTATGATCTTCCTGCAATATCCTTTTAGATGTTAATTTCAAGTCACCAAGATCTGAGAGTTAATAGTTATGGTAACTTTTACAAATAAGTGTATAAAAAAAGGGACAAAAAGACAACTGAATCCTGAAATACTTTCATTTAAAATGCAACATAAATAAAACTCCAAGCTCTATCTCAATAAATATACATTAGGACACTTAGTACTTGTACATGTTCCAGGATAAAGTGTTTTATACTACATGCATTGTATCATTCTCCTTTCTGCCAATTTTTATTATTTTTCATGAAGCTTACTACCACAGTGACTGCCAAGAACATTTTTGAAGCCTCATACATTCTGTTAAAACATCAAGAACACCATATTTTCCAAAATGAAAGACTTTAAATTATATAAAGTGAAAGATTTTAAATTGTATCAAGTGGTGGTTTTATTCATATCCTGTCATCCAATAAGTAAATTTGCTTTTTGGAAAGGAAAATAAAAATTGCGTTTGAGTTTAGTGCTAGGATAATTATTAATTCCTACACAATGGGAAGTGAGTCCTGGTCCATCTGGAAGAAAAGTTGCCACAGCAGCACCACCAATCATCTGCATCATCAAAGCTTGTTTCCAGGTGATGATACCTGAGGTTCTCAATTACACACACATTCATTAGAAAGTTCTCATCATTCAAAACTAAAGCTTCTTGTAAAGCCATTCTCGAGGATTTAACCTGTTGCATATTGTAAATACTGAAATTTCTACCTAAAACAAACCAACCACACAAAGCACACACCTGATCTCAGAAGCATTCTTCCTATATAGTTATTTATGGCCAATAAATAGCAGGATGTTAAAAAATTTTCAACATCTTGAACTGCATTAGGCCACTAAGTCAAGTGTTCAGCATTGAGATTGTCTCAGTTTCTCTTAATTTTCCATGTCATAGAAATATAACATCTACTTTTGCAACACAAATTCTCCTAAGAATGTAAAACTACCCTCAGTACCTGCTCTCATCCTTTTCACTGATTTCTGGTCAGCCAAGCTATGAGAACTGAAGGCTAACAGAGTTACCTGTGCTCTTTGTGAATGGAAGAGGAGACCTTCTATTATTCAGGTATTGCATTCATCTCCTACATCAGGCCTAATTTCCTATGCATTGCTCCCCAGTATGGAACAATGCATTTCCTGCTCACCCATAGAACCTCTTCAGCAAAAGCTTTTTCACCTCTCAAAGATGCAGACTAACAATCCTGGGGGAAAACAGCTACAGAAAACACAGTCCACAGAAAAGAGATACTTTTCAGGTCATAAGAGAGTCATGCAAATAACCTCAGGCAAATTAATGCAAATTATTCATGAGGAAAAGCTAAATTTATGCTTAGATAGTTCACATTTTTCATGAGAATTCTCAAGCCCTTTTATAATTTTATACCAAAAACTTCTTGGGTTTTTGTCACTTCAGTAATAAGAACCCTTTTTACCTTGGCTACTTAGCACTATTACCACAAATTTTCTACTTCCTCATTAGTAGCAGTTGCTCTGCTCAAGTTATCTCCTCCTGTAGTTAATGCTAAAAGTAGTCTTACCTTCTGTTGTATGATTTCTGAGAATAACATTGCAATGGAATCTACAATGATGATGTCTTATATTTATTTGTTTACTGTTTGAGTTACCTTGGATCTCTCTGAAATAGGCAAGACATGAAGTATTTTTTGATTATTGGCCACAAAGAGCAATGTCTGCATGCTTAATAACTTACACTTTTTTGTGAAAGTCCATGAAGATAAATTCTAAAGAAAAACGCAATATTTGTAGGTTGCATTAACTGTGCAGTGTCTTTGCCTGCAAGAAGGATTTATGACAAATGGAAATATAATTGATTGAAAGCAAAGCATGCTTTGTGATCCAATTTGAATTCCACAGCTCATGCAGAAGTTTGGCTGCATTACGAGGCAGTATGTGCAGCAGCCTTTTTTTGGATTTCACTTTTCAATTAGCCAGTACCCATGGCAGGTACACACACAAGGAGACAATACCCTAAAGAAACACTCTCCTCGTTTCTTTTCCATCAAGAGTTTCTGCAAAGGGTGTTGCCTACTCAAATTAAGACCCCTTTTTAAAAAATGTAATATACTATTGATTAACAGCCTATTTTTTTTAAAACTACTTGCCAATTTTAAAGTGGCTACTATTAACCATTCCATTAAAAACAAAACAAATCCTCCCTTCGAATACACTTTGAAATAGTGTTGCTATCCATTAGCAAAGCTGCATAATGTATAAGAGAGAAAGGTTAAGTACTAAATCACATTCAATTGCTATAAAAAACTATTGGTACTTTGGTAGGGTAAAGGTACAGGCTGATACTGTGCTTTCAAATGTATTTTGAGAACATTATTATGAGACAAGCAGCAGTCACTTTGCATTAAGGCTGATGCTTCTCTCACTAAAGCCCTCCAAAAGAGGCTGCTGAACCAGAAACAAGACTTCTTTTTGCCATTCAAACTCTTTTTTTCATGCACAGATGTATATACAAACCACCTTTCCACCTATAAAATGTAGCATCCAATTTGCATAGGTGAAAGTGAGAACATGAGTTTTAGGTGTACCATTCACACACATCTCCTGCTCTTTCCAGCACAGTACGCCTTGGTCTCAAGAACAAAGGTTTTGGGCTTGTTGTTTCCAAGAACTCACTCAAATGCCTCTAAATGCCTTCACACACCTACAGTGAGGATACAGACACAGGTCTAGCCCCATCATTACTTAACTTCTTCATCACTTAACTCAAATATCCACTAGAATTCCAGTGAGGGAGCATCAAGATAAAAGGAATAACTGCAACATAACATAACCTGCCTGGAGAGCTTTGATTGTCCTATCCCAAATTATTCTTACTATACCATCTGACTTTACAGTAGTGTACAAGCAAAGACTGTTTAAACTTGTCATCTGGGTTTAATCTAGATTTGTATCCAAGCACAGGTCTGCCAGAGACTCAATGCAGGAGACCAAATGAGTGCTCACCAGCTCTCTGCAATAGAATCCTTCACAGGAGAGCAGTAATGATTAGTTTTATTTTGCTGGAATGAGCTTTGTTTTCATTCACAGGATATGAACTGATTACCTTAAAACAATTTGATATATTCTACAACACATCCTGATAATCTTTGGAGAGACATTAAAAGTACATATGTATTTCATTAGTACCTTCTTACCTAAAAGGAGACTTGAATAGTAGGAGATTATTTCCTTTAAATTGGAATATTACAGTATGCTTAAATAGAGTTGGGGTGTGATTACAGGGTGGTGTAGAAATGGTTACAGGAGTTTCTTCCAGAAATACCTTCTCCCCATTTCTCATATCCCAAATGCTTGCTTTCTAGATACGAATTTTTTCCAGCATAAATACCAGAACAATGTTAGGGCTCCCACCTTGCTGTGGCTTTTGTGGGTACCGACTGGCCCCACAATTTTTTTTCTTCTTGTGATAGTCCCATTTACACCAGATTATTCACAGGACACCTGCCCTAGTACCCACATTCTCCAAAATGTGACACATTTTTAAAATACATATCACATATGCATAGAAGATGTGTTCAAATATGCCTGCAAATGCATGTATCATTTTTCATGAACAACTGCAACTTTTCCTACTTATACTGCCAGGCCAAAAATATGAAATATTGTTCAATATTTCAGGGTGTCAGCATAAAGAGACACTCAAACTAAGAATGGAACTTTAACTTGTCCTGGTCCAGTAAGTCCACAAACATATTCTGACTTTTTTAAACTTTTTTCTTCCCCAGTTTCTGATGGTGTTTATATTGTATTTGCTGCTCCTAACAGAGGAAGTGAGGCTATTTAAGAGATTCAAGAGGAATTACAACAGAGCCTTTTTTGCCCAACAACAGTAGTGCATTGCCTTCTCGTTGCAGTGCCACAGAGGGATCAGGAGATGTTCCAGGGTCAGCTGCTCTGGTGTGTGTCAGGCACAATCTACTGCTACTCCAGCCCCGCTGAGAGCAGGAATTCCAACCAACTTTTCACCTCAGAAAATTCTGACTGGGATTTCACATGGGACACACACACACATACGGGCACAGTCTGAGGAAATGCCGAATTATCCAATGTCTGCTAGAAACAATCAAGGTGGGACAATTCTTTCCAGGGAAGATGTTGAGCAATGCTAAGTATAAACTTGCCCAGCAGCTGATGCTCTAATCTGATGACCTGCCTGTGAATTGGAAAAAAAAAACCAAAAACAACCAAAAAAAAAAAAAAAAAACACCAAAACAAAAAACAACACCAGACTAAAAAAAAAACAACAACAAAAAACCCACCCAAACAAAACCACCCGCTTAAAGAGAAGTGAAAAAGAATGAAAGAGTAGCTTCTTCCAGGGACTAAGATTTTACTGTATTTAGCATAGTTGATGGGAGCTGCATTATATTGCTGGAATGTTACGAAGCATATAATTTATCTTGTTTTAAAAGGAGCAATTTTTCTGTAGTTAAACATTTTCATATAACCATGGAAAATGTTCAGGTTGGAAGGGAGCTCTGAAGGCATGTGGGTCCAACCTCCTGCTCAAAGCTGGGCCATCTTCCATTATACTCTTTCTAAAGCATTCATACATTACCTGCAGGTTTGCATATTTATTTATTTAAAGGTGAGTTTAAAAGATTGATGCAAGAGGACAGATTTTCAGCTAGCAGAAATTACCATTAAAACAAAAGCCTGCAAATCAACTCACATCAGACACCCAGAACAGATCTCAGCTTTCTTCCCCTAAGCACAAAAACCCATCCTACCCTGCTGGGCTATGACACAGGCTCTGGGTGGGCTGGGTGACCTGGGAGCTGGATGTGCACAAGGCTGGCCTGGGCAGCATCTCTGAGGCAGCAGTGCCACCCGGATCCCATTCCATGTCACCATGGGGCTGCTCCTCTTCCCACTGGGAGTCACAAGCCAAGTTACACACATGCACTTGGCAGATTTGGCATTGCTGGATGCAAATCATGGCACCACAGCACCCATGTACCATTTCAGGATTAGCTGAGGTGTGAAATTTGGAACCAGTTCCAGGACTCTCCATTTCTACACCCAGTTTTTATTTCTCTGGTGGTTTACCTTTTTTAAAGCCAAAACCATTCCCAGTCATTTAGTATTGTAAAACTGTATATATGCACACATACACATTCCATATATACAAAATACTTTTCCCTACCTTGTCAGAGAGAGAGCTGAGCTAGAGAAAGACACACAGCTGCTTTAGCCTACAGCAAAGCACAGTGGTTGAAAATAGATACCACAGCCTAGTGTTCATAGTCAAAACACATCACTAAGGATGGGCTTGGGAAGAAATCTCAGGTATCCTCAATCTGCCTTCCTTCCCACTATTTACAAGCCACAGTAATCTCAGGATTTCAGGACTGAATGAAGACATTGTTATTCATGGGTTTTGGAGTATGTTTTGGGGACCATTTGGGTTTTGTCAGCAGCACAGACAAAAGAAGGTGAAATTGAGGCAATTTGAATGCTTGTTCTCAGCTATAAGCAGCCACCGTATGACACTGAAATCCAGCAAAGACTCCCTTTTTCTCTTCCTGAAGGTATATTGACATATACTCCTGTATGTTCCACGTTAGCCATAATTCTGGCTGAGCATAACCTACTTTATCATTGGTTAAAGTTACAAAATGCAAAAAGAAACCAAAAATATTACACAGTTATATACAACACTGTTTAAATTCAAAAGTTAAGATGCTCTTCCCCCATTAGGCCCTGTGTTGGGGGGAATAAAGTTCCTGCAGGCAGGGAGTCAGAGCTTGCCCAGCCAGCAACACCCACTGCTTTCTAGCACGTTGTTTGAGCTCTGAAGCCTCTTGGCTGTAGCACATTGCACAGCCTTTATGCTTGATCATTAAATAAAGCAACCTGTCAACACTGTACTCTGACAGCTCTGAAAAAAGAAAAAAAATATTTGAAAGGCTCTTCTTGGGCAGGAAGCATGCATCCAAGAACACCAGCATTACTGGTATGTTCTTCAGAGAGCAGACACTCTTTTATCCAGCATCTCCAGAGCTTCAAAGAGAGCACCTGCTTCATCTATACAGCAGTGAAATTCCAGACATTAAGCAACATTCACTTCTTTTACAAGTCTGAACATTATTAGATTCCAGGACTCCTTATTCATCTTCTGTCTTAAATATCAATACTAACACTATTTGTGGATAACACTGAACAGTAATTGCCTGCTTATTGTTCAAGTAATTTCAGACTTCCAGATACATAATTTCTCTAAGTTCACCAAGAGAAACAAGTCTGTTTCAAAATACTCTTCAAATTACTCATGGCTCAATGTTAAAGAGATAAGTATTTTTCTAAAGTTATTTATGTATACAAAATATAGCCAAAACATACTTACTCCTCTGAAGACAGAGGAGTAAACCTGCAACATTCAGGTAAGTGAGAAAAGCAGAATGGATGCAAAACTCTAAAAATTACATATTTGTCTACTGTGCAAGAGTGCAAATTAATTAAAACAGTTTCTTCCTTACTCCAGTCTCTACTGGACACTTACACTGGGTAGACTGAAGTATCTAGTCCTAAGCTACACATGAATAGAGCAAGATGCAGCCCCACAGAGAATTCTTCAAAAACCAGAGAATTCTTGGGTTGGGTTAATGTGTACAAAGAGACAGATAGAAAGAGCTGTTGAAAAACAAAGGGTTTTCAATCTGAGTTTACTATTCAGATTGGAAATGGAAGTGGAACAAATGTTGATTTCTTTCTAACTTCCATAGCAACCCACTCACGCTGAAGTTACGTGACTCAGAAGCTGTTTTCTTTAAATGCACCCATATGGCTTTCAAACACTTTTGGTTTTATGCCCAGATACAGAATCATTATTTCTTCATTTTATTGTCCTGATAGACTCTGAATAACCAAACTTTATAATTAATATTAATTTTACTCAAATTAATCAGAAATTACATTTCTCAGGTTCCTGCAAGGCATGGGCAAAGGGCTTTACTTTTTACTTTAGAAAAATAAAGTGTTAACAGAAATCCACAGCAAAATTATGGAGGTATCCAGAAACCTAGAGGTTCTGCATTTTTTAAACACCCTGTGTATATAATTATGCCAAAAAATACTTGTTCCTTGTTTATAATCTACCACTTCATTGCCATTAAAAGTTCACATTTCTCAAGTGAAGGTTCAAGCAGGGCACAGCAGTTGCAATAAGTGTATGCTCAAAAGTCTACACTACACTTCCATCAGAGTAGAGTACAAAGTCTACCAAGACTGAAAAACAGCCAGTTTTATTACACTAGACCTGCTCAGAGGTATTTAATATTCAAAAGCTTCATTATAACCTAGCAAAGTTATTTAAAATTCAAGTAAAATAACATGATGATGGTTCATATCCCTTTTACACTAAGGGTTACTGCTAATTTTAGGAAGACATTTTGCATTATAGAATGTTTTGTCATACTAGTTTCATTTTTCTACAATTTGGTAGTTATTAGGTAGTTACAATTTGGCAATTATTAGAAAACAGAAACACACAGAACTACATGACTAAAGGTCACTTCACAGATCAATACTATCTTGTCATCAGCCAGAAACTCACAGAGGGTTTAGAACCACATAAAGAATATTTCACAGCACAAGTGCCCTCACATCACCCACTTTGAAAAGAAACTCTTTCAAGATGCTGTATCTGTGTTTCTTTCAAATGCTATTCACCAGTATTTAATAAAACTGAAATTTACCACACCCATCACATTTTAGCACACCACGACAAAACAGTCAGCCTTCAAATGTGTCTGGTTTTCCAATTCAAAGACCATAATGTCAAAACAGAAACTTCAGAAAAGCAACACCCCTTTTTGTACAAATACAATTTATATCACAGAACAGCTGGTGACTATCTGCAAAACACTCACGACCCTTCCCTGCTAAACTCCTATACAGGCTGCCAGGCTGGCTTTTAGATCTGTGGAGGCAACACACAGAAGTTCCACAGAAGTTTCCAGCAGAATTGCAGTGCACAGTTTACATCCAATTCCTACCTCTAAAACTGCACCAAGCAAGATTGAACACCATTATCCTTCCAATAGCCAAGAACTCTGCCTGCAGCCCAAACTTCCTGAGAAAATGGACCTAGCACAGGCTGCACACACTAACCAACATCATGCTTGTAGCCAGTGACTGGAATAATAGAGAACAGATAGGCTCTAGTTGAAAAATATACATCATTCCCCCCACTTGAGAAGCAAATTAGGATGTGGAAATCTCAGCTCACATGTAACATGCATTTCCTGAAGGCCTGATAAAGGGATTCCTCAAAAAGGAATGCCTAGCCACTTCCCTTTAATTTCAGTGCCTCAAAATTTTCAGTGAGATTTTCCCCCTTTCCCAGTTTGACACAATACACAAGCACGTCTGTCATTCTAAATATATATTAGAAAGTACAATAGCCTGGTTTTACCTCTCTTGTTAGCAGCCCTCAGACACAGCCTTCAGATCAGAATAATGCAATAATGCTTCATTTTTCAAAATTGAAAACCCAAGAGGACTTTTTCTTTTGCCTGTCTGCATCCCTACAGCTGTTATTATGCACCACCATCAGTGAGTGAGACAGGAATGTAACAGGGAGATTATTTATAGCATGGCCACAAAAGCCTTTCTGAATATTGCAGGTTCAGTGCAGATATCACAGCCAAACACCACAAAGCATCCATGCCTATAATCTCTTAAACAACTACTTCTCCACACCTAGAGAGCCAACAACAGATACAAAGGGAAGACTTATCAAGGCACACTTCAATCACTGAGCACATGAAAACAAATTCAAGCACCTGGATAATCCCTGAAGGCATCAAGACATCACTTTCCAAACAGCATTTGACTTCTCAACTGAAGTATTTCAGACTTTTATATTCTTATTTCTTGTCTGCTGTTCACAGAAGTTCAGCACTTGATCATACACCATTGTTTCTCCAACCAGTATTGTGCCAATGGCAAATTGCAGTAAAAGATCCTCACTTACCTTGTCCTTGAGCACTGATCTGGTGACCCCACAGCATCAGAATTATTGCTAATATCCAGTGCATCCACCCAGCTACTCCGCCACTTCCTTCTGGTCTTCCAGCCATTGCATTATTGGATGCTATACAAAGAAATATTATTTAATGTTTTAGTTATAACTCTTGGGAAATATACTTTTGGGTGAAGGAAAGCAAAAAATTCCCATAAATTTCCTCAGTACACATATATAACTCTACTTTAATAAATACTCACTGGTAAAAATGCTTTTTCATTCAGAACCTCCCTGACTGTTTGCTCAAGACTGTCACCTCATAGGCTACTACGAAATCAAAATAAGCTGCTTTGAAAATGCTTGAACTTTTCTTTCATACAGAAAGCCTGAACTTCACCAAAAAAAAACCCCAAATCCAGCCAGGTTTAAAAGTCCTGAACAAGCAGCACTTCACTGAATCGCTTAGAAGTCTTATTGTATAGCATAGAAAATTTCCTGAGGCAAAACCCCTCAATTAACTTAAAACTTGAGCTTTTTTAAATCTTGGGGTTTACAACACTGAGATGTGTTAGCAGTTGCTTTTCATTGTAGGTTTTTAGGGACCAATTGTGTCTTCCAGTCACCACATTTTTCACATTATAGAATGATTTGGGTTGGAAGAGACCTCAAATCATCTCTTTCTCACCCCCTGCCTTCCACTAGACCAGGTTGCTCAGAGCCCCATCCAACCTGGCCTTGAACACTTCCAGGGATGGAGCATCCAGAGTTTCTCTGGGCATCATCACTGGCACTGGTAGCATTTACCTATTTATTATTCCGCAGCACACCTCCCCTCTGACTCAGATCTGCTCCTTCAGATCTGTTTAATCAAATCCTGATTTGGCAGAACTGTACCACTTACACAGGACTGGCTGGAAAAAATAGAATGTCATTTTTAGTCTAAAGGCAACTATTCCGGAAATCAGTATATGAATATTTGGGAAATTTATCCAACATGTGGGAAACCTTGCAGCAATTCCATAAGAAGTTTTTACAAAGATTGTATTGCAAAAACTTCTTGTGCTTTTTTCCATTATAAAGAGGTATAAAATTCTTGTGAACAGAACAATTAAAAAAAAAAAAAACTTGGAAAAAACCCCAGGGAAAACACTACATTAACAGAAGGGTACATTTACATATTGGCTGATTAAGTATACTTTTAATAGTGCTATTACAGTAACTTTTATTTTTAATATTGCTGTTTGCCAAACTCATGGATGCAGCACCCATCCATAACAAAAGGTTCAACTGAAATTATACTCTTTAATCTACAATTCTCAATTCTGATCTATAATCTCCAGTGAAAAATATCTCTGCTTTGTGCAACTTAAAACCCCAGTATTACTTACAGAATAAAATCCTAACAAATGCCACAAAAGCAGACAGGTAGAATTCAATACTTCAGTTTCTCTCTTTCTCACCTACCCCCACACATGGAGGGAAGGAAGGCAGTGGAAACTCCTACAAGAAGGGGTTTTGGTTGATTTCTTAAACAGGAGGGGTAATTTTTCCTGTTTGCTGCGACTCTCAAACTTCCACTTTTGCATTTAATGAGTGCTCTAACCACCAGCCCAGATCACAGAGTATCTGCCCATGCACTTCCTGTAGCTGCTCAGAATGAAAATTGTCTTTGGCTTCAAACCTGGCTGTGGAAGGCAACCATTTTGCACAGGGGAACCTCCCCATTGTTACAAACACCTTGATTTTCTTGTGAAGAGCTTGTTTGAGGCCCCCTAGAGCAGCTGTTACTTCAGCAAAACAGTGCCCTCCCCAGCCAGCACACACAGTTCCTCCCTGTCCCCTCTCAGGCATCTGGAGGGAAGAGAGAAAGGGATGATAAAAAGCTTTCTTTGTTTTTGCCTTGTCTTTTTTTGATTATTTAATCCCCAGAGGAAAGGAGAAGCAAACAACTGAAAATGGGGACTCCAAAGCAAAAATGTAGAACGACAAATATGAATAAATGCCCTAAAAATATATGGACATTACCACTGCAAGGTCAAAGAAATAGTTTTGTAAAATCAGGATCTTGGAAAAGAGATATTCTGTTTCATGAATATTCTTTCCTCAAACTAACAGACACATCCTTGATTCTCAGCCCAAGCAAACAGATGGTATTCAATTAGTTATTTACCTACTCTACAATTAATTAAAATGTCCAAGATAATTTTTGTTTTGACTGTGACTACAGAAAGCTAGAGTTCCACAAAAAGCTGGCATTTGTATCTACAGCCCTGCTAGCTGTAATATAAATATTACAACTAAGAAAGCATTAAGATGCTTTCCAGTACCTAAAGGCTTTTTCCAAGGGCACATAGGGCTAGAACAAGGGGAATGGCCTCGGTGAGAGTAGGTAGTAGTAAGAGAGTAGGTTTAGATTAGATATTAGAAATAAATTCTTCACTTTGAGGCTCTTGAGGCCCTGGCACAGGTTGCCCAGAGAAGCTGTGGATGCCCCATCCCCGGGAATGTTCAAAGCCAGGCTGGACAGGGCTCTGAGCAACCTGGTCTAGTGGAAGGTGTCCCTGCTCATGGNGGGGAGAACTGAGTTCTGCTTCTCTCAATCCTCGAGGATTTATTACTGTTCTTGCTGTGGGCACTTCCCTGCCCTGCTGGGTGTGGCTGCCCCATCCCTGGGAGTGACCAAGGCCAGGCTGGATGGAGCTCTGAGCAAGCGGGGCTAGGGGAAGGTGTCCCTGCTCATGGCGGGGGGGGGGGTGGAACAAGATGATCTTTAAGGTCTCTTCCAACACAAACCATTCTGTGATAACATCAGAACCTCACCAGGAAATGCTTAACTTTTAAAAAAGCTTTTTTGGCTTGACAGTTCACAACTAGTAGACAGAGGCAAACAGCCACCTTGCTGGGAGAAAGCCTAGACACCATATCCATAGTATTCCAATTGAGAACAAAAGAAGCAAGAAGTGTAAGGTTTTATTTTGGACCCAGGAGCCATTTTCTTCTCACCACAGGAACCATCCCCAAAAGAAATAGTGAGGCAGAAGAGGCTGCAGGGACTGGCTGAAAGCTGTGCACTTCACAACACAAAACTGCAAAGAGAGAGGGAATCTAAGCCTTATACATATTATTCCTATCATATTTCTTGTCTTCTACGAGATAATTTGTAAAGGGAAAGAAGCAAAGAACAGTATCTGACACATGTAACTGAAAGTTCAAACTAGAGCTTCCATTTCCCAAGGAAAATCCAACAGGAGGCTGTCATAGAAGCAGAAAACTGCCTCAGGTTCAAAACCATTAATCCCCTCTGAATCCTCAGCCTCACTTTTCACACAGGTGCAGGCAAACAGGTTTATCTCAAACAAACACATTCTTTAATTAAAGAGCACTTCTTCTAATAGAGACTACACTGCAATAAAAAAGCTTAACTAGCAAGTCTTTAATAAACCTTTACAGCATTTGGGTTTACACCAGTGCTGCTTCAGCCCCTCAAATAGAGTAATAAAATGACCAAGGACAGAATCAAGCCATAAGTATGTCAAATCAATAGGAACAGCAGGTGCAACAGGTCAGGAGACACAGAGGACAGGAAAAAGTCCTCTTTTTTCACCTTTTTCCTTTAGTTATCTTGTGAAGAGGTGAACAGAAATTACAATTATAGAAAAAATAATTTTAAAAGCAAGTTTTTGGTGTTGCAAGGCCTACTGAAGGAAAGCCAAGAGATGCACAAATAACATTCTCTAATGGCACAAACAAAATTATTAATCACTCTAACTCCACAGAGAAGAACCTATTTTTATGTTACCCTCTAAAGCTGCTACAATAGAGAAAAAAAAACAAGCTAAAGGGGAAATGAAAACTCACCTGGAGGGCTTCCTTCTCCTTATTCCTTCTGACCCAACAATTCTCCCTACACAAGTAGAAAAAAAAGCACAGGCCACCTCCCACACCCTTTATAGCCCAACCAACCAGGCCTCAGCTGAATTAAATAACATCTCAACCTTACTGCAGCTGTGCTCACACGTATCCTGCACCAAAATGCACATGGGGAGAAAAAGAAATAAAACAATTACCACTGCTCTCTATTTTACTCTTTTTTTCTTTCTCCTCTAAACTTGCATGTATAACTCTACCTGATAAATAGCCATGAGACTCACCAGCTTCACAGCCAAGAGAAAATGGCAAGAGGACCTTCTTCACATTTATTGACAATTAACTGTAACTAATTTAGAGTGAACCAGGTGCAGTCAGTTGGCAGGAAATCAGGGAACATGGATAAATCTGTCATACAAAGGACTCTAACGAAGTCTGAAGTTTGTTCTAGGTGAGACTTCTGCTGAAGTAGTGTTGGCATGAAAAGCTGGGAGGCTTTCAGCTGTGTTTCCAGAGATTTGTTGTCCTCTCAATGGCACGATCCATTAAAACTCATAGCTTTGCAGAATTTTTTTTGGGGGTGGCAACAGCTTATATGTTTTTTGCTTTCTTTCTGTTACTGCCTGGATTATTTTATATACTTTTGTCTTGTTTGAATCACTGAGTATATCAACCATGTAGACTTAAGTAGCCTTTTTAGTATAATCAATTCATAAGTTTCTCTACACGCTATATTTTTTAAAAAACAATATTTATTCTATGCAAGCATACACTCCATAAATCTTTAGCAAATGTCAAAAAAAAAATGCCAGCTTCCTGGCAAATCATGGGAATGTCACTTGCCTCATAAAAGTGGAAGTTACCATTGCAGATGAAGTAGAATTTAGCCATTTAACTCTATATTTAAAGAACAACTTTCCTCTCCACACAGCACCTATGAAATACCTGGTATAGATAGCAGGAAGGGATAAATGGCTTCTCTGGCCATTGTTAATGCAGCCACCCTCACATATCAGCTGGATCTCTCTGAAATGGCAACATGATACAAGAGTTTTAGCAGGTACATAAAATGTTTGGAGTTTCACAGTTGTGAAAAAAAGGGGGAAAAAATCAAACCCCAAAATACTGTTTAAAAATCGCCAAAACCACAAAATGTCCTATAAATATTTTGAATGTTGATGTCTAAGGAAAGTCCAAGGACAGACTAAATTTTTCTAATACAGATTATAAAGTCTGAAGTGGATGCATTTTTACATTCCTGAGACAAGATTCTGACCTTCCTTGCATGCACAAAAGTCTGTGGTACCAGCAGGCCTGTTTATATCCACATAACTGAAATCAGAACCTGGTCTGATGCATTTAAAATAATTGAATTTATTGCTGATGTCTTACTTTGCCTGTAACAAAGACTGTATTTTTTAACCTCCTTTCTGTTAGTACTTTACCAAAGGCATTATAAATACAAGCTCCCTCAGAGGGCCATCTGTGGAACCAGACACTGCGTGATGAGGACCTCCCTGCAGTATCAGGATTGTTTACACAGTGTAATGATAAGGTTTTGCTTGTTTAAATTCAAAGGCAGTACAAGAGCGGCCTAACAAGGTCCAGACCACACCAGAGGGTTCCAGTGCTGCCCTTGCTGGGCCAAAGCACTCCTGCTCCTCACTCCAAGCTGCCAGGCACCACCTTTGTGCACAGAAGGTGAAAATCCATGAACTCCCACCCAGGACATCTGCCAGCTTGGAGCCAGCTATGGCTCACCTGAGACGGCAAATCCATAGCTGGAACAGATTCTTGTGACATCAGAAGAGGGGCCTCTGCAAATCCTAGAACCTTAGAAGGGTTTGGGGTGGAAGGGACCTGCCATGGGCAGGGACACCTTGTACTAGACCAGGTGGCTCAGAGCCCCATCCAACCTGGCCTTGAACACTTCCAGGGATGGGGCAGCCACAGCTTTTCCTGTGCCAGGGCCTCACCAACCTCACAGCAAAGAATTTCTTCCTAATACCTACTCTAAACCTACTCTCTGTCAGTTTAACACCATTGCCCTGTGTCCTACCACTTCAGGCCCTTGGAAATAGTCTCTCTCCATCTTTCCTGTGGGCTCCCTTCAGGTACAGGTAGGCCACACTTAGTTCACCCCAAAGTCTTCTCTTTTCCAGGCTGAACAATGCCAACTCTCTCAGCCTTTCCTCACAGCAGAGCTGCTCCATCCCTCTGATCACCTTGCTGGCCTCCTCTGGCCTGGCTCCAGCAGGTCCCTGTCCTTGCTGTGCTGGGAGCCCAGAGCTGGATGCAGCACTGCAGGTGGGGTCTCAGCAGAGCGGGGCAGAGGGGCAGAATCCCCTCCCTGCCCTGCTGCCCACGGGGCTTTGGGTGCAGCCCAGCACACGGGGGTTTCTGGGCTCCCAGAGCACACAGCCGGGGCATGTCCAGCCTCTCACCCACCAGCACCCCCAGGTCCTTCTCCCAGGGCTGCTCTGGATCTGTTCATCCCCAGCCTGGATCGGTACCAGGGGTTGCCCTGACCCAAGTGTAGCACCTTGGACTTGGTCTATTAAACCTCATGAGATTCCCATGGTGCCAATTCTCGAGCTTGTCCAGATCCCTCTGGATGGCCCCATCCTTCAGGAGTGTCAGCAGCACCCCTCAGCTTGGTGTCATCTGCAGAACTTGCTGAGGGTGCTCTCGATCCACTGTCTGTCATTGATGATGTCTTCTTCTGTTCAGCATGCCTGCCAGAAACTTCTCTGGTGTAATTACAAACTTTCCAAAACATATTTAGTAAGAGTGATTCAGAACATCAGATAGCAATTATTGATTATTCAGTAACGTACTAAATCATTAAGTCACTAACTTATAATCAGGTTTGCTTTCAGAACCTTTCAAAGTTTAAGTAACTATTGATTCTTCCATACTCTCTGATTAAAATTTAAAGTGAAAAATGTAAGAATTGCAATATTTTTAAGATTGAACTTTTTTAACGTCAGATTAATGTTATAAAGAAAACAACATACTGTTAGGAGAAATAAAAATTACCTACAGACATACTGTAACTGTGAATTAATGGTTCCTGAATGAAGGCAAATACGTTTCAAGCTGGGACTTTAGAAAGATAGTTTCTTCCATTCTTTTGTGTATAGAAACTTATCAATTTTACTTTTATGAAACACTATGAACCTTCATGGCAATTTCATTATAACTAAAAAGTGTTTTTTCCCAAAATGAAAAAAATACTTCCTTTGCAATAGAAAGTTTAAATATTGGATGATTTTAGCTTTTAAGATTTTTCATCCAGTTGTTCAGATGACAGGCTCTGATACAGGAATTGGCTGTATCACTATAGAGAGCAGAAGATACTTGTGGAAACTGCAACCATTTACTTTGCAAATGGTTAGACTAGATCATGGGAATGATCTGACTGGGGAATATCTGTGGGCTGCACTGGTCAATCTCACTAGGTTTGTATAACTTTTGTAACGATCCTAAAAGAAGAAGAGTATCAGCCACCTTCAGTCGACACAGATATTTTTGTCCTTAAGTCTTTCTGATTCACAGAAGAGAACAAATCCAAGGAATAACTAGAACTGTGACCAATAAACATAAGTTCCCTAACTACAAGCACTCATACAATCTGCTTTTGCATTAACAGATCAAAGTCAATATAATTGACCTTTGTTCCAGACAACCATTTGTTTTTGTTTTCTTTGCTATCTCATACACTGAGAAGTAAACTTACAATGCATTAAGAAATTTCAGGTAACTGGCTCTGTCAATACAGCATGAAGGATGAGGAAAAAGTGAGTAGAAGAGTAATACATTTTTCACAAAGTATTGGATCCCATGAACAAGTTAATGATGTTTTAAAGTGAGAAAATGTGAGGACCAAAAGTTTTCAGGTTGCTGAATGATAATAATGGGGCCATCTATTGTGCATCCATCACCTTGAAGTGCCTGACACATATTTTGGACTGTTTTCATGCATTTTCTTTATGATGATTAATAGTGGCATTGTACCGTCTGAAATAGCAGCCCATCACAAAGAGAAAGGTGTACTAAATTAAATTCAGATGATAACTGTTTTGATCTCAAACACATATGGAGAATAATACTGGAAGATTAGAACAAAAAAAAAACCCCAAAACCTTGTGAGAAACACTCATGTCTAAAATGAGGGTCCACAACAAACAAAGAGCAGAGAAAAAGGAGCAGGGACAAAACACCCTGCTTAAACATCAGCACTTCTCAGAAGCATTCATTATTCTGATCTCTTTTCCCCACTCTATGTTTTCATTAGAAAACAGTGAGTTTTAAGACGTATTTTCTTATGTTACACTTTAAAGGAGAAAGGGGCGCACTCCACTAGATAAGATAACTAAATTTCTGTAAAAAGGAATAAATAAAAGATATTGTGTATCACTTGCCCACCTTTCATGTCCTGCACATGCTGCTGTGGTCTGGTTTGTCTCTAACACACATCAGAAGCCCACAGAGGTTGATATAACTTACATTTTTTCCTTCTGGGATTTTGAACATTTTGTCTAAAGCACTTCTTCACTTTTTTTGAAGTGGATGGAGAAGCAAAATTAGAATAGAGACACTCCACCACTGCCTTTTGGTCTGGTGAGGCTGGAAGCAAGATTTCCAAGCTCCCTAAGGTGACCAAAAAAAACATAAACATTTTTCAGTGCAAGTGTGCTTGTGCTGACACATTTTGGCCTGCTGCTTAGAAGTATGAAGGCAGATACTATGTCTCAGCAAACAAGCTCTAACCCAAACTTTCTCTTTTCAGTGCTGAAATTTAGCAGGGGAATTTTCTAGGTGTGCCCTTCACTCTGACTCAACAAGAAAAAATAAGAGGGGGAAAAAAAATCCCTGCTCCCATCAGACGAGTGGGTATAATGACTCCCTGCATGAGTGTCATATGTGTATTTAATGACTGGAAACCACTCTGAAATATCTGGATGCATCATACACAAACGGGAATGGGTGAACTGCTGCTGGAACTTGCTCAGGAACCATGCAGTCCTGTGTTCTCAAGGGAGTGCAGAAGCACAACCACGTTCCAGCTCCCCTAACATGGGAGCACGGCTGCAGAAATCAATTATTCAGTCTCTTACAGCAGCCAACAGACTTGCAAACCTTCATGGAGAGCAACTAAATCCCCTCTGCCTGACCTAAAGTAATTTTGATGGACTTGAAAAAAAAAACAACAAATCAGGGCAGAGTAACTGTGAAGAATGGGAAAAGTCAAAAAAACACCTAATTTTTTGAGTGGGAGTACCAACAGAGATGGAAACAGTTGGTTAGGGCTTTTTTTCCTGTTATGTTGAGTATGCAAAATCCAAGTAGGCTTAAATCCCAAGGGAATGAGACTGGTAATGTTCCACCCATACCAGCAATCATACCTTCATGTGTTCAGAGAGTGCATAATTTACCAAAACGTGTTTTGAGAGTAGTCTAGCAGTTTTTAATATTTATTGGAATTTTGCTTTCATCTCTTTCAAAGGATCTCTCCAGAGTTTAGCTATCTGGGCTTCTATAAGATAAAAAGCATGGTGGCTAGTAAATTTTAAAATCCTTAAGAAATTCTTTGAATAACTTTCCTATGCATAACCATGCTGCATCTCATGATTTTAAAGACCTGATCCACGAGAGCCAGAAACTTGTACCTTTAAGGGCAGACACTTACCCTCTGTGACTTGAAGAGGTCTTTATTCTGATCAAGCTTCCTGAGACTGTGCCACCTTAAATCCACTGTTCATCCAATATTTTATATCCCTGATTCTAGGCTCCAGCTAAGTGTGCTTCTGTGACAGAAATTTCGTGTTTACGAGGTGAAGAGGGAAGGAAATGCTTCTGCAGCCATTAGTTTGGATTTACTGCTGTGGGGGTTTTGTCTTATGTTTAAAAGAAAAACTAGCATTGTTTTCAGGAGGCCCTGGGCTTTGAAAGCTGTCTTAATGAAAAAAAAGCAAAGCTACTTTCCATATCGTGGTTTAAAACAGGTTAGAAAAGAAGAAAACATTATACTGTGAAAATCAACATAGTATTTAATATTGGGTTTCCCACAGCCAAGGGCATGGCTTCCAGAAGCCCAGTCATGACTCCCAGTCAAACCCCATGAAGCTGTGAGGTGCAAGGTAGAGCTGATGAAGAAATTCTGCTGATTGAGAAGCAGACCAGCAGATAAAAGAAAAATCAATGCCTGAGCATCAGTACAGTATAATAAAAGCAATATCTCATTTTGACACCTTGACTGAGGGGATTTTTTGGACAAGGACTGCCATTATTTTTCCACTTTCACTTAAGTTTAACCCCTGATGTCACGTTACGCTTTTCTGTGACTCCTGCCTCAGCTCCCATTGCAGCCACACTGCTTGTTTCTCTCTTTCATAAAGGCTGGCACTGTTCTGTTTTCTGCCAAGACTTTTCTCTCCCTCAGAGTAAGATAAACATGCACTAGGGGATCAGAGACTAAATACTGTGACTGTGATGCTCAGATAAACAGGTATTTGGGCTCCAGGTGGTTTCCCTCCAAAGGTGCAGACTGCTTTGTCCTTCTCACAAAATATTTCATCTGTACAGACTTCATAGGTGGTCATTTCTTGTTCCTTATAACTTCTAGCTGACCTTGTAACAGGTTCTCTACATTCAATGTTTAAAGACAAAGCCCTTGAGCTGAAGGCACTCCTAAGTTTTTTCATTGTGCTGAACCATGGATAAAGACTTAATCTGATGCCAGTTCCCAACATTCATTAAGGTCAGTTATTCCACAGAAAAACCCAAATATTCCAAGGGAATTGATGTCAGATAAACTGTTTCTCCACTGCCCAGATAACCAACAAAGAAAAGCACCACTTCAAAACACTCTTTAAATAGATGACTTGGCTTTCAGCTTTGTAGGCGTGTTAAGAGATTTCAATTGCTACTTGTGAAAATGCCTGATGACGTCTCACAGTTGGGAAACTTAATTTTAGCACAAACAAGAAGTCAAGGAGGGACAAAGGAAGGTAATATCGCCCACCTAGTACTTGAACCTGCACAAAAATTTGCATTGGAAACATTAATCCTACTAAACTTCAGTTAAAACATATTAAGAAATAGCTTTCATTCATAATGTTATTTCTTCTTTTTATTGTTTCTTTAAGAAATAAGGTTGGTGGGATTCTTTTTCATATTTATTCTGATGTTTACAACCTACCTAATTTAGGAATTTTGGAATAAAGGGACTTTCAGTATAAGCATTTTTTTTCTGTTGATTTTGAGAACTCTACTTGACATCAAAACAGAGACTTTTTAATTAATTCTGAAGCCAGAGTAAAATGTGCAAATGAAATTCATAATTACTCAGAGAAACAGCAAACCATAACTACACTATAAGAACTCCAGTAGCTTGAGCAACACACAGATCACGTGACAGTCCTCTGCATGCAGGCAAAGGTCATTTAAGAGAGGAAAGACACACATTTACACCCAATTTCTGTGTATTAACTAAAAAGAAACTATACATCTGGTGTTTTGAGTCTTCCCCAATGGTACACGGGTTATTAACGTTACCAAGACTGACACCTGAATGTCCACTGTAACTGCTGGTTATAGCAACAACCTTGTGAATATCCTGTGCCCATATTAATCATTCTCATTCCATTCATCATTCAATCATTTCTCTGACTGACATTGCTGATGGAGCCTTGGATGGGAAGATGCAGGTAAACACCTCCTACGTGCACCAGATCTGAGCTGCAGTAGAGTGCACTTATTTCTCACCGCCCAGCAGGAGACATGAGACAAGGGAATTAATACTTTTAACAATTTTGCCTCTGTAGCTCTGGCTTACACTTTGTGTAATGACCAAAAGCAACCACCTACGTACTCGCTGTATCCAGCTGTACAAAAATGCCAGAGAAATAGTGAAATGTGGACCAGCTATGAAGTACCTGAAATGTAACAAGTAACATGTAACTCCAAAATTAGTTTCCATCATTAATTTCTATAACACTAGGAATAAAATATGGTTGGTTTTCCACAACTATTTTAAATCATGAAGTATATTTTATGTAGGTTAAATCAGAAATAAGTAACCTGGTATCAACAACTTTAAATAGCAGACCATGCCTTCGGCTAGAAGGATAACTACTTCCCTGGATTTACAGCTTGTAAATCTGTTTTACCCTGCCTATTCTTGGCCCAAGATTTTTAACAGTAAAGTTAGAGACTATTTTTGCAATCCTATAGGCCTATGTAAGGACCCATGTGAGAATTACTATTCCTTCTTGACCATAAATGCTTTATCTATACACATATGTATGCAGTGGATGTATTTCTACTTATTCAAACTTACGAGAATGACAAAAATAATTAAAAAAAAAAAAAAAAAAGAAAAAAAGAAAAAAAAGAAAAAAAAAAAGGCCTCCTTCTTAACTGGTTGCACAGAGCTTAAATTTATCAGGTTGGGTTTTCTTTGGTGCAACATGTCTGTACTGAAGTGTCATCACACTCATTTGCATTTCTATTACTTCTCCCAAAGCTAATTACAACTATCTTTCTTGCCTAACTTTTTTCTTACTATTAACTTCAGCAAAATTTAATATATTATGCTAGTTCCAAATTAATAAAGGAAGTCTGCAATTTCCAATTTACATACTGCACTCTAATACCTTTTATGAGCTGAACTGCTTGGTATATTGTGAACTATAATTGGAAATAACTGGCATTTTTATGCATTAAACTGTAGGTAAAACAGGATAAACGAGCAAAATTCCGATGCTCTTTCTTCATGCCAGCACGGTACTGACTGCTCCCTTAGCTTCGGCATTAGGATTCCGAGGGATGCCCAGAACAAGCCCAGCTGGAAGCACAGCTCAGGTGTTATCCCCGGCGCCCACCGACCTCTCCCGCTTCCCCACGCCCAGCCCCGGCCAAACTTGGGGAAGTTACCTGGCGGGAGGCACCTGCCGAGGGAGCGGTGCGGGCACCGGGGGGGTGCGGGCACCGGGGGCTGCTGCTCCCCGGAGAGCCGCCGAGGGAGGCGGATGCTCCGCCGCGCCCACCCCCACCCCCGCCCCCGGGGAGAGCCCCGGCCCGGCTCGGGCTGTGCTGGGGCTAAACCGTAGGATTCCGCCCCCATCCCCTTTTTTTAATCTCTCAGCTCCTGCCCCCACCTCTTACCTGGGCGGCGGGGGCCCCGAAACGCGGTCCCGGGAGATGCGGGAGGCTCCCGAAGTTTGTCGGGGGAGGGAGGGGGCAGATCCCGCTGGAATGAAAGCCCCTGGGGTGCGCGGTCCGCACTTCGCACAGCCCGGGCGGAGGAAGCTCACTTGCTCTGTTTAAAGGGGGTGAAAAAGAAGAAGGGGAGCGGATGGAGAGCGAGAGGAAGGCCCCCGTTCCTACGGGCTCCGGCAGCCGAAGGGAGGAGTTAGTTTAATTAGAGGCCGCGCTCCCGGGAAACGTGCCCGAGTGGGCGCACGGACGGGCGGGGCGCGAAAGTTGCGGCGCTCCGGAGCTCCAGCACCGCGGACAGCGGCACCCGGCCCGGCCCGGGGCACCCGGCAGCAGCAGTGGGGCCGAACCCCGCCTGCTGGACCGCGATGGAAAATCGGGCAAGCTGTTCCAATCGTAAATTTTTATCATCCTTTGAAGATGGCATGCTATCCCTCCTGGGAATATGCCAAGTGGTTTCTGCCAGCAGTCTCTGAAAATAGGGATCAGGTCATGAGTGCCTGAAGAATCACTGATATCCTCCCCAATACACAGAAATTGTACTTTATTGCATGCATTCTGACAGATGAGTGATCCACTACCACTGCCTGGCAAATATTATTAACCTTATTCTGCAGCTGAGGACATTGGGACAGAGAGGTTAAGAAATGACTGAGGCTTCATACATAGAGCCAGATCCCCGTATGACTCCAGATCTGCATGTACTTAAACTGTGGGATGATTTTCCTCTTCAGATCTTCTTTCCTTCCTCCTTGCTTCTTGTATTTAATTGTGGAATCAAGAGAATCCCAGAACAGTTTGGGTTGGAAGGGAACATAATGGTCATCTCATTCCAACCCCCTGCCATGGGCAGGGACACCTTCCTCTATCCCACGTTGCTCAGAGCCCCATCCAGCCTTGGACACTCCCAGGGATGGGGCATCCACAGCTTCTCTGGGAAGCTTTAAGTGTAGTGCCTCAATAACACTACCAGCTACAGCTTGGTTATCAACACTTGAAGTGTTTATAGAGCTTCTTCCAGCACTATTTCTCCAAGAAATATGACTTGAAGTCCTCCAGGAAATTGGTATTGTGAATGTAATACCCCGAAATAAAGCAGCACAGTTTTCTGAGGAACAGCCAACAAGGAGCATGAGATTAGAACCAGATTTTTTGTCCACACAGAGATGACCATGAAGCAATTCAGATAAGAATTCACATTTTAGGCACTCTCAAGCCAGAAGGGGAGTATTCACCTCTTGTAAATCTCAGCAAATAAACATTTCTAGAAATTAAATGCTTTTTATCTCCAGAGTACATTAAATATTAAGTAAATATTCCAGGACAACAAACAAGCTGTGTTTCAGCATTGTCAAAAAAGCATTGCTAAGTTATTTTTGAAAAAAAAAAAGATATTTTACATAGAGAAAGGAAATTTTCATTGCTAACAATTCATATAAAGTGTAAACAAAAAGAACCCACCAGTTGCTGTTTGCTGGAAATAGTTTAGTGATTGAAAAAAAAATAGAAGCAGACTTGGGGAAAATTCATCAATGATCAAGAAAGACATGAGGTAGGTAAGGTTATCTTAGAAACAATATGCATCAATATTTTTATTATGTACTTTTGTGCATGTCTTTTCTAAATACCTGTATGGCATGAGAATACAATTTACAGCTGTGGAAATGGAAGACGGTATGGAAGGCTGGACAGATGGAAGTAATTAAATAATTATTTAATATATATGCCTTTTATTTTAAATTATACATGCAATTCCTCACAGCCTTCCCAAGGTGTTTACTGTTTAATGTATGGTTTAAAATGTCTTCTTTTTCTACTGAGCTTCCTTTTGTTAGCTAAGAAAAAATTTTACATATATATATGTACATACACACACATACGACAAAACCTAGTGCCTGGCATTTACAACATTTTGCAAAATGGAGCAAAACCAGAGGAAAGACAGACTTTGAAATCTCAGGATCTGAGATGTAGACAGTAACATAAGCTTAGAAAAAGGGGGTTTAGAGTAGCAACACACCTAATATTGCATCGTGCGAGTTTCCCCAACAACAGCCTGAAAGCAGGTGTGCCAATCAGGCTCCTCGCAGATTGTGCAGCGAAGACACAGACCTCTTTAGTGGAAGTGTCTTGGAGCATATCCAGTACTGATCCATGACTGTGGATATGACTGTGTCAAAACTCAGGCTGCTATGGCTTAGCACTCAGAAGTCACCTTGCTGTACAGATGGTCTGAGAGATGAGGCATGGAAGAAGAGAGATAAAATGCTGGTGGCAGAAGTCATGAACTGAATGGGACCAACTGCACGAAGCAATGTATGACATCTCCTGCTGTGGCAGAGAAGACACTCTTTGCTGCCCTGGGCTAGCCACTAACTCCCAGTCAGGAGGCTCATTTAGGGTAGTGTCCAGTTTGGTATGTTCGTTTTACAGGGCAATAAAAACCATCCTCATGGTTAACAGCTGGCAGTGTGGGTAGCACTGCTCTGCCATGGCAGGAGTTCTTGGCATCCATGGCCTCAGTGCAGTTTCCACCAGACAAAAATTTTTCTCAGACAGTGAAAAATCAAAATTAAACAAGGGCCAAACAGTTATCATGAGAAATTGTCAAGGGCTGAATAATGATCAGCTTAGAATGGAATTAAAATTACAAGATGCGTGTACATATTTTGAAGACGAGATCTTCTTTGGTCTCCTCCACTTCTGCTATAGAGCACACAGACATGTCAGACAGAGACAAGTATGGGACAGCAGCAGCAAAAATCTGCCTTCACTGAAGACCTTATAGTCTATTAAGGTAAAAGTCTGGAGAAGAATAATGTACTTACTGTGTGGGCAGCATAAGTTTTATGTGTTCTTAATTATTCATTTCTTTGCTGCTAAGTGCTTTGATTTAAAAATGATGTGATGTGTACATGCAGTGTTGATACTCAGATAACTTAATTGTTTTGGTAATATAACAAGGCATATGATGTAATGTCAATAGACTGCACCTTGTGTGCATTACAGAGCTTTTCCGTGTGGATGCTTATCCTCTAGTGACAAAGCTAATGATTCCTAATACATGCACAGGGTAAGAAAGAGACTGCTGTGATAGACACTTAATAAACGGTTAAACAGATTGCTGGGAGAGCCAAGAAAAAAGCCTCAAAATCTTGGCTTTGAACTGGTTTTGGAATGATATAAGCAGATGCAACAGATTTGAATATGAAGAAAAGGAAAAGCCTGAGGGAGAAAGATACTGATCTACTGCAGATATTTGTTCATAATTACAAACCTATCATTTTCCCTCCCAAAAATATGCTCCAAGCAACAACAAATTTACAGTGTATTCCAAGGAGTAATCCAAGCTCAAAAATATTAGTTACTATAGGGCACAATGAATTTTCTTCTCCGGGTGTTTCAGTAAAGGAGTACAAAGTATCTACTTAAATGTAAACATCCAAGTGGGTATTCATGCCTTCCATCTGAATTACTGCCTAGGAAAAACTCTCTGTTGACTATACAGAAAATCTACATTTCTAATCATATCACCTAAACAGCAATAAGTAGATGGCTTTCATTCTCTTTTTTTTTTTTTTTTTGCACATCCATTTGTTCTGAAGCAAAATAGAACTGGAAATGCACAAAAGAGAGAGAAAGGGAAATAAAGTCTAGACAATTACTCTCATTATGGCTCAGCCACTTGGGAGCAGTAGCATTTATTGCTCAGGTCTTGAAGGAAGAGGATTTGGATGGGGTAGGTATCAATAGCTCACTGTTCGGAGCAAAGAGGAAATGCTCAGCTTTATGTAATAATTGTGTGCTACATGGTCTTTTTAAACACATATACTCTATACTATTTACTGTGAGGGCAGCAAAGCACCAGAACAGGCTGCCCAGAGATGCTGTGGCTGCCCCATCTCTGGAAGTGTTCAAGGCCAGGTTGGATGGAGCTCTGGGCAATGTGGTTTAGTGGAAAGTGTCCCCACCCACAGCAGGAGGTTGAAACGAGATGAGCTTTAAATTCCCTTCCAACCCAACCCAAGCCACTCAGTCATTCTATAATCCAATGCAAGAACGTTCATGTAAGAGTCATCCTAGTTCTGCTGTAAAGTGTATCTTTCTGGACAGCTGGTGGTGTTTTTCTTTGTTTGGGTGTTGTTGTTGGTTTAGTTTATTATTTGGCAGGTTTTTTGTGTTTGGGATACGATTTTGAATATATAGTATTACTGTTAGGTGGCAAAAAAGAGCAGGAAATCACCTCCTGTAGTCAAGATAGGAAGATTAATTAGGGCAACCATCGTTCTTCTCTATCTCTATGAATATTTGTCCCATTGAAGTTAGTTAGTATTTTGGCTGTGATTTCAGCAGAATCAGGATTTTATTGAACAATTTTAGTAGGTATGAAGTATAAACGTGTCAACAAAATGAGAGGAGGATGGAGAGTAGGCTGTAAACGTAACATCTCTAATTAAAGCTATAATGAAATACAAGCAAATCACTACCTTCACTACTGTGATTCACATTTTCTTTTTAGAAGCACATCTGCTAATCCCTTTCTTTTCCCCAGTCAGCCTCAACTTAAAAGTCAGATTTACATTCTACTTGCCCAAAGGTCTTGCCCAATTTGAAGGATTTCTGACACAGAAAACAGATGTGACAAATTAGAGCAAACCCATCATTGTGGTATCAGACACATGAGTGCAAAATAAAGTATTGGATTATTGGGATGGACTAAGAAGTCATTCACCTTTTTCCAATTGCTCATTTTAACAATTAAGACTTTGAATGATAATTTAATTTGAGTTGTGTCAAAAATAGCTATACTACTATAATAGTGCTGCATAATTACTAGTATAATCATGCTTTTGAGTGAAAATTAGCTCCTGAACCCCTTGTAGGGTAGAAGGTTAAGCACTTTGATTGCTTCCTACCTAGAATCTGACCAAGAATCTCAGTTTCATAATGCCAGACCAATTTCTAATTGATTTTATATCACCATTGATTACTACAGCTATGTAAGACTTCATCCAATTGAGTTATAGAGGAGGGGAGGGGGGAAAAAAATCTATCACAAAGATACAGAAGCATCCATCAAAGATGCATTTAGAGCAAATGGACAATGCTTTTTTTTTTTTTTAAAGTTGTAATTGTATTCAAGGGAATGACATTTAGCAGCCATCCACCGTAGGTTATTGAAATATTCTGTGACCTTGGCTCCACTTCCAAATGGAAATCAAAACCACAAACAAAACTGCAGGGAATACAGAAATCAAATTTTGGTCTCAATTACATTGTTTTGAAAATGTTCAATAGTATGTTAATGATCTTAATTAGTCTCAGAGATACCAATTTTGGAATCAGTGCTTAGCCAAAAACCACATGTTGAATAAGCCCACAATCTGTAAATGCACAGAGTTCAAATACATAAGTGAATCTGCACATATTTACTGGAGTAGCCCAACTGTTTGGTGCGAGCAGGGTTTTTTTGCCCAAATAGTTGTACCAGCAGTCTTGTATAAGCCCAACACATCCACACATTATAGCTTAGTTCATTACTTTGTAAGATTAAACCATGGTGGTACAGCTGCAGTCACATTGGATGGGCATTTTCCACCCTCCTATATCCTGGCAATTAAAGCAGTAAGCATGTGTTTAGCAGTAATGCTCTTTTTCATTCATGGCACTACTTCTTGGAATCCAAAATCAGAGTCAAAAATAATTTTTTTTTACTTTATTTCAGAAGAGACAGGAAAGTGTAGAAGGTGAAGGCCATCCCCTCAAGTGCCAGTCTCTTAAAGAGTTATTTATTACAGCTTGAGTCTGTTCACTGAATTTAGCTGTTAAGTAAAGGAGTAGGAAGAGAGGAGAGAGAGAACAGAAGCTCTTTGCCTGACAGCAGTTGTTAGAGCAGCACTCCTGATTCTTGTAATGGGTTCACTTGCCAAATGCCTTTCTACCAAAAGCAAGGCTGTTAAATGTGAAGTTGAGACAGTGGATGGTTTTTCTCCCCAAAGAAAAAGTGCTCTCCACATCAACCCCCCACCAATGAGCATTAAAAGCATTTTGATGCATGAGGGAGTCTTATTTCCAGGGGGACATCACAGCATCTACCTGTCTTTTGTGGCTTCTGAACACTTTGTTCATAACAATGAATCAGTACATAGGAGTCCTTTTAGACTTTACTAAAAACTAAGGTTTAGTTTTATCTCTTTTGATCAGTATCATTCATAAATAAGGTCTATTTCTCACTTCCCACTCCCTGGAAACAATGGCACTGACTGAACTGAAAGCCTTTGCTCATCTTTTCAGCTCTTTGGGCAGCAAAATTCCTTTAAAAAAATTCAACTGTTTTTTTATCAGCCAGTAATCTTCCTGCAAAACTACACAGTTACTAAATGAATATTTGGATACTTTAAAATTAACAAAGAAAAACCCCACACTTCAAACACTTCCTCTACTGACTGAGAGGCAAAAACACTTTGAGCAGCATAGAAGAAAGCAAGCCTTTGGTTCCTTATAAAAGAACACTTCTCCCATGCCTTCGTCAGGGCACGGCTGTCACCAGCAGGTTGAGTGATAGAGCACAGTGCTGGAGGAAATGCCAGTGGGAGGGAGAGAACTCCAGAGCTTCCCCCAGCCTGGGAGGTCTGGTGCTGGGAAAACACATTGCAAGGAGCATATGGACAGGTGGGGAAAGTCATAGCTGAAAAGACTGAAGATTGCTTCTACGAAAAGTGCAGTGGAGGTAAATACTACACCCTTCCTGTCATGGAACTGGAGTGATTTTAGACATCATAGTAGAACTGAAAACATGAAGATGCATCAAGAGAAAGGAAGGAATTTATGGTCTTGCTGATGCTTTTCAGTAACAGCACTCAGTGAAGGCAATTACTCACTGGGTGTGTGGTAACCCAGTTGGAAAGGGATTAGGAAAAGTCAATCACCCCAGTGACTGGGATTCTGACACATAATTTTATATTAAAAACAACAATTAAAAAACCCACTTTTCGACTCTTTATTTTAGAAGGGGCATTTTGAAACCTCAGCAATGTTGCTAGGACCAAATTCACACACACGAGAACATAAGGACAACCGGAACACTTGGTGAGGGGAGTCAAAATAGACCTTTTTTTTTTTTTTTAGACTATCATTGGTACAATTATTACTGCTAACTCTTCCAGACAGGTGAAACCATATTTCGAGAAGAGGGAGTGTTCTTTAGCTTTCATGTTAGGCTGGGCAGACTGCTTTTCTTCCTTTGGTGCAAAGCAAGTCATGTACCTATATGCTGGCTAGTTTCTTTCAGTCACAGAAAAGAACAAGTTTTGTGTACCCCATGGATTTTTAAAAAAGTAACAATTTTAGTGTACTATGTATGAAGGGAACAATTCAAACTGCATTTTAGAGCACAGATGAGTATACAGATGAGTACCTCAGCATTGCTTGAGCTTTATGGGAAAATAAAAATTATAATTATTGCTCCCAGCCTACCTAACTTATTAAAGTACCAATTTATGAGGCATTTATGTTGGCTCTTACACCATCAAAACACCTGCAACTCACCTGAGCCCTTACAGACCTGCAGTTGTCTTTGCTGACACATTATACACAGATTTTAAGTATGATATTCCATTACAGATGCCTCAAGACATCAGCCTGTTTGCAGAATTTAAAAGTAGTAGAAATACGAATTTTAAAGGGCAATTAAGAGGAGGAAGAGAACTCTGAGTGGAAATTGCTCCCAAGATTGAAACGAGATTTTTCAATTATTTTTCTAAAGCACTTTTAGGCAAGGCGACAAAGAGAATGAGCTGGTATATTCAAAGAAACCTCAGTTCCTTTTGCTACTCTTCTGTAATGGATGTACTCAAAAATCAGTAATATATGTCTGAAAGATGAGGAGTTGGAAATACAGCACCACAATTATTGGTTGCCCTTTATTACAAAGTCAATGGATTGCTCCAGGTTTTCTTACCATCCATATTGAAAAAAAAAAAAAAAAAGAAAAGCTGCAAAAAGGATTAATTCTGAAAAATAGAATACAAAAGTAGAAAAAGAAATCAATAGCAACAGGAATCTAGGGAATAGATTAAAAAAAAAAATCACAAGGGCTGGAACAGTTACTTATAAATGACAGATGAAAAGCATAAATCAATAGAAAGCTCTGAAGAAGGTATCACAGGAATAAATTAATATATTCTCCAGAAAAATGAACAGTTTGTGTATGGCAGACAAAACCAATGGAACCAATCATCATGAAATGGAAAAACGCCATCACATCCCACAACACTTTGTAATGACCTTGATAGGAAGAAACTGGCTGCTGAGAAGTTACATCTCACTTAATTAGGCAGGATTTCGTGCAGATTTGGAAGCCTTTACTTGATCCTTGCCATGGTTTATCACCAGTCAGCAACCAAGTACCCCGGAGCTGCCAGCTACATTAGCTACACCTTATTACCTACAAACTCTTTGTAAGTTGACATCATGTCTTCCTCTGAAGCAAGGCAAGACAGTGATAAATACTGTAATTCTCATATTTGTTGACTACCTTTTTACCGCTTGAAGCGCATCATTGACAACAGCACGTTGAGACAAGAGTGGTCAGAAAACGACTGAGTCACACTTTCTGATTTGGAAATGATGATTCAACATTTTTCCTATTATGCAACTTCCCAGAAAGTTTTAGGAATATATCTTCTCTGAAATCCAAAGGGAATTTCTACTGCCAAATGTGAATATACTAGTAAAGCAGCTTAGAATAAGGAGGAAGCCAGGTCATTTGCTCTGCTTAGATTTGACTCAGCAATGAACTTTTCATTTCAAAGCGCAGGAGAAAGATGCCTAAGAACAAGTGATCACCGTTTTTTGAAGAGTTTTCCTATCATTTTGTTCCTGTTCCTAATGACATTTGTGTTTTAAAGGACATACAGCTAATATGGGAGAGAAGATGCTGTGTGTTGCTAATAAAGTTTAAATCTAATGGGATTTAATGCAATAGGTTTTGTTTAGTTTCTTAAACCCCTCTTTTATATATTCTTGTTAGTTCATGTTAAAAGAAGACAAGCATATGTATAGCAACACATTTTCTGAAAGCTTCCCTTTTGCAGCACATTAAAGGACCTTAAAATGTATGTAAAAATTACTTTAATGACTTTGATTTTGGTGGTGTGGTGTCTTCATTCTTGCCTTGATGTTAACAAACAAAGGCAGGGTGTTCTTCTTGCCTTGGTCTGGCCCAGTGTCAGGACAGGGGTGATGACTGCCAGACCAGACCACCTAAACAAGGATGTCCTGAGCTAGATTTTGTCCCATGGCACCTGTTCTTTGTCTCAGTATAAGTATTTATAAACTAGACAGACAGAAATATAAACAACTAACTGGGGATTCCCCAGGTACTAATGATGCTTCTAGAAACTTTTAGTCTGGAACAAATTGCTCTCCAGCAGTCCTTACCTGGGAAAGCAGCCTTTCAGGGACTTTAATTTGAGCAATTTAAATTAGACTGGACAGGGAAGCCTCCAGAAGGATAAATGAGAGCACAGGCACTGTGAAAATTACGTCAGGATCACATACTTGGTGATGTCTGTAATTCCTGAAATCTTAAATGGCTTTTTGGAAAATGCTGGTGTGGAGGATGCATGCTTCATATGCACGATTGTTGTATTTTCCTCTTCCTGAATCCTCCCTTGCTTTGCTGACCTCCTCTTTCTTGTATCTGGCTGTTTCATCTGTGGAAAAAGCAGAATTGGAAGTTCACATTTTGCTCTGGAGAAAGGGCAGAACTCAACAATTTGTGAAAAATTAAGAAAATGAAGGAGAAAATTTTTATTCATCCTCTGCTCTTCCTTGGTACTCACATGCTCAGCCCTACCCAGCAGCCACTTAGGTTTGAACCACTTGGTGCCTCACAATCCATTCTGTGTATTTTTGAGAGGTTTGAGCTTATTCCATTCTCCTCCCACTAAGAAACGGTTCTGGACAAGCAAGGAGAGGAACCACAGGACCTTCAGACTTTACCCCTACTTCTTGTGAGTGTATACTTACAAAAGATTGAAGTCAGATGAATCTTTATGGAAACCTTGTGAAAATAGCTGCAGATTTCCAGTCTGACAAGGAAAAATACAAATGCTGTTTCCTCCATTCTTTAATCCATTCTTTATGCTGCTCTCACAGCTTTCTTTTTCATCTTTTAACATTGGTTCATACCTATATAATCTATCTATAGCTAGTATTCAGCTATATTGTGCAAGCCTACAATATTGCCTCCCCTTGTTTCAAAAAGAATTCTGTACTACTGCCTCAGGCAATCTCTCTAACCTTCCCTTTCACATCAGTGTTTGAGAAAGCATTTTTCTCTCCTTTTCCCAGCAACTTCTCAGCTGTACCCTTGACATATTTTAATCAGGGTTTCTCTCCGACCAAAGGACGGACACCTCTCTCTTCCAATTAGTTAATGGTTTCCTACTTTCTGCTGCTGCTGTTGTTGTTTCCATCTCACTCGCTGTCCTCCTTGACCTCACAGCAGCTGGAACTCTCAAATTAGATTAGACAGGTTCATGCAACTCTCTCAGCTGCACAGAGGCTGCTGGAGTAGTTTTGCTATTTGTGTCTAAAAATGTGACCGAATTCATATTTTTTAAATAAATTGAAGCAATGGCAGGTGTGTATTGATGGACATGAGTATTTCAAATGAAAGTAGAAAAATACGAAGCAGAAGTAGGAGGCAGATGCACTTTCTTTTGTAGCACAAACACATATAAGACATATAAGCCTTCCCAAAGACTGTATTCAAAGCACTGTTCATTCAACACTGCCCTAGAACTACTAATGATAATATATTCCAGTGATTAGGAATGGTTTATTATTAAAAATGCTGAACTGGTATTATGACTGGTAAGGAGCTAATCTTTCAGTTTTAAGTATGCTGTAGTTGTACTGCAAGGCTCATGGTAATACTAGAGTCAAAGTGTAGGGGAAAAGGATTTTACATAGACAGACAAATCTCTATTTTTCTAATTCCTGCCTCTTGTGAAGCAACATTAACTCAGTTTGACTCAAGTATGCTGTCTAATTCTCAGTGCTTGTATTTTGCACAGAATTTAAAGAGATACAGGCTTTAGCAGCAGGTACTCACAAAGACTCCTTTTCTGCAGGTCATCTGCCCTGTTTTGAAAAAGTAGAGTGAAGGCCATGCAAAGAAAACATCACCTGAAAACTACAGATAGCAAGGGAAATAGAAGATAAAGCCATTGGTTAAAAATGCAAGTGAATGTGGTGGAACAAGTTACCTGCTGTTCAGCAAGTAGCTGTCACTAACTAGAGTGCATGTGGTAGTGTCCACACTGCACACCACAGAACTGTGGAATGGTTTGAGTTGGAAGGGACCTTAAAGAGCATTTAGTTCCAACCCCCTGCCATGGGCAGGGACACCTTCCACTAGACCAGGTTCCTCAGAGCTCCATCCAACCTGGCTTGAACACTTCCAAGGGTGGGACATCCACAACTTCTCTGGGCAACTTGTTCCAGTGCCTCAGCACCCTTATATGCACACTAATCATTGATCTATTAATTGAAAAAAGGAAAAAAAATCAAGCCAGCAGTCGAAGAGGTACCTGTTACTTCTGTTATCTCATCTATTTTCTTACTGCATGCTGGGAAAAAGGAACCTGTTGCTACTCTTTATAGAGCAGACATGATGGTGTGCTAAAGCTTCTGCTGCTTTTTTTAAGGAGCTGTGTGATTTAAGTTTTACACTCCTAGCAACAGTTCCTTTTTCACCTTGATGCCTCTCTGCTGTTAAAGTAGGACAGGATCAAAGAAAGATGTTTGTTAAACAACTTCTCTAGCACCCTCATACTCAGCTTCAGTTCCTCTGACTGTGACATTTCAGTTTTATATATATAAAGGGTCAAATACAGACTGCCCGAGCTCTTTCTAAATGCTCAGGAAACATCCCACCATCCACACCTCCTCTTACTTCCGTTACATTCTGCCAAACAATGAGGAACCCACGCCTTAAATCAGGCAACTGAGCTCTGAAAGGGTGCATATGGTTGAATATAGTAAAAGTAGGTCAGATGTTTCAGCTCAAAGAGCCTAACTCATATGCTAATTAATCTTTCTGAATCCTAATGAATAATTAGAGACTTCATTTCTATGATGTCATTACTTTCATTATTGTAGTAACATAAAATAATTTCCATTATTTTACCAATGCAACACAGTGCTTTATGAATGTTAAAGATTTCATCCTTACAGCAGTCCTGACAGATACATGTTACTGTACAAGAAAGTGAATTACAAAGTTGTCGAGTTACAGTGAAAGTTAAGGAGGAAAAAAACCCAGAAAACCCAAACCAGACAAATAGAAAAAAAACCAACCCAAGCAGCAATAGCAGAAGCTATCAGAGAACATAAAATTCCTGATAGCTAATTTGCCACTCAAGAAACAGCAACTGATCTGAATAAAACACAGAAGGACTCTCTCCCTTTGTCAGTCATATCATGAAAGATATTCACCGAAAAGGCAAAGTCCAGAAGTTTATATCTATGTAAGCAAAGAGGTACAGAATTGATCCTGCTAATTGTTTTAATCCTCCATTGAAAAGAAGCCAAGAGAAATCTTCTATGCACTCTGGGGGCTGCAGGACCAAACAAGCAGGGTCAGGTCAAGGCTACTGTGCATATCAAATGTTACTTGATAGAGTCCATAAACATCAATGTTATTTCATCACAAAAATGAATAATTGAACACATAAAGAGACCTCAACTCTACACCAAGACTCAACTTCATTAAAAATAACTGCAAGGACTTAACTTTGAGAGTACATGTAGACAACCCCTCCCTTACTCAGAAGTATCTATGGTTAGTAAATATAACATCATTTGGATTTATATCACTCTCCTGAGGTACATGATTATGTCTCCAACAGAAAATCAGCATTCCATTCACTGCAAATGTATTACTGCTTGTTTAGGACCCTCCCTTCACTGCCACCTAACCCTTAATATGAGGTATTTCAAAGCGTTTTGCTGAGTTCAGTGCATTTTGATACTTCCTTTAAGTGTTTTGCACTTCCTTTTCAATTCTCTCTTTGCAGTGCATCAAACTTTGTTTATTATATTTCAAATACTGGAGCAGATAAATGGTGTCTGCCAAGATATACTTTCAATTGAGGATTGAAAGTGCCTGCTTAAAATTCCCTTTGAATAAATTGTTGTTTATAAAAAAGAAAGCTTTTTGGCAAGCCATTAATTATCACACAATTATTTGTGCTAGACAGTCATAAGAAGTGGATGTAGCACACACATTTTGTAATTAAATAGCAAAAAAGGTACGGACCATCTTTCCCAGTGAAGAATTTATTGCACAATCCAAAATAAATAACCTACATGTCCTATAAAAATGATTTTAGGCACATTTTTCTGGACATATACACTACTATAGGTTTGGCTGTTTCCTTTAAAACAAAAAACCTCTACTCTCAAAGGCAGGATAAGCCATACTTCTTCACAGTTTGCACCTGTTGAATGATCGATTCCCAGGAGAAATTGTGAGGGATCTGCTGCTCCATTTGGATCCCTACAAATCTATGTGGCCTGATGGGATTCGTCCAAGAATCTTCAAAGAGCTGGCTGATGTCCTTGCAAAACCTCTCTCGATAAATTTTTGAATGGTCTTGGAAATCCAGAGGGGTCCCAGCTGACTGGAAGCTGGTGATCATTGTCCTGATTTTCAAGAAGGGAGACTTTGGAAACTACAGGCTTGTCAGGCTCACTTCAGAGCTTGGCAAAGTAACAGAGAAGTTTNTGTTGAATGATCGATTCCCAGGAGAAATTGTGAGGGATCTGCTGCTCCATTTGGATCCCTACAAATCTATGTGGCCTGATGGGATTCGTCCAAGAATCTTCAAAGAGCTGGCTGATGTCCTTGCAAAACCTCTCTCGATAAATTTTTGAATGGTCTTGGAAATCCAGAGGGGTCCCAGCTGACTGGAAGCTGGTGATCATTGTCCTGATTTTCAAGAAGGGAGACTTTGGAAACTACAGGCTTGTCAGGCTCACTTCAGAGCTTGGCAAAGTAACAGAGAAGTTTATTCTGGGAGGTATTGAGAAACACCTGGAAGACAACACAGTCACTGGTCACAGCCAGCACAGCTCCATGAGAGGAGAGTTCTGCTTATCAAACCTGAACTCCTTTTGTGACAAGATAACCCACCCAGCTGATCAAGGGAAGACAGTTGGTGTGATCTTTCTGCATTTCAGTAAAGTTTTGGTACTGTCCCTCCCAGGATCCTCCTGGACAAAATGTCCATCCCCCAGCTGGATAAACACAGCATGGGCTGGGTGAGCCACTGGCTCACAGGTCGGGCACACAGGGTTACAGTGGCTGGGGTGACATCAGACTGGGGACCTGGCACTAGCGGGGTTCCACAGGGCTCCATCCTCGGCCCCGTGCTCTTCAACATCTTCACAAACAATCTCTGCAGATAAATCCTAAAAATATTCAGAGAACTATTGAAACTCTGTCCAGAAGCATCTTCAAGATGCTTTTCAATAGGTCATCTTCACTTCAATATTTGACAATTAAAATTCTGTCTGATTCCTACATTTGAGGTAGAAAACATCAGAAACTGGGCTTTGAACTTCTCTTATTCATACAGGACTCAATTAGGGATAAATATTGCTGAGTTTTTCCTACGCTGGGGACATCAAAAACTCACTATAGATACTCATCTTTGCTTTTTGTCCTGATCATGTTTTTTTTCTGTACTTGGTTTGGCTGAGACAGAGTTAACTTTCTTCAGAGCAACCTGTATGTGGTGCTGTGTTTTGGATTTGTGACTGAACAGTATTGGTAACACATCAATATTTGGACCATTGCCGAGCAGTGCTTCCACAGACTCAAGCCTTTCTTTTTTTTTTTTTTTTTTT